>JANAVB010022597.1:5860336-5955336 GCA_029216955.1 Iris pallida
TAACTTTCTTTCTGAAGCAGGTAAAGGAAAACCATATTACAGGTTCTCATTCGTGCCTTGCTTTTGGAGAGCTTCTTTTTCTGATGGAGAATCATGTGATCTGTCCTAAATCCCAGTCCGATACGAGACAAGTTGTCTTGAAGTTGTAAAGATAGAGGTATTGGAGACCATTTTCCATTGTTCAGACCTAGGGCTTTTTGAAAGTCATATCCATCTTTATCATCAGTTCATGAGATTGCTGACTGTATCAATAGAATTTAGGTTGGTAGTTTGGTTCTAATATTGGAGGAGTTGTTTCTGAAGAAGAAGACATGGACCACGCCGGAATGAATATATTCTTCAAAAGAGGAACACGACCGTGGAGTGCTCACTTAAAGTCATGTTACAGGAATTGTACTTCGCCGACATTTTTGATTTAGAAAAAGAAATGGTTGCTTTCTGTTCAAATTTGCCAACCTGGTCTGGATGAACCCACATTATTTTGCCTTTAGCCATTGACAGTGGTACCAAACCGTCACTTCGTACCGGCGGGAGATTGACAATCTCCATAGTTGCCTTAGTTATCGGGACAACATCGTTAGGAACTAGTTATGGAGCGAAGTCTCCGAATTACAGAGGGACGACATTGGCTGTCACCATCTTCTCTTCCTTTTGGAGAGTGATTGTCACGCCCCAGAACCAGAATACTGGAGAGCGGGGGCAGACATAGCCAGCTACGTATATTGAAATAGATTCCATCTCGCTATACGGTCACGGCTGTCTAGATACATGACGGTTTACTACAAGCCAACCGTCTCCTATGGTCATGAACAAGCCTTGTGTCTCAATCACAAGCAAGTAAGTAAACGTTACAAGATGTATGATCATTAAATATACAATAATAAGGCGTCCCAAATATTACATATTCAGCTGATCATGAAGCTAGTCGTTACAAAATGTTAGGACTAGCAAGAGTTTAGTCATACATGATCAACCCTAGGATCTGTTAATCATGTTACAGCCCGTAGGCAGACAGTAAATAAAGTACAATCGAGCTAAACAGGTGCTTGTCGGCTAAACGCCTCAAAAGAATATTTTTACAATAGAGTGGGAGAGCCAAAAATAACCCACTCGTTGCCAGGGTTCCGTCTAGTGGCCACCATCTGGCTGGAAGGTCGGTAGATCCTCTGGAGCTGCTCCGAAATCTGGCCATACAAAACCAGCTGGGTCAGACCCCAGAAAGAGTAAGTGCCACAAAGGAGCTTCACTTAAGAACTAAAACCAGCAATCAGCACAGGAATATAAATAATATAATAAAAGACAGGAAATATAAATAACTGGTAAAACTGGAAATTAGAAAAACAAGCCAGGATGATATACGATGAGATAACCATGGAACTATTCAGATAGCTAGGTTACAACCCGTAAACCAAACAAGGACCGGGGTTGTAACCCTTCGTCTGAACAGAACTTGGAATTCTTACCATTTATCGATAAAATAAATACAAGCATTCTGGTCATTCAATAATCTGGAACAGGATCAGGGCAAGACTAGACTGGTTGGACTCCATCCCATCACTTCACGGCCAAGCAAGAATTACGGCTTGATACTTTAACTAACTAGGGTTGTCACAATCCTAATTACTAGCAAGATACAGTGAGATTATTCCACAGCCACAAGCCCTGCAGACCATCCAGGTCACCCAGGTCGAGAGATTAGGGTTGAATTCAGGTGGGTACATCGTCCAGGAAACGCATATACCCTTAAGTAGCTTGAAAGGTGCAACACATGACAGTGTGCTGGAAATGTGCCCTACTCGACGGCAGGCTACAGATCCCAAGCGCGCCCAGGTAACGGGATTGCCTGTAGCTGGGAAATCTCTTCATGACTAATGTATTAATCTAGTTGTTAACCTTAGTCTATTTTAGTAGGTACTCCTGACCGTGGTACTCAGGAGTCCCCTCCTAGACATGATGCAAGACAGGACTGGATTATGTGTACAAGCACAATCGCCCACGGTGTCCAAATTATTTATACAGGTCATGTCATGTCAGGTAGCCGTCGCAACAGCTATTCGAGATAATCATGTCAGGTTATCATGTCAAGTGTACTAGTCAGGAGTGCGCCACGACGGGCCACTATCAGGTCATGTCAGGTCATTATGTCAGGAGTGCACCACTACGGGTCACTATCACGTCATGCTCAATTATCAATTCCAAACATATCAAGTAAATTCATGATTATCAAGTTCAGGACAAAAGACGTAAGGATATAAAATGGACGTTAAATATCTAATAAAATATCAATATACAGGGCTATAAAATCCAGGATAAGGAAAATAAAACCAAACTGACATGCTAATATCAGATCAAGTCTGCCAAAGGCCATACGCTCAGGCAAGCATACGCTCAGGTAAGCATACGCTCCCAAAAGGCAGCGTAAAAGGCAGCGTATGGAGGTCACAAAGCTCTCGGGTTGAACCAGGGTGACAAGATAGGCTAGCGTACGCTCAAGCCAGCGTACGCTCAAAGCCAGCGTACGTCTTGCTCGCTTAAGCTAGCGTACCAAGGCACGCGTACGCTCAAGCTGGCGTACCAAAGGGTCCATACACTTCCAATGGGAAGCGTACGCAAGGGTCAGCGTACACAAGGGCACGCTCGAACTACAGGTCAGCGTACGCTCAAGCTAGCGTACGCTTAAGTCAGCGTACGCTTGAGCTAGCGTACGAAAAGACACGCTGCCAACAGGCAGCGTATCAAGACTAGCGTACGCACGCTAAAGAGCAGCGTACGAAAAATAGCGTACGCTCGCTAAAGAGCAGCGTACGAAAAGCAGCGTACGCTCGCTAAAGAGCAGCGTACGAAAAGCAGCGTACGCTCGCTAAAGAGCAGCGTACACAAGGCAGCAAAGCTAAAAGCTAGCACACTGCTTACTGTCTTCTCCAAAGGGCAAGAACAGCAAGAACAGCAAGGACCCCATGGATGGAACCCAAAACTCCAAATGCTCATAACTTGGTCAAAATAAGTCCGAATCCAACTTTCCAAAGGTCAAAATTGGGTAGAATAAAATTCTCTTCAGCATGGAACAATCAAAACTTGAAAACAAAGGAGTTTGATAGATCAAAACCACCAAAATCCGAAAATACTAAATTGTAGATCTACAAGAATTAAAGCCTCAAAATGGAAAATGACAAGTTCTAATGTATCTTAGAATCATGAGAAGAAGCTAATGGAACCATAAAATGAGTTCTCTTGTGGAAGCAAGTTGTACTTGCCTAAGGGTTGGGGAGTTGTGGAGAGGAAGGAACAAGAAGAAGAAGAAATAAATAAATGAGAGTTATGGAGGAGAGAGAAGGTTGGTGGGGAAATAAATATCATGGGTTGTGGTAGGTAGGGGGTTCACCTTGGTCCATGATTGGACCAAGCAACCAGCCGGCCAAACCAAGCCAACCCAAACCGAGAGTTAAACCAAGCCAAGAAAACTAAACAAGGAACAATACAAGAAAATACGTACACGTATTTCCAAAATACGTAATACGAACCACAGGTATTACAGTGATTGTTTTAGCGTTGATCAATTCCTGAATCTTTTCTTTGAGTACATAGCACGCCCTGGTTGGATGTCCCAGAAATCTGTAATACGTGCAATATTTAGGATTATCAGTCTTATCTACTTCATCTGGCCGTTTGATCTCCGGTAGCTGAAGTATATTGCTTTTGACCAAGCAATCAAAGATTCTCATGACGTCATCGTCATTGAAGGAATAATCCTTCTTGGGTTGTGGTGTTGCCCTCTGTGGAGGTGTTGTCACTGTAGGTGCTGGCTGACCTACATTGATGGCTAAGGCCTCTTTGCCTTTGCGATTGTTTTAGTGACTACCGTTGCTGGTAGTGGGATGTTTATCCTTGTCAAGATTAGGCATCGGGATGCATAATTGCTTGAACTTCTCAGTACTGTCTTCAGCTACTCTGGCACTTACTATGAAGGAATCCTAATCTTAAAACTATGTAGGTCTTGTCCATATGATGAAAATAGGTAACAAGTTTGATTTGTAAGTATCTATTGTCAATGCATCAGGAGTACCTAGAGGCATTTTTAGGACCTCTCATCGGAAGCGCTCGTTGAAACGTTCAGCTGTTTTATTAGGCTTATGCTTGATTTTGGTAAGGGCGGACAAAGTCATATCGTGGGTTCCTTCATAGAATCGTTCCAAGAACATCTGCTTCAATGTTATGAAGGATGTTATACAACCATCCGTCAAGCTTTGATACTAGTCATAAGTAACACCTGCTAAGCATCCGAAAAAGACTCCAGTAAGTAGAGCATCATTCTGCTAAAGATGATCAGTCTTCATCTCAAAGTGGTTGATATACTGACTTGGAGATGTGCTGCCATCGAATAGCATTATAGTCGGTGGCTTGTATTTAGGTGGAAATGGAACTTCTTTCCATTCTACGGGATAGGGTTGTTTAATCCCAAATTTCTGTAATCCCTCCTTCTAAAGCTTCAAACTGATTTTACAGAAGCTTGACTGCTTCGAGAGGGTCTCCCGGTGTTTGAGGAGCAGCGGATTAATTTGAAGGGTTGCGATGTGGAACTGCATGGTAAGCACCACACCCAATACCAGAGTGACTTGGAGTAGCCTGTGGTTGAAGGTGTATGACCTTAAGAATGGTAATATTTAGAGGAGGTTGTGCTCCAGGGATAGTGTTGATGGGCATCGCACATGTTGCGTGTTCTTGGGTTGGAATTGGATTCACAAGCGGCAGAACAGCATGTTGTGTCATAATCACCGTATTCATGCTTGTAACCATTTCAGTCATGGCCTTCATATTAGCTTCTAAGGTAGCAATTCTCTATTCTTGGCTAGCAGAATCGGAAGCGCCTTGCTCTTCGTTTGTCACATAAGCAGACACTTCTATTGATACAGAAGATGAGCTAGTATATAAAATGGTTTGATCAATCTTCGTTGTCGGCATCGAAGTCTAACAGACTACTACCCCCAGGGTTGGAATCGGGATGATTCCTTTAACCGAGGAAGTCTCGGCTTCTTGATCTTGTGTTCTGGTAAACTCCTTCAGAAGAATCTGGGATTTGACCGCAGATTTGTCGACTCGACGGTCGTAATGAATTATGCCTCGGGCATCTTCCACCCCTGGTGCTACGAGATGCTATATTGACAGAAGCAAACAGCAGTTCGTCTTTATCTACTAAGATCATAGTGGGAGATCGAAAGTGATCGGGAGATCGAAAGTAATTCAAACGGTTGAATATCGCCCATTTTGCTGGCTTGTAACAGCACTTGACATCAACTTCATGTGAATGGCAATGACGTTTGTCATATGTGATCATGTCACCCTCAACTATTAAGATCATTCTAGGAAAGCAGGGGTAATTTAAGTGAACAAACAAGACCGTTTGGCTTTCTTACAGCAGCACTTGATTACGGTTTTATGATACTTATTACAGTGATGTTCAGTCTGTGGAGTCATCACTGCACGAGATGAACTTGTAGTCTTTTGCTTTTGTATAATGAGTTCACGGAGATCTGGTACAGTAGCAGAAAAAGAAGAAGAAGAGGAAGAAAGAGGCAGACTCTGCCTGATTACATTAAGAATATGATTTCTATCCATAAACTTTTGAGTTTACTGTGTATACAGGGCAGTACTAAGTTCATTGGCATAGGTGAGTGGATTTTGGCTCTTAGAAACCCTCATTGTGCATAAGCTAGCATTTGGCGCAAACTGCGTTAGAGTCTTTTGGCGTGCCATCTGATTTGTTTGTTCTTCTCTATACCTATTAAGATAGGTGCGCATGTCAGCATATGGCATCACTTGATTGCTCGTCTGTGATACCCTTAGCTTCCCATATTTTATTCTTAAAATACGAAAAGTAGTTTAGCATGGAGCAGGCAATATGCCTTGGTGCTCTGCGTGCATTGGCACAACACGTTTGGTACGACGCCTATAGGCAGAAGGAAGCAAATTTGAATAGAATCTACTTTCTTGGAAGTAGAGCTCCAGTTCAGAGATACTTTGGCACTTATTGGCATAGAGGTGCATTCAAGTGAGTTTTCCACCAAGTCGAGGACTGGGGAAGAGTGGGGAGTAGCCATAGGGCACTTTTCCTTGTCTTCGGTAGCAGCAGCAACAATTGGCACAACAGTGGACTTTCGAGTCCAGATTATGTGCGTTTTGTTCTTGGCGGCAGCAGTGGTGGCGCGTTTGGCACCCCTAGTACCAATTAATTCCTCATAAGCAGTTTGGTCGAATTCAACGACCAAAGTCTCATGTGTTGTGCCAACCGATGCAACATTACATTGAGTTGTCACCTTCTCGTCGGAGGAGAAAGTCGTCCCCAGCAGAGTCGTCATTTTGTTTGCAAAAACAAAAGTTTTTCGAGAAAACTTAAATACAAACTAAGAAAAGAAAAGTACAAAGTACAATTTGATTCTGTGGAAGTACAACTTTAGGAATCTGGTCAGAAGACGATCACTTTATCCCTTGGACGATAAGATGTCAGAGAAGAAATACTTTGGAACGTGTTGCGGTAACTTTTCAGAAGATTATGATCATTCATGATGCCTTGAAGAGTGATTTTGAACTCCTTTTATAGAGTTTTGGGATAACTGTCGAACAGTTACAATAATTGGCACACAGTACAAACTAGACTAATTGTGTACTGTTTGGCACACCATGTTCTGTTTCATCTATTTGCGCGAATGGTTAGCTTAACTGCATGAGATGCGTGGCATTCTGTGAGAGAAGTACGCTTGGACATGGGCAGTATTGCGTGTACGTTCTTTGAAAATAGTGGCATGCGTGTCACGTCATCTTAACTGCTTCTGGATGATAGTTGAATGATTGGCACCAGTTGATGAATGGCGCACACTGTTAAGGAGCACCAATTGTTGAAATGTGCTTCATATTTATTATGTGAGGAGTTATCCACTTTGTGCCAATGATAAATGGTGCAGAGTAACTGACAAAGCTCATTATGATCGTTCTGACCTAATCTTCCTCGAGCGCTGCGCGCTCGAGATTCGAATGGATGTTTCTTGACTTTTGTATTGTTAGTCATTATGACTGACGACTTAGATTCTCGAGAAAGTTTACACATGGCAGTCTGGCACCATTTGATGAGATGCGCCATTTAATATTGTGCGCTAATTGACATCAGACGCTATTTAATTGATAAATCCGGGCGCTATCTGTAAGTAGCACAATGCATTGTTTTTGGCTTTTTTGAAGCTTCTACTGTTAGGGTTATATACTAAAAGTATCACTTTTGTATTAACTTTATTTTCTTAAATTTTGAATGAGAATCATATGGGAAAATATTTGCATATTGTATTTGTTGCAAGTGTTAATGCAAGTGTCTGATATTCTATATTATAGATAATATGGTGTGTGGTGTCATACAGAAGATCATATTATCAGTTCCCTATAGAATATATAAATAGTTCACAACCTAGATGGACTTGGACAATCCATTGGAAAGGTTGTAGTGTAATCTGGTACTAATCTATCTTGACTATAGGTTTACACTAGTACACTTTGTGTGTATCGAACAGGACCACTTGAGGTTGTTCTCTTTGTACTAACTACATAAGAGCTGAACAAACACCTTTGTTATTATGGATGCTTGTCCTCTTAATTCGAATATAATAATCGACATGTATATGCAGCGTGCATTACTTTGACTCATAAAAGAGTGAGATTCATTATGGGTCAACAACCTCTATGAATTAGGTAATAACATTATATGTATGATGGGCTGTTGATTATAAACGGAATCCATGTCCCGATACGTCGGGTTGATGATGTCCCCTTAAGGAGCTTATAAGGATCGTCATGTAAACCGTACAGGTGGATTATATCCGACATGACAAATAAAGTTGAGTGCTACTACTTAAGGATAAAATATGTCGATCAATATAGTTGTCAGTAACTTAATTTGATCGACGGACATTCGATATCTTAACATGGGGAGCCAAACGAGCCCACAATCATAATTTGGGATTAGGAAGGTAGTGCAACAATAGCTCTTTAGTGGACCGAGCTATTGTTATTGGGTCTGGGTTGTGTGTTCGGGCTGAATACGGGATACCCAGATCCGTTAGGAGACCTAACCCTAATTTCTTCTCATGGTTCCTGTCGTAACCTTATATATATCCTCTATTCTCTGGCCGTCATATTATCATCAAAAATAAGAAGCTCTTTCTCTAAATGTCATGTAAGAAAGAAAGGGACTGCCAAAGAGAAGAAAAGATTGGGAGATCGTCGCCTACACGACGTCCAACCCGAGGAAGGAATACGTACAGAAGATCTTGGGGTCGTGACTGCTCGAGATTACTAGGAACAATTGTCTTCTTCCCGTCGCAAGTATAATTCGGGAACCCTAGTTTTCGCCTATGAAGGGTTAGAACACGTATATATCTGTTTAACTTTCTATTGATCAACACGCACACCAAACTAGAGTCTTCGGAATCCCCAGTTCTGTCATCTACAAGTACGGTAGATTTATCACATCACTGCCCTCTCTGTACTGGAGATTTGTCAAATCACTGCCTTCTACAGGGGCATTTGTCACATCACTGCCCTCTGTAGGGGGAGGAGTGGGATAGAATCTTTCGATATCATTTTCCATGTAATCATGAATATTAATAAAAAAATCCAAATATGTAATAGATTTTCATCATATGTATTCATGAATATCAATAAAAAATATAATTTTCTTTTGCTGGTTTATGTGAGTTTTTTGTGAATGTGGACTTTTTTATAGAGGAATATTATGGACTCACCATCCTTAACGCATTTTAAATGCGGATGCTAAGTGGGGATAATAAGCAACATGGGGGTGATTGAAGGGTGAAATTTTTTTTTCAGAGGTAATCTGGATATGACAAACATTAGACTCTAGAAATAGGTAACTTACTCATAGGTAAAAACAATATGATAAGAAACATAAGAACAATTCAGAGGTAATATGGACATGTTTGTTCTTTGAAGAATCCTTTTTGTGGACTTATCATCGCTAATGTGCCTAAGACTTGGACTCGGACGATAATTTATGATGATGATTTTATCAACAGAGGTAATATGGACATGTCAAGAAAAAGGTCGGAAGATAAGAATGTATACTCAGATGTAATATGGACATGGTAGACATTCGAATACAGACAAATATAGGAATAAAGGTTACAATTATGGACACTTTCACTCCATATTTGTTTAAACATAATATTCTTTAAGGAAATTGCCATTCATACGTATCATCAGCAAGTCTCTATTGGGTTTCGCTAGCCGGTACGCGTCGGTAGAATAGACAGTTTTGACAACGAACGGCCCTTCCCATTTAGGTTAGAATTTTCTGGCGGTCTTATGGGACATAATCATTGGCCTTCTGACTGATAAGACAAGATCACCGACCCGGAATGACCTTTCTTTGACTTTCATGTTAAAAGCTCCCGAGATTTATGCTTGGTATAACTCAATACGCTATTGAGGTAGGAGGCATTTCTCATCCAGTACTTCGAACTCTTGTAGTCGCAAGCGGTGATTATCTTCAGTAGTAATATGACTACTGAGAGATACTCGTGGAGAGGGGATTTGAAGTTCTAAAGGGAGCACAGCTTCACTTCCGTATACTAGGAAGAACGGCGTACTACCAGTAGGTGTCCGGACTGTAGCTTGATAAGCCCAGAGGCATTCACCGAGCTTCTCGTTCCAGTCACGCTTTTTAGAAGACACGACCTTCTTGAGGAGTTTGATAATTGTTTTATTGAAAGCCTCAGCCAACCTATGTGCCTTCTGCCCGATTCTAGTCACAGAACCGATGGAAGGTACTACTAACAAATTGCGGGCCGTTGTCGTAGATGATCCTTCGAGGTAACCCAAACCGATAGATGACATGATACTTAAGAAATTTAATCACATCCGAGGTTTTTACATCAATGAATGGTATCTCTTCTATCCATTTGGAAAAATAGTCGGTTATTGCCAAAATAAACCGGTGACCTTTTGATGACGACGGGATGATCGTACCGATGATATCCATCCCCCACGTCTCAAAGGGCTAGGATGCAACTTTCGGGTGTAAGAATTCTGAGGGCTAATAGATGAAGTATGCATGGATTTGGCAAATTCGGCATTTCTTAGCGTACGCTAATGCGTCTGCTATCATCTTGGGCTACTAGTAGCCCATGCGTCTGAGTCGGTCCTGAAGTTTAGGACCTGGTTGGTGGGCTCCACAAGTACCATCATGAGCTTCATGAAGTGTTCCTTTGCCTCATTATTCGATAAACATCATATTAGGAGTCCGTCAAAGGAACGACGATACAATATTTTGGTTTGAACGTTGTAATAGAACCGAAGAGAACATCTCTGGATGGAGGCCGCTTCCTTTGCATTGTCTGGCAGGATTCTGTAGACCGCAAAATCTACAAAGGGGGACCGCCAATCCCGAACACCCTTGCTTGTGTCCAGGGAATGGTTGGCTTGCATTCATAGGTCACTCTTAGGGCATACCAACTTCTGACCGATTACCGTGATTGTCTGCTGAGTTTCGACAGCCACTGCTAATGAGGCTGCAAGACCAGCTAGAGCGTCTGCTTCCAGGTTCTATAATCATATAACATGTTCTATAAAGAATCTCGTAAAGGTGGAAATTATCGAGATTGTTACCTGATGATACGGGATCAGATTTTCATGTTGAACCTCATGTTGACCTCGAACCTTGTTAACTATTAGCTAAGAATGGCCGTAAGCTTCTAGTAAGTTGACCTCCATCTGTTTAGTTAGCCGGAGCCCTATGATGAGAGCATTGTACTTGGCAACATTATTAGAACATAATTTCGAGATTGAGTATGCTCGCTAGATAATCGAGTCGTCGGAGGAGATTAATACTACCCCTACCCCTGCCATGCCACGATGTCATCTTTGGGTCCTCTCTTCGAAGCACCGTCAAAGAACAGTCGCCAAACCGGCTCTTCTATTATGACATGGGATTCCATTACCTCATCCGGAATATCATCATAAAGTTTTGATGTTTTAGGTATCAGATGAGCAGCCAAGAAGTCAGCTAGTGCTTGGCCTTTGATCGCTTTTTGCGAGAGAAATACCAACCGTAAGGTGACAATAGTATATCCCACGCAGCCAGGTGAGAATTCAGTGCTCTTGGTTTGGTCATAAGGAACCTGAGGGGATTGACCCGAGAGATGACGTGGATCATCTGTCCTACTATGTAATAATGGGTCTTCTGAATGGCAAAAACTATGGCAAGATAATCTTTCTAAACAAGAGTGTATCTATGCTCGGCCCCAACCAGTTGTCGACTGTGATAATAAATAGCTTGCTCATGGATTGCATTGCTATTCTGGGTCAACAAAGCTAGCTCGGATGTAAAGCAAAAAGGGTTTTTACATAACTAGTACTACTAAAATCGGAGGATTTATGAGGTATCTTTTAATATCCTCGAATGCTCGTTGGCACCGGTCCAAACATAAGATTATAAGCTCAGTAAAGGGCTTGCAGCGTCCCGAAAGGTTAGAAATGAATCTTCGTATATATACTAAGCGTCCTTGAAGACTGCGAAGTTCACGAAGATTCTTCGCTGGTTGCATCTTGATGATAGCTTTTGTTTTCTCAGGATCAACATGCATACCCTTTGAAGTGATGATAAAATCCAAGAACTTGCCACTGGATACCCCAGAAAGGACTTGGCCGGGTTTATCTTTAATTGATGTGCCCTCATCAGACCAAGACGGTTCTTAAGTCATGAAGTTGATCACCGCAAAAACAACTTTTGACAGCGATATCATCAACATAGTAGGCAAGTACTTACGAAATATAGTAGTCATGCCTCGCTGGTTTGTAGCACCCGCGTTCTTCAAACCAAAGGGCATTACGGTGTAGCAAAATACCCCGATTGGAGTCCGAAATGACGTATATTTTCGTCTTCGAGGAACATCTTGATTTGGTTATAACCTGAGTAGCCATCTATGAAAGACATACGCTCGAACCCATAAGTGTTGTCAACCATCACATCAGTATTGGGTAACAGAAATTCATCATTTGGACAAGCAGCGTTCAAGTCACGGAAGTCTATCCAGAGTCAGACCTTTCCATTTTTTTTGACGACTGGGACAATATTGGCTATCAATACGGGTGTCGTTCCTCACGGATGAAGCCACTTACTATCAGTTTGTTTACTTCAGCTTCAATAGCGTTCATGACATCGGACGGAACCACCGTTGATGTTGCTTCACTGGCTTAGCATTTCGTAAAATGTTTACTTTCTATACGACGATATTTGGATCCAGAACTGGTATATCTTTATAGCTCCAAGCGAAGACATCTATTTATTCTCCTACAAGCTCGATGAGAGATTCACAGTCTTCCCCTCTTAAGCTTTTGCTAATGAAGATTGGCTTAGGAGAAGAGTTACTTCCCAGATTGACTTGGACGACCTCATCTTTGGTGAAAGGTTCGCATTGTTCAAAACATTTCTCCCATTGAGAATCAAGTTATTGAGCCTAAGGTTCGACTTTGAAGGGCTCGAAGAATTGGTCATCTTCATCGATCTGGTCTACGGACGTCATATTCACTAATAGCATTTTCTAGAATGCCTCTCTGATGCTAACATCGGAGTCATAAGAAGATTCTGAAGTGTACAGATATGTTTTCCTTGGATTGTGGAAGTTCAAGAATCTCAGACGAAACATACCCTAGTCTACAGCGCATCTTGTGGTAATATTGGTCAAACTCTGCCTTAGGCACATTAATCTTGACTGGGAAGTATCGACCCTTATCGTAGTTAAGACCCATATTGCTATTCAAATCGTACCCTATCTTTTGGATGATACGTCGGGCTTGAGGAGTGTAGTCGTGAGTCTACACCATACCGGTTTCATGTTCTGACTCACAAAGGGTATGGGTCCAAGAGCCTTCTACTCGAACGAAGATAATAGGCTTCTCTCCTTTTTTTTCTTGTTGGTACTATGAAATATGCGTTACGTATCGGGGGCACTTGGATCAAAGAGTAAGCAAACGTGATTTGTGTCTATGGCGATAACCTCAGATTTTGCTCAAAAGAATATGCAGCGAAGGAAGACTCAGAATAATTCAAAGGCATCCCTTTATTGATAAATAGGACAGATCGCCCTCTGGAATTACATTGTCGAAAGCAGAAAAATTAGGTGCAATAACGTCCTTCAGATTACTAGCCCCAACATCTAAGGTTTGGGATAATACAGCAAGATGAGGCAAACTGCACAGCTTTACTATGAGGGGCTTAGTTGAGGAATTTTCCCTTACTGGTGGCTTTTTTTCAGCCGGAATACTAACGGAGTTGGAGCCTTCGTTGGTGGCTTGGCTATCAGTGATGTAGGGTTTTCTTTTAATCTTACTTTGATAGGCCCATCGGAGAAGGTCTGTGTTTCTGCCTTATCATCAGCATCCTCACCTGAGTCCTTTTGATGGTTCCTTCAGAATAGACAAGATTCCGTGTAGTAAACTTCAACTTATTTGAAGGGATCGATGTCTGCGAACTCAGTTTTTACTACACCATCGCTATTAACATACTTGAAACATTGGTGTAGGGTAGACGACACAGTCATGTGCTTATGTATCTATGGTCTTCCAGTAAGACATTATAGCAAATGTCTGCATCAATGACATAGCAAGTCGCTTCCGTCTTTAGATCATCGATTTGGATCTTCAGCCGAATTTTTTTTCTTTGGGAAGCTTTTGCCATTATTGAAACCACTAATCATGGTTTGGGTTACGGACAACCAATGCATCGGAATCCCCAGATTATGCAGTAGACGATGGAGAATGATGCTCAGGGACGATCTAGGGTCGATGTACATACGATCGACCTTGATAGCACCAACATATCATGTATAATACAAGGATTTGGCATGCCTATTATTTTCAGCAGCATATCCCACTGCAAAAATATGATGTTCGGCATGGCTTCCATCATGTTATGACATTGAAGACACACAGTGGGGTCTTCTCCGGCTGTTGTATTTGTCCTAAATAGGACTCGACGTGCTGCAATACCTCATTCAGAGCCTCTCGAGCCTTTATGCAGAGACGAAGAAGCTCGAATAATGACAGTCTGGCTGGAGTGTTGGCCAGTTTTACCAAGATGTTAAAATTATAGGGCCTATCCAGCCCTACTACTTTTTTTTGAGGGGTTTGTCAAAATGTCCCTCTTTTTCTTTGTGTTTATCCGTTGCTAGCAGTTGGGACGAGCCAGGTTTGGATGAGCTGGGAACTATGGACGTCTCGGCTGGCGATGCTTCTTTTTTAAGGGTCTGGTTGTAGTTACGTGAGTAATCCAGACCAGTCCTGGTTGCCTCCACCCTTTCTTCAATAGGCGCGGAGGAAACTATATTGCATGATTTGACCTTTTTCCCTTTTACTTTGGTTGCTGGACGTACGACAGGCCGAGTTAGGTCGTTGGTAAGGTCAAGGTACACCAATATAACCTCTCCTCGTGGTGTTTTAACGGGTACTAACCCGAATGTTTGAGCAGTCGAGAGGTTAATGACCTCTATAGTTGTTTTTGGGATTGGGACGATCCCGTCTTGCGTCTCTATGGGCAGGAAATTACCAAATTGGAGGGTCACCATATTGGCAGAGACCACCTTTCAAAATCTAATGAGAGAACATTGGCGTCAACCAATCTCTGTATGTGGTTCTTCAAGATATAGCAATCTCGAGTCGCATAGTGGATGTATCGAAGATAGTGATAATACTTGGGATCATCCATCTTGTCTACCTCGTAAGGACGCCTGGGAGGGGGAAGTTGGAGCTTTTACCCTCGAGGAGTACATTGAGTAATTGTAATGCATCCTTATCCTTGAAAGAATAATTTTCCTTTTGTATCAAGGGTCTATCGGGCTTCTGAGTATGAGCGGTACCCCGACTGAGGCTTGCGGTCATGACCTGCTTTGCTTTGGACTCCCGTTTATTATTGTTGGAAGTCCCGACAGATCTTTTGCCTTTTTTATTAGGAAATCTCATTCCCAACAAATGACCCTCCTTGGCTTTCCTTTTAGCATCATCGGCATTAATGATGAATGCATCCCAGTCTATGTGACTGGAGAAACTAGTCCAGAGTTTAATCATGGGTAGCAAGCCCTTCCGACAAGTGTCCATCAAGACTGACTCGGGAACGCCCGGTGGTAATCTTAGAGCAGCTTATCCAAACCGTTCTATGTAATCCCGAGCAGATTCCTTGTCCTTCTGAACAGTGTCTAGTAGAGTGGACATTGTCATATCCATTCCCGGTTCGTAAAATCGAGACAGAAACAGGTGTTGAAGATCGTCGAAGGTTGACACACAATTGTTGGGTAAACGGCAGAACTATTCGTAGGCGACTCCCTTCAAGATGCCAACAAAGAGATTCGCAAGAAGAGCATTATCTTTCGGTAGATTCCCCGTCTATGTTTTGAAGTGATTCAAGTGTTGACGGGAGGACCTTCTTTTGTTGAAGGGAATAATGGACAGAGGCTTGCATTTAGGAGGATAGACCACCTTATTCCATTCAACAGGAAAAGGTTGACTAAGTTCCAACTTCCTCCATGATTCTTGTTTATCTTTAGCATCAGCTCTTGCTCGGAGATCTCGGATGGCTTCGAGAACTTCTTCCGACATTGTTGGCATAGATGCTTGCGGCAAGGTATGGTTACTGGCCGTGGGCGGTAGCACCACATGATGACTTGTAGTCAGGTGATTGGGGGCATTAGATTCTCCATTATTTCTCAGTTTAGGAGCGTGAACCTACGGTAGTGACAAAGTTTGGGCCACTTTTAGCTCAGCGACGGTCATCGTCAGAAATACTAGACTAGCATTCTTAGTCTACATCATTTCTTCGATCATGTCGAAGCGTCGTCTATCCTGGGATCTTTGTTCGTCACTCGTCATGTGTCACAGCATGATATGGGTACGGGTTGATTGCCCGTTTTTCATCCTGAATCCCATGCTTCACTGTCGGTGGTGTAAGCGATCATCTCGGAGTTGTCACCAAAATCGACGTTCTGACCGTCCTCAGTTCCTGAGGCTTCGGAGGCACATTGGGGATAAATACCCTTGGCTCCTCCCCCTTCGGTTCGATGAAAATCAATGTCCCTTTGAAACGTAGGGTCATGGTGAAGTACCAGAAGTTGGCTACCCCCTGCGTCTTGGGTGTGCCGAATGTTGGTACCCCCAACTAGGTCAATATCAGGTATGGGACACTAACTACGCCCAACTTTCAGGGCTTTGGGCAAGAGTTTGGATTTGGAATGGGTGCTCTTGAACACCCCAGTATTGGACACAGCCAACTTATTGCCCTTGAGTCAGTTCTTCGGCATACTGACTGAAGGATTGGAGTTCTTTTTGTCCAGAGGGGAACTCCTTGCAGCATGGCATGAGGCAAAGAGTGGCTCATCTTCGTCGTCTGATTGTATCTGTTCACCGAGACACTGTCGGCCGGATGTGGTGGCTGTAGCCGTTGGAGTACGGACTCCCTCTTTGGGACTGCTGTTGTTTTTGCACAGCAGCAGTTGATGATTATACTAGCACATGTATGCCCAACCAGGGGTGTTTCGTGCATAGTATCCGCAGTTGTTCCTTTTATGTTGTGTTTGTGATTAATTAGCTAACGCATATCATGAGAAAGAAGATTCACTTTTATGCCCTCTTCAAGCCCCCGAGTAGACCACAATTGTGGCATATAAGTGGAAGTATATCTGAACCCAGCTCTTGTGCATTCAGCATATTTCGGTATCTGGAGGACTCTGGAGATTGGTTCAACCCTGGCGTGAAGGTGCTCGGACCAAACCTATAGAGTTTTCCATCCGGCGCACGTGTCACGGTCAGAGACGTGAGTCTCTTGCCAATTACTAGAGCGGCAGGTGTTACGCACGTAGCACGTGTAGTTCGCGCCGACTTAGGCCTGCAATAAGCAGAGCCTTTGTCTTGGGTTTCTTCCTACGCTTGGGGCTCGTGGTCACCCAAATGGTCCAAGGCTTTGACTTTGCCTCCGGTCGAATCGTTCTTGCACCTATTGGCAGGCACATGTTCCCTTCGTAGCACTTCCCTATGGGAATGAGCATTGTACTTCCCCGAGCTACACGCCTGAGAAGGAACAGAGAGTGATGTCCTTTATACGCCGGATGTGAGTTACACTAGCACGTGTTGCTCTTCTTCAGCAGGTTGTGGGTAGGCTATACGAGCCTTAGGCACCCATGCCTTCCTCATTTTCTTAGGTTTTGACAGCCTAGGAGAAGGACTTGCACTATCTCCAGAAGGTATTTCCTTAAAGGCTGATTGGTCGAACTTAACGACCAACGTCTTCGCAGTGGTTCTGAGCTGGCCGTGTCGGATTACATCACAGGTTTCTCGTCGGAGGAGAAAGTAGTCCCCAACAGAGTCATCGTCTTATTTACCATCTCTCTATAGTGCTTTGAAGGAGAGCTTCGAAAGTTGCAAACGAGAATGTAAGAAGGAACACGTAAACAGGAATTTCCTAATTACACTTTGTTTTTCATCTGGGTTGTGACGGTAGAGGGTTGATTTTTTTTACTCTGTTGATGATCTGACGGTGAGAAAGAATTGTCGGACTTAACTTCACTGGCTAAGGGAAGCAACAAGAACTCTCTCTGGAATGCTCAGGAACTCTTGAGAAAATATGAGGAACCGGGGGGTTTAAATGGAGAAGAACCCCTCATTTTTATAGCTAAGGGGAAAAGTAGCACACGCGCCTATTAGTAGCAGGCACGCGTATCTCTTACTCCACGTGGTGCCCCTAAACAGTTGCAACTGCGCGCACACTTCACTTATGTGGGGTTGGAGCTAATTGCCATGTGTTATATTGTTTAGATTTGTTGTTTGAGAAGATCATGAATTGCTTTGAACCCATTCATTAGCGTGACTAGGTCTTCGACACGTAGCACGTGCCTGGTTCTAATACAGCCAATAAGACACGCACGCCTAGGAATTTACTGTCCTAGGTGGTATGTGTTCATCATGGGCGAGAATTATAAGCATGGGGTGGAAGCACACGCGCTCAGGGGAGAGTCTGGTTGCACGTGCCTGAATAATCAGGCAACACACGTTTGGGTGTTTCTTGACAATACGCACCTGAGTAATCAGGCAACATACGCCTATCTACACTATTTCCAAGGTGCATAAACTTTATTCTTCTATGTTCATTCTTGGCACGAGGATCGAAGTATTGAGTTAAAGTCTCGAAAGAAGTCCATCTCATTAAATGCAGCCTCGGGAAGAGTAATTATGAGATGTAGGTGCAGATGCAAAGGGTTGGATGCGCCTATATAAGTGAGGTATGATTAAAAGGAGGGGCACGCCTTTAGCAAGGCGTGAGTAGCATAAGAAATCATGACTCTTTGATCTTCGTGCTTTGGCCACCTTTTGACACGGGGATCGAAGCATTTTGGTCCAAAGTTCGAAGATGGGGGCGTGGGTAGCATAACGCGAAGGTGAGGCGTGAGTGGCATGACGCTCGGATGAGGCATGAGTGTGGCAACGTTTTGTTATGGCACGGATAACCCAACGCCTAGGTGGGGCGTAGGTAGCATGGCATCTAAGAAGGTCTAGAGTTATTCATCTTTCTGAGGCGCGTAATCCATGCTTCTACAACATGTATCATAGAAACTGTTAGGAATTGAAAGTAACCAGTGTATGTACTTGCCTGTATTAGTTGGAGTCAACGTGCACGACACGATCATGTCAGCACAAACTAGGTTCAGATGCTACACTTCTAGTAGGTGGTCCCAAGCGATGGAACAGTCCATTCCATTGAGTCCAGAATATTCTAATTAGCTAAGGTCGGTAAGAAGAAGTCTAGTTTCGCAAAAAAAAAATATGAACATTTGATTAGTCATGATCAAGGATTGACTATTCTAAAATAAAAATTGATTAAGAATTATTCCTATAAATATATACATATACCCAATTAGAAAGTATTTATCTCTATTAAGAAATTATATCTAGAATTGAAAGTCCATTAATAATATTTGGCCAAAATAACATTTGTAAATTATCTATAAATTACTTAGAAATTATTAGAAGTTATAGAAAATCCTAAAAGATTATTTAGGCTCAAAACTCTATAATTATAACAATTTATTATTTAGAAAATATATTTGGAAGCATTTTGGATAGAAAACCTATTTAAGAAAGTGTCTTTTTAATATAATACTTATATAAAACCATTAAATAAAAATCCTTAATAATTTTAGAAAGTATTTACCAAATAAAATCCAAAAGAATATATATATATATATATATATATATATATATATATATATATATATATATATATATATATATATATAAAAAATATATATATATATATATATATATATATATATATATATATATATATATATATATATATATATATATATATATATATATATAACTCAAAATTAATTATTATAATTTATAATTAATTTTGATATATATATATATATATATATATATATATATATATATATATATATATATATATATATATATATATATATATATATATATAACTCAAAATTAATTATTATAATTTATAAGCCCAAACGCAATTTATTACTAATCCATGATAAACCCAAAATTTCACATGTTTATTATTTAGGAAATCCCGGTCCAATATATATGTTAAATACCATGATTCTAGAGGTATGTGCATAAGTCAAGGACTCTGTGATTATCGTAGCCTTGCTTACTAGTATGACGAGGATTTGGAGTACCATGATTTTGGATAGACGCATATGATTATCAGATTGTACCTTAAATCTTTTTGAACATGTTTTCTCAACTTTTGTTTCAGTCCTTCAAAAAAAACGGAATTGTTATTTGTTTGTTTTGTTTTGTTTCCCATTATTTAACTTAAGAGTAGCTTTAGCTGTTTTTATAAACTTTGTGTAACTTCTTACTATGAATTCTTCTTAATACAATGAAATGATAATTTTGCTAGACCTTATTTTGGATTTGATATTTTAACTCTGGGTTTCAAAAGGGTTCCTTTTAAAAAAATAAGCAGAACAGATTTTATTGTTATTCCTTCTTGCAACTATCCTTGTATTAAATAATAATGATAATAATAAAACTGTCTTAATTACACCAATCACCTACTTTGCAATCTTGGTAGGAATCTAATTGTCGGTCTTAACGTAGAATTAAAATTTTATATTGGGACATGAGAATATATATATATGAATATATGTAGTGGACACTTTCCTGACACTTATGCATGCTACACTTGATTTCCACCTATCTGAATACATATTAATATGTCGTTAATGTTTAAATTTTCAAAACCCCAATATTTTCTGGTTTTCTGCTTTTCCAGTTTAAATTCGTAATTTAAATATAGATTTCATGTTATTAGTTTTGTCTACATAACTGCACATGTATGATATCTACAGAGTTTCAATTTTTAGAGAAATTGGTTAAGTTATGTTAAATCTGTCAAATCTAAGACTGTGTACATATTAACCCCTAATACGGGATTTTAAATATTAGTTCAAATTGTTGTTTTAAATGTAATATTTAGAGCTGTGTACATTGTTATTGTAGGGATATAATGTTAGGTTTTATATTCTTACATGATAGGTTGTGATAAACATTGAGTTGGTTTTGATGTGCAAATTTCTCCAAAATCCTGAAAACTAGTTACATGTTAACATTTTTATATTGATTTCCATGTTTAGTTCAATTTCAGATTTAACATGTAATATTGAACTGTATGAGTAGATAAATGTATGGATAATATGTTAGGGTTTCATTTCTATCATGTTAGGATGTATTGAGAGCATTGAGATTAGTTGTGATGTTTCAAACTCCTACATTTTGAAATTGTATTATGTTAATATTTCACTGCTTTAAATGTTAGCTCATTTCAGATTTTGTATGTAAATGCTGAACTAAAATTGGGTTTAACCTTTCAATACTAAGCTATAACCCTGTACAAGGACACACACACACACCCTAACTTGGTATACACTGTCATGTAACCTAACCCTTCCCCTCTATGTTATGATTATATATCTAGATAGATATATATAGAGCTTAGGCATACATGTTATAATGTATATAGATACATAACTAAATCACTACCTCTTTATATATATGTATGTATATGGTTAAGCCATGCATGTTATGAGTAAACAGGTTACGTATTGTAGATTGTTTAACCAATATGCCATGATTAGTACAACTTGATAGCTGTTGTTTTGAAATCCAAATCCTCATCTACACTTTCATGTAAATTCACGTACACCCACGCCTACTATCTAACCATATGAACATGTCCCCATACACATAATGCTAGCTTTTTCCTCTAACGCTCCCTATATATATTGTGATTGGATTTCAATGCAAGTGATTTTCAATTCCTTAATTTTTAAATTTGATTTTTCTGTACCCTTTATAGATAATTGGTAGTTGCCTTTATTTTATTTTGATAAGTACCAGTTTTCATATAGGATGATAGACTGCCTTACAGTTTTGATGGTTTGTTGTTTCTGTAACTTCTCTAGTTTAGCACACTAGATTGCTTGTGTGTTTTGATACCCTATGACCGTTTTGGTATTAGCACGACTAGTATACCTAGATGAGACTTACTACCACCGTATGCCATGACCCTGTATGTCATCCTTTTGATCACATGATTTGTTTTAAGTTCTGGGACTATGATTGTGGGGGTTTGACCTAGAAGGAGTATGAACAATTTTAATTTCGAGAACGAAATTTTTATAAGGTGGGTAGGATGTGAGCACCCTGAAATTCGGGTTGATTTTTTTTAGTTTTTTTGATTGATTTAGTTTTAATAAATAATTTACTCTGTTATTTATCTTTAAGTGTACTTTCCCGTGCCATTGATATTTGGAGTGTCAGGGATGTTCAACTCTGGAAATCTTCTTCACAAGTTTTGTAGTGGACATGATTGCCTTCATGACGGTATATAGTATCCCACTCAAACTTGTTCCCTTGTACTCTTTTTGCTTCGCTGAACTTCGGGTCGAATTAGACCATTTGATCATTAATTAATTTTTCCACTCTTTTCCTTGATCATTTTTAGCACATTACCGTGACTTTTCATTTGGTAGCACAAGACCAGTCAGTTTCTTGAAACCAACTTCTCATGCATGATCTACTCGAGACGCTCTTCACCCTCGACCTTCGTGTCCCACTCAGACACGCCATTTTGTGCTCTATTTGCTTCGCACAACTTTCCTGACACGTGACCCAATTTATTTCACCCTACGGTGTCACATTCATTTTCTAACTTGATTTGTGGGTCCCCTGTCGACCAAAACCTGTCAGCCCCAACTATGGACATGGCCCACATTGAGCTTACTACCCGTCCGCCACTTGTATCCTATTTATTGGAATCCCCATGTGCTACTTATTTACCCATGATCATCAACACCTATTTTATTCGATTAATTCGCCATGTCCGGCTTTGATCCAACCCGGCTTGACCAAACCCAGCCCCAGTTTCGTGTTACACTCCATCACCATCATCCTCAGCCTCATTACCCTTGAAAAGTACTAATTGCCTATTCTATCTATTTTTAATTATTATTGGAATTTCTGTTTATTAAAATCCCTATAGGAATAACCCAACCTTCCTATAATTAATCCTAGCCCTCAATTTCACTTGTTATCATCACCACCCTACAAACTTTCCCACACAGTCTCACAAAATTTTCCACAGCCGGCCCTAAGTTTTAGGCATACACTTTTTCTCTCTCTTCTTCACATTTATTTTCACACATCATTTATTACTATCCTCCCTCTCTCCTTCCTTATTCTTTCCAACTAAAACAAACACAACAACAAGAACAGCAGCCCGGCCACACCACACCCGACCACCTCCGGCGTAGCCGACCTCACCTCCCCCCTGGCCACTGGCCTCCGGCCATCACTGCCACCTACCAGTCTTCACTCCTCCTCCTTCACTCCTCCTCCTTCCCATTGAACAACCATCATCTCCTCCATCACCTAGCCACCGCCACCTCCATTTCCGAGCCCAACCACCACCACGTCGCCTTCCCCCGTGCGTCGCCGTGCCGCCCCACGCGTCGTCGTGCCGCCTCGCACACTGTCGCACACGCCAACAGCAGAGCTGCGACTGCAGCTACACGCAGCAGTCAATGCCGGCCAGAAACGGTCGCGCGCACGTGCGCACGGTGCTGGCCGCCGGCGTCGGCCGTCGTGCCGTCGTGGGCACTCTCTCCATCCTCCAACGAACTCCGACGCGCAGCCCCCTGACGGCCGCTGTCCTCCGGGACGCGCCGTCGAGGCGATTCGTGTGTTTTTCACGACGTCCCGTCGTGACGAGCTCGGGAACGAGACTGAAAACGTGTTCCATCGTAGCTACTTCGTGCACGTTTTTCCAGAAATCCGACCGTTGGATCGGCGATTTCTTTGCTCCGTCACAATCTCGGTATATCCACCTTCACTCCTGTCAATTTTCGTCCGTTAATTTTATCGTTTGTTACATCAAAACCGGCCACCAACTTGACCGTTTAAATTGTATTAATTTTAGACAGTTTTGCGGGGTCAACTTCGTCAGCTTGTATCTCCTCCACCGTATCTCCGTTTGGCGTGCTACTAGTTCCTGTGCAAATCTGGTATAACCCTCTTGCTACCCCCCTCCAGTTTCGTTTCATTGTGAGCTTGTTTGATTGGTTGAATTCGACGCCAAAGTTGGTCGTCCGAATTCGTAATTTTCAACTTGTAAAATTTCATTTTTGAACACAGGACTCCAGATTTTATTTCTGACACCACCATTAGACTTGTGGCGTCGTTCTGGCATGTTTTCATATAAAATTTGTTAGATTTGGAGAACGTGGGCCCTGGCACGTTTTTCAGTACAAAGTGGGTCCCACATTCTAGGTCAACGGGACTTTTTGACGCCGGCTCATCGAAATCCAATTCTGGATATACCGTTGAGTTCGTATCGTCATTCTGGACTCGTTGACATATAATTTGCTAGGTTTTGGTGGACATTGGATCCGGCACGCATTTCGGTGCAAGTCAGATACCAATATCCGGGTCAACGGGTCATTTTGAGATCGGCTCATCGGAATCCAATTCCGGAGATACCGTTGAGTTCGTATCATCATTCTGGATTCGTTAACAGGTAGTTTACTGAGTTTTGAGAATATTGGCTCCGGCACGCATTTCCGTGCAAACCGGAATTCCAAGTTCTGGTCAACGGACCAAATTGAGATCGGGTCAACGGAATCCAATTCTGGAGATACCGTTGGGTTCGTATCGTCATTCTGGTTTAGTGGACATATAATTTGTTATATTTTATAGATTTATTTTCTTGCACGTTTTTCGGTGCAAGACGGCTCCGACACGGACATCGTTTTGACCCAAAATTACCTTTTTGCCCTTGTGTCCAAATTGGACCGTTGGGTAGGCTATCCTAGCTAATTTGACCATTCTGGACACGTTGGCGATGTTTATTTTATCGTCCGACAATGTTTGTTGATAATTTCTCTGAGTTTAACCTTTTTATAATTAATTAATAATTAATTCTTAGAATGTTCGTATTTCGGGATTAGTACAACGAAACTGAGCTCAGTCAATTCCAGTGATTTCATATCGCTAAAATTGACAAGATGGACACGTGGATCACTATAATAAGATTATCAACTTTACCGATAATCTTCTTATCTCGATTTGCGTGACGTAAGTTTCGACGTACAAATAACGAAGTACACTTTATATTAGACTAGAATTGACCCTGATTGACCAAAGTTGACCAAGTTGACCCAAAGTCAACTGTAAGTCAACACTTGACCTAGTTTGATTAGATTATTGGTCGGAGTCGATCTAGAGTTGTTTTGACTTAGAAGAACCTAGGATAATGTAGATTGATTATAGAGATTCATTTATTACAACTTAAACACCTTGTAACCTGTGTTGCTTTAAATAGGACTCTGTGGCTTCAGTTGGACCCCCGATACTTATCAGCTGTTCAGGTTATCAGGCGAGTACATTCTCTGATCATTTCATATCCTGCTTAGAATTATATTCCGGCTTTACGGATCTCCGATACTTGATGCTGTCACGACATTATCACGGATTAGTACTATACGGATCTCTTCATACGATGTTATCCCCCTCGGGAGCATCGGGTACATTGTGTCATGTGCGTTTCACTTTCATCATGTACTCCTGTGCTTTCACCATACATGTACACTCTTGTGAATCTTGTACTCTCATGTTCACAGAGCCTTCATGTATACTATCATGTGCACCCTTTTAAGGGCCCAATGTGATATCATGTACAATAACATAACCTGTTTAGATCCTTGTGTATTGATTAGAGAAAAGGGGGAGTGCTAGTAGTCATGTGAATAATTTCATAGTAGTGTAGATCATGTACAACTCTTTAGTGTAGATCATGTACAAATCTGTCCCGTTCACATGTGCTATCATGTACTCTACATCACTAGCCACTGTTAGTTCTCTATTTATAGTAGATATTTCTATTACAGTTCTCTCTCCCTGTTTACATACTATATTTTTTCAGATCCTGTATCTTACTTTACTGCATGATTATATTTTCTAACCTGCTATGATTTGTTGAGATGTATTGTGCTCGCTCCTGTCCTGACTGGACCTGTTGATAAATTTTACAGATGGCTGGGATTGCCTGCTAGCCTAGAGGAGACACAGTAGAGGTTGTTTAGATAGTTATTTCTTTTTGTCTGGAGTTGTATTTACTTTGTGGATTACTATATTTGAGTTTTGAGATGTATTTCTGGGTTTATGTATCTTAGACACTTAGACTTCTATCTCCTGTATCTCTTTTGGATTTCATGTTTTATCTATCTTTATCATGCTCTATCTTAGATGTGATTGAGACTGTATCTGCTATGTCACCCCCATTCGGGGAGTATAAACTACTTAGCATTATTTTGTTAGATGATGTGACCTAGGACAGCGTTCTACCGCCGACACTGCGGCGTAGGCTGGGCGTTGTTACGTTCTCGTGCCCTTACTCTAGGGTGCGGGTCGTGACATATTTATAAAGTATTTATAAGCCTCAAAGCCCAAAATATTTACAATTAGTAATATGAAAGCCTATTACTATTTATTTATGAAACCGATATGGCCCAAACAATTAATCTAAGCCCCTAGCTCTTATTGGCAAAAGCCGACTGGAATAAAGTTGGCCCACTACTAAACGTATTCAATCATGAATGTATTTTACCAGCCCTTATTAATCAAGGCCTGCTGAATGTATTCACTCTTGAATATTTATTATCAAGGCCCACTAAACTCTCTGGCCGCCATCTAATATATTAAGTTTTAAGTTATAGCCAAAAGTGAGCCCAATAATTAAGCTCACTCTTGATGGCCCAAAACACATTCCTATTCTCTATAGAGAGAAGCAGAGAGAGAGGAAATACCAGTGGAAAATGAATTAGGGAAGAATAAACGACTGTGGCATCGGAAAATAGCCCGGAGAGTCATGTCCGGAGATGGCACCGACGATGGTTGGGAGCGGCGCAGCACGCGACTGCGGCAACGCCTATTGAAACCGGCCGGCGCTCACCGGTGGAAGGGACACACGCTGCTAGGGAGAGAGTTACATGGACTAGGCGCCAGAACTAGAAAGGAGCGTACAAGTGTCGGCCAGGTGGTAGGGCGGCGGTCAGGTACGCGTTTGGCGACCGTCGATGGTGGTTAGGCGGTTGTAACGCACAGTCCCAAATTACGTAGGACTAGGATACGTATATATGCCAGCTACGCATCGAGAGGACTCCAGTCCAGCTCGAATACGTATAATCTGTCTGGTTATTCTAGAATCAACTACATCTCAATCTTCTAAATATCGATAACAACAAAGAATCAAGTGCAGTAAGGCTGATCAGACCATAATACACTGATTCTAGAATAGATAAACGTATTAAAGTGGATCCCCAATAACACGTTTATTATGAACAAGCTAGGAGAAAATACAAGCTTGTAAAATAGTAGGCTATAATAACATCGAGTGTCAAATACTATACAAAATATAAATATGGAAGATATGATAATAACATAACTAAATATACCTTAAGTCTTGGCGACGCAACCATCATCCATCAATGCACTAAACCATAAAAACTCCATCTAATACCTGGAGAGATCACCAGGTCCTTAGAGGACTAGCAAGACACATAATATACAAGCCTACTGTAACAGTAATAACATGCATGGAAGAAAGGGAACAATACAACAAATAAGGACTGAAGAATACAAGAATGGAAATGGCATGTCGTCGAGAATCGTGTTGATAAACATGACTATGAGTAAATCGGAGTAAACCGCAGCTCGGTGGGGGCGCACGGCCCTATAGATCACAGCTTAGTGGGGGCTCACAACCTATAGTAAGTCTTTATCGCAGCTCTGTAGGGGCTCACAACAGAGAGTGGTCAAGTATAGTCATCGTCTATCACAAGGTCCTCGCCTAGAACTACGAGTCAAGTCAAGGCAAGTCAAGTCAAAAAGTCAACAAGTCAAGTCCAGGTTGATCATGTCAAGAAAAACCTAGCCTAGGATACGTAATGATAAATCTCAAGGTGCATGTGTACCACAATAGTCGTAACCAGTAAAGGTAGGAAATATAACTAATTACGTGCACGTATAACAAAAATAACACTGATAAAGAGGAAGTAACTGTAACATGAAGCTGAGGAAGTATGCGATCAAGAAAATAGAAAAGTAATAATAGTATAAGAAATACATGTAATTGCTGTAAAGTTTGGTAAGGTGTACTTGCCTGGTGGTGCAAAAAGTCCCGCAACAACTCGTCAAATCAAAGAGTCTCGAAACCTGGACTCCCGCAAACAACTTCGGATGCTGAGAAAGACATCGTCAAAATTCCCGAAATAAGAAAAATAGCTAGAATAGACTACCCATAAGTCCAATTCTGGACACAGGGACTGTTTGCCATTGATTGTGAAAGTACAGAACAATTTATATAGGAGGACTGAACTTAAACTCACAACATAAACTCGCTCGTAAAAAGAAAGCCTAGGGACAAAAACCTAGGTACAGCAATCTAAGTACAATTGTTTAGTTTTTTCTGGGGGTGACAGTAGAGGCTCGGGAAAGCGACGGCAGCTCTGCCTTACTCCTTGGACGATCGGATATAGCCTTGGATCTGGTGAAGAAATGCTCTTGGACGTGTGGGGAGACTCCCTTGCGCCTTTGGTTGCTAGATCTCTGGATGTCTCTGTAGTGCTCTCTCTTTTTTTCGCTCTGCTCTCCTTTCTTTCTCTCTCCTCCTCTCTTCTTCTCGCAAGGGAATGGCACCTTGCTATTTATAGGAATGAGGTGTGCTCATTAGGGTTTGCAAATGATTGGCTTCTTTAGAAGTCGGCGGTTAAGGATCACTTAATCTGGGCCATTCATCTTGAATATAATAAATTTGAGCAATTAATATGATTGCATCAAATCTCTGTGGGCAATAAATATTGATTGCCATGAATATTCATGATTTGTTATAGCCTGCCACTTGTCCAATTTGCTTGATTTGATTTGATCTGGGCAATTATGACGATCGCAACAAATCTAATTTTGTTGGGATTTGTTAGCACACATAGTTCCAGGGAAGATAAGACTGCCACATGTCTCAATTATCGCGAAGAGCGCCACGTGTCTTAATTGGACTGTCCTGGCAGAGCCGCATATAGGTGGTCCTTTCGGCCGTATGAAGCATGCAGCCGCATGAGGATAGGCAGCCGCATTAGGATGGACAGCCGCAAGGGATGGGCAGCTGCATGGAGATAGGCAGCCGCATACAAATAGGCAGCCGCATGCAGATGGGCAGCCGCATGCTAATAGGCAGCCGCATGCAGATGGGCAGCCGCATGGAGATGGCAGCCGCATGCAGATAGGTAGCCGCATGCAGATGGGCAGCCGCATGGGGATGGGCAGCCGCATAGAGTGGCCTCGGGACTTGGTAGATTTTGCCAGCTGTAAGGAGATTTTTTCTACTTTTCTAGGATCACGCCACCAACTCAGAGTCATTATTACGTCCTTATGTCAGAGCTGTCATAGCTGTCATTTGTCAGAGCGGCCGTCAGGGCATTAAATGCAGCTGAATGTAGAGAAGAACTGTTGAAGGTCACGTAGCTTCTTTTCTGAAGCCGCATGAGGTTATTGGAGAGTTTTTGAGCCGCATGAGGCTCCGATAGATTCCTGAGCCGCATGAGGCTCCTTATGTTTTGAGCCGCATAGACTTCTTCTATTTTGAGCTGCATGGACTTTCCTGTTGATTTTGGGCCGCATAAGGCCCCCCTGCTGCCTTTGGGCCGCATGAAGCTTTCTGAGCCGCATGAAGCATTTTGGATTTTT
Organism: Iris pallida; assembly: GCA_029216955.1. Lineage (NCBI taxonomy): Eukaryota > Viridiplantae > Streptophyta > Magnoliopsida > Asparagales > Iridaceae > Iris > Iris pallida. The sequence goes on from JANAVB010022597.1 coordinate 5,889,704, forward strand.
GAGCCGCATAGAATCCTCATGGGCCGCATGGAGCTTTCTGGGTTTTCAGTCGCATGAGACTCCCCTTCTTTCCTTGTGCTTGTGAAGGATCACTTCTCGCAAGTCAAGGACATCTCAGTCAACCTTTGCACTCGCTTTGTGGACCCGGGTATCTCGAGCACACGAGTGCGTAAGTATCTTGTTCGCTCTCCGATACGGGATTAGTAAAAGTACTTGCCCTTGATCATTATTGGGAGACTCTTGAGAACCACCATGTCCGTTTGCTGCCGAGGGCTGGACACGGGCGGTTCTGTACAACTTTCCATTAGAGGCCCGCGTAGCAGGACGCTCTGATGGTCAGAGGTTGGGACAGCTGACTGAACTCGACGAGCCCGCGCTGCCCTAGACTTCTTCGACTTAGCACCCGAAGGTGCAAAGTAGGAAGAGTCCAAGTTGGAAGGAAGGAAGAGAAGTTGGTGCCCTTTTCAAAGGAGGCAAGGAGGCTCTATTTATAGAATGGAATGAGCCCTTTCTTTTTCTCTTTTCCGATGTGGGACTAAAAGCAATATTTTCCACTTCTACAAGGCCCCCTTCAAAGTTTCCAAATTGCAAATTTGGAATACTTTGAATAAGAAGCATGGAAAGTAGAGTTTGTTTAGGTATGGCAATCCTATCAGAGGTAGCATGGACGTGATAGGTTTGGGTACTTCTGCTGGGGATTTTATGTGGACTTATCATCCTTGGCGTACCTTGGTTTTAGGTACGGATAATAAGTTGAGAGAGGGAACCATCATATTTACTCAGAGGTGGTGAGAACATGGTCAATGTGGGGTTAATGGTAATGAGGACATGGTGGGAGTGGACCCAAACGAGGATACATAGAACAACTCAGAGGTAATATGGACATGGATGTTCTATGTAATGGGTAATGAATGCCACGGGGCAGCTGGGCTCCGGAAGCATATGATTGGAGAGAAAACTAACATATTTACTCAGAGGTAATGAGGACGTGGCAAATATGGGTCTAAAGTAGAGCCTTCCTACTCAGAGGTAACGAGGACATGGTAGCAGTGGGCCTAATGAGGATACACAGAACAACTCAGAGGTGCTATCAACGTGGAAGTTCTAAGTATTGGGTGAAAGAATGCTATGGAACAGCTGGGCTCCAAAAGCATATAATAATGAGAAAAGATGTGGATGTACTAGGTATTTGAAAGAATGCCAGGGAGCAGCTGGGCTCCCAAGACATGATGAGAAAAGAGTGGCATGTACTAGAAAACTTAGTACAGTATTCGTGGTCAACTACGGGCATTTGTGGTCAACAGAGGACATTTGTGGTCAACAGAGGACATTTGTGGTCGTCATAAGACATTTGTGGGCCTATTATCCTTGGCATACCCTGGGGTTTTTTTTTTGGGTACGGATAATAAGTCGAGAGAGAACCAACATACTTACTCAGAGGTAATGAGGACATGGTAAATATGAGGGTTTCTTCGATGGAGCCTTCCCACTCAGAGGTAATAAGGACATGGCAGGAGTGGGCTCCATGAAGGGATACATAGAACGACTCAGAGGTAATGAGGACGTGGAAGTTCTATGTAAGGGGGAAATTTGTTTTTGATGGAAGGGAAACAACTCAGAGGTAGCATCGACGTAGTTGTTTCGGAGAATCTGTGGATCTGTTACCCTTTTTGTGCACTGAGAGTGCAAGTATTGGATCATAAGGAGGGAGCTCTTTTAGAAGGAAAGTTCAGAGGTATGATCGTACATGACTTACTACCTAAAAGAGGCGATATAGATTTATTTGTAGTGACCAGAGTATGAGTTCAGCGGCACCTACGGGTACATAACTTGACAATCTGGAGATTTGTAGTTGGCATGTGAGTTCAGCGGTACCAGGGGGTACATAACCCATCGATCTTAGAAATTTGTAGTCAGGATGTGAGTTCAGCAGTACCAGAGGGTACATAACTCATCAATCATGGATATTTGGATTTGAAATGTGAGTTCAGCGGTACCAGAGGGTACGTGACTCATCATTTTGGGAAATTTGTAGTCGAAATGCGAGTTCAGCGGTACCAGGGGGTACATAACTCAACACCCTAGGAGATTTGAAGTCGAAGTGTAAGTTCAGCGATACCTGCGGGTATATGACTCACAATCCGAGAGATAGTTGGAAGGTGTCGTTTAGACATAGTACTTCTTGTGGAACTTGTCGTTGTTGTTTTGGGCGTTTGATCTTGTCCTCCACATCCGAAATATGCAACCCCAGTTGGCGAGCTTTCTTCAACTTGTCTTCTGCACTAGTGGCGCTGATAATGAAAGTCTTCTAATCCTTAAACTGACTTTCGTCCATCTAGAGGCTGATCGTAGAAAGCAGCCTCTTTTGGTAAATTTCGATTAAGGAAGAATCCGGATTACCAGATGGCATCTTCATTGCGGTTTGGCAAAACTGCTCAATATAGTTCCTTGTCAGCTCCTTCTCCCCTTGAACAACGTCCATGAGGGTGGACATTGTGACGTGCTATCCTACTTCGTAGAATCTCTCCAAGAACATGCGTTTGAAGCTGGCGAAAGAGTGGATGCAGTTGTCTGGCAGGTTGCAGTACCAGTCGAAGGCGACCCCTTCCAATGCCCCAATGAATAATCGTGTAAGGATGGCATCGTCATGGGACAGATGGTCGGTGGTGACCTCAAAGTAAGTGATGTACCGACTTGCGGAGGTCTTGCCATCATAGGGATTGATATTGAACGGCTTATATCTTGGTGAGAAAGGGATATCCCTCCATGCAGCAGGATACGGTTGTCGTATCCTGAGGTCTTGGCAGTTTACTCGAGCATGGAACATGGCCCGGAGCTCCTGGACCTCTCTTCTTGCCTCCCTGGCCTCGTCTACAGCGGTAGGAGCCGTCATTTCAGGAGGATTATTGCCCTGGTTCGGTGTCACCGAGTTCGAGTCCGCATTGACCGTGGGACCCAAGTTTGTTTGGCCAGGCATCCCTACTTGCAGAGTAGGGAGGGCTGCTTTGATCTCGTCCACCGATTTGACCAAAGTATGCAGTATGGCCTCCAGAGTGTCGATGCGTTGGCGATCACTGGGACCATCTTGTTCATCGTTTGTCATGAATGCCATCCTCATATGATTAAAAGTGGAAGGGACGGTAGATGACGTGCCCTCCGAATCATACCCCTGTACCGAGAAGTCATCGGGGTATGTGGGAATGTTCTCCTCTGGTTCGGACTCAGAAGGAATAGTACCCCCAGCTTCGGAGCTTGCCTCGTTTTGAGAGTCATAGACGTCCTCGGGGACGTCGGCACCTGCTGTATCTGATGGGAGAGTTGTTTCCCCGGGCTCGTCTCCTTGGAACATCGGATTGTCGTGGATGTTCGGAGGAGTGCTACCCCCAGTTCCAGTGACCCCCAGTGATGTGGATGATAAATCTCCCACTGTAGCAGATTTTGTCTTTGAACGGGTACCCTGGAAAACTCCGGTGGTGGACAACCATTTAGACGACAGTTTCTTAGTCACAGTGGTTGAAATCTTTGGGCTGGAAATGTTTATCTTCTTCCCTCTCCTATCGGCAGGGATTTTCTGAGTAGAGTTGCAGGAGACGACGGGAGTTGCCTCATCCTCTGAGCTCGGCTGTTGTAATCTTTGGAAGACGGACTGTCGGTTTTCTCGTACCGTCGCGTTGTTGCAACAGCAGTTGACAATGACTTGGGTGCAGTGATGTCCGTGGGAGGACTCTTTGCACGCCGAGGCCTCTTCTCTTTCCTTGCACTTGTGGAGGATAACCTCACGTAAGTCAGATGGGTCTGGAATGACCATGTTTGCTCCCTGGGTTTTGGGAGACTTTTGGGAACCACTATGTCCGTTTGCCGCCGGGGGCTGGACTCGAGTGGTTCTGTACAACTTCCCATCAGAGGTCCGCATAACAGTATGTGGAGCGCTCGGATGGTCAGAGGTCGGGACAGCGGACTGGGCTCGCCAAGCTCGTGCTGCCCTGGACTTCTTCACTCTAGTGCATGAGGGCACATAGTAGGAAGAGTCTAAGTGGTGTTGCAGAGAGTCAGACATATTTTCTCGGGAGCATAAAGATCAGGACCATAGGAGAGGCGATCGAAGACTGAGCCTGAGCTGCGTGGAGCAGACAGCATGCGGCTGGAATCAACAGTCTTGATGCGGCTGGCAATCGTAGCCGCATGGGCTTTCTTCATGCGGCTGGAAGTCTCAGCCGCATGGGTATTCTGCATCCAGCTGGCAGTTTCAGCCGTATGGTCATCATGCATGCGGCTGACAGTTTCGACCGCATGGACATCATGCATGCGGCTGGCAATCTTGGCCGTATGAATGTTCAGCCTACGGCTAGTGCCTTTGTTTGGCTTCTTCCTGGAGCACATAGAATCACACTTTGCCCCTGCAAGTCCAGCATCGTAGTGCTTTCCTCTGCCGGACTTGGGGACAGCAGAGTCATCTATGGCTTGAAATAGGGCCGCATGAGAGTTGCCTTCGCCGTCTTGGGCAGCAGGGAGTACTCCGTCCAGAGCTTGGGGAGGAGCAAATGATTTTTGCCTCCACTCCCTGTGAGCTTTCTTTGTGTTGGTTCACTTCTGGACCGGGCCAGCGCTTCCGTCGGAGAGCATTTCTTCAAACGTCTGTTGGTCGAAGCGGACGACCATTTTCTGTTGTGTGGAGCCAAGTTTGGCTGCATCCGATTGTATCACCAACTTCTCAGCCGTGGAGAAGTTTGTTTCCAGCAGAGTCGCCATCGTGTTTGCCATTGATTGTGAAAGTACAGAACAATTTATATAGGAGGACTGAACTTAAACTCACAACACAAACTCGTTCGTACAAAGAAAGCCTAGGGACAAAAACCTAGGTACAGCAATCTAAGTACAATTGTTTAGTTTTTTCTGGGGGGTGACGGTAGAGGCTCGGGAAAGCGACGGCAGCTCTGCCTTACTCCTTGGACGATCGGATGTAGCCTTGGCTCTGGTGAAGAAATGCTCTTGGACGTGTGGGGAGACTCCCTTACGCCTTCGGTTGCTAGATCTCTGGATGTCTCTACAGTGCTCTTTCTCTTTTTTTGCTCTGATCTCCTCTCTTTCTCTCTCCTCCTCTCTTCTTCTCGCAAGGGAATGGCACCTTGCTATTTATAGGAATGAGGTGTGCTCATTAGGGTTTGCAAATGATTGCCTCCTTCAGAAGTCGGCGGTTAAGGATCACTTAATCTGGGCCATTCATCTTGAATATAATAAATTTGAGCAATTAATGTGATTGCATCAAATCTCTGTGGGCAATAAATGTTGATTGCCATAAATATTCGTGATTTGTGATAGCCTGCCACGTGTCCAATTTGCTTGATTTGATTTGATCTGGGTAATTATGACGATCGCAACAAATCTAATTTTGTTAGGATTTGTTAGCGCCCATAGTTCCAGGGAAGATAAGACTGCAACGTGTCACAATTATCATGAAGAGCGCCACGTGTCTCAATTGGACCGTCCTGGCAGAGCCGTATATAGGTGGTCCTTTCGGCCGCATGAAGCATGCAGCCGCATGAGGATAGGCAGCCGCATGAGGATGGGCAGCCGCAGGGGATGGACAGCCTCATGGAGATGGGCAGCCGCATACAAATAGGCAGCCGTATGTAGATGGGCAGTCGCATGCAAATAGGCAGCCGCATGCAGATGGGCAGACACATGGAGATGGGCAGCCGCATGTAGATAGGTAGCCGCATGCAGATGGGCAGCCGCATGCAGATGGACAGTCGCATGGAGTGGCCTCGGGACTTGGTAGATTTTGCCAGCTAAGGAGATTTTCTCCTCTTTCCTAGGATCACGCCACCATGTCAGAGTCATTATTACGTCCTTATGTCAGAGCTGTCATAGCTGTCATTTGTCAGAGCGGCCGTCAGGGCATTAAATACAGCTGAATGTAGAGAAGAACTGTTGAAGGCCACGTAGCTTCTTTTCTAAGCCGCACGAGGTTATTGGAGAGTTTCTGAGCCGCATGAGGCTCCGATAGATTCCTGAGCCGCATAAGGCTCCTTCTGTTTTGAGCCGCATGGGCTTCTTCTGTTTTAAGCCGCATGGACTTTCCTGTTGATTTTGGGCCGCATAAGGCCCCCCTGCTGCCTTTGGGCCGCATGAAGCTTTCTGAGACGCATGAAGCATTCTGGATTTTGAGCCGCATAGAATCCTCATGGGCCGCATGGAGCTTTTTCGATTTTCAGTCGCATGAGACTCCCCTTCTTTCCTTATGCTTGTGAAGGATCACATCTCGCAAGTCAAGGACATCTCGATCAACCTTTGCACTCGCTTTGTGGACCCGGGTATCTCGAGCACACGAGTGCGTAAGTATCCTGTTCGCTCCCCGATGCGGGACTAGTAAAAGTACTTGACCTTGATCATTGTTTGGAGACTCTTGAGAACCACCATGTCCGTTTGCTGCCGGGAGCTGGACACGGGCGGTTCTGTACAACTTTCTATTAGAGGCCCGCGTAGTGGGATGCTCTGATGGTCAGAGGTTGGAACAGCTGACTGAACTCGACGAGCCCGCGCTGCCCTAGACTTCTTCGACTTAGCACCCGAAGGTGCATAGTAGGAAGAGTCTAAGTTGGAAGGAAGGAAGAGAAGTTGGTGCCCTTTTCAAAGAAGGCAAGGAGGCTCTATTTATAGAATGGAATGAGCCCTTTCTTTTTCTCTTTTCCGAAGTAGGACTAAATGCAATATTTTTCATGCTTCTACAGGGACAAAATAATAATTTCTGGTCAAAACGGTATCCGTCGTTCGACCCGCTTTGCACCGAAAAGCATGCCAAAGTATATGGTCTCTAAAGTCATCAAGCTACATATTTACGAATCTGGTTTGACGAGACAAACCCAATAGTATGTTCAAAGTTGGATTTCGGTGGGCCGTGCACAATTTCGCCTATTGAGTCGGATCATGGGGCCCGCAAAACGGCGATCCGGTCAACTGTCTCAGAATCAGACCAAACTTGGCATACATAACCAGAAAAACGATACGGTCCTGTTGGCACAAGTTTCGTTTCGAGTTAACGAACATACACAAAGTAATTTACGTTTTGCAAAGTGGTCGATACGGTAAAATTTGACAGATACGCCTCGAATTCGTCGCGCACACGCAACCAATTCGAGTTCCGTCAAAGCCAACACGTCCGGGAACTCGATACGCACCTTTGGATGCTTTTGGTTCGCAACCACGTCACCCGGTTTGACGAGACGGACCCCGTATCAGAAAGTTTTCTAACTTCTTAAACTATTTTGACATGGTTTTTTCTCGATTTTAAAAACTGATTTCTCTGTGCACAGTTGATAAAATTTAAAACTACAAAAAAAGGTTCTGATCTCCTATATGTTGTCTTCAACCCTATTTAATTCTATTTTGAAAAACCGATTTGGATTGGCAGATATTTGCCTTTTAACTTGGGCGTTTGGACTGCGAAGATGTTCAATTTTGAAAAAGTTTTTCACCAACTTTGGGCTCGACTTACGATGCATACAGTACAAAATAATTCAAACTATTTGAAGAAAAATGAAAGGGGTTAGGTCAGTTGTCTATCCGGGCAATTAGCTTCAAAAACCGTCGATCGAGGAGGTCAGAAACACGCAACGAAGTAGGCTCGGGACTGTGGCTGCTGCTGTTGGTCTGCCTGCTATGTGCGCACTGTCCTGCACGTTCGGTCGGCTCCGGCGGCGCTCAGGAAAGGCTGGGTGGCACGCGGTGGTCGCACGGAGGTGGGGGATGCTGTGCAAGGTCGGGATGGGTTTTGGTTAGGGTTTCGATCTCTCTTCTCCCACCCCCTCGTTCCATATATATATGTAGATATACTACTGCTGCCTTTGGCTTGGGGTCGGTTGGGCTTGCTGCGGGAGATTTTTGGTTTGTGCATCTCGCGAGATTCTGAGAATCTCGCGAGATGCTCAATTGTTTTTTTTTCTTTTGTTTTGTTTTATAGTTAAAACTTAAATATATCTAAAAAATAATAAATACCCATATATATTTACATATAATTACTTACATACATACCCTCACACATATCTATCCATATAAACATATATGTATCCCATATATATCTACTTCTAACCAAATAGCCTAAATAATATTTAATAGGAATAAACAACTAAATTTATAATTACTATTTATTACTCAAGATAAATCCTACTATAAAACTCTATAATTTAATATAGAATAATCTAAAAATTATTATTCAAATTTAAATAGAAAAATAGTCCAATAAATTTAGGGAAGGCTTTTCCGTCAAAAGAATTATCATTCAACATAACATTTATATATACATAGCAAATATTTATGAAAATAAACATTAGACCTTTTAAAAATAAATTACCGTTACATATATACAATATACATATATATGGACGTCTTTGGACCTATTACAAGACTACAAAGGCTTGGATTTGGTTCAGGGCCAATTTGACTAGTTTGGCACAACCGGGTCTACTAAAAAGTCAATAATCTCATTACTAACTAATTAAATCATTTATATGGATCAACTCGCAACTTTGACTAGTTTTCCTAGTTGGGACACCTCTATGGCTGGGTCTTCCCTAACATGGCTAATAGACTAGTCAAAGTATACGACTACACTATCCGTGCTAAAATTCCTAGTCGATATGCATCTCAAAACTTAACAATGACTAGGGTCATATATATATATATATATATATATATATATATATATATATATATATATATATATATATATATATATATATAATTAGGTTGTTATAAATATAATCATATATATACAAAATTGTATTTAAATCTATTTGACTGTATAACATCCCAAAATAAATCCATAAAAATTATACTAAGTCATGGCAACCTAACATGGCTTCCTACCAGGTGGGATTAGCTAGGTTAGGGTCCAAATATATTTTCTAATCAAATCAAACTTGAAAAGTTAACCCATGAGTCTCTCGTGCCATTTGCAAATAAATAGCACATGGAAACTCGATTGAGTGGCACACCCTTGGCATGTGTGTCGTAGACTCAAAATGGGTAAAAACCATATATTGGGTCGAATAGTTTTGATCTATGTCGAGTTCCAAACTCACATGGAAGTTATGTCTGGAATTACGGTAAATAATCTAATTGCCTAAATTTGACCCAAAGTTGTGCGAAGTCAAAAGAATGCTAGAGGACAAGTTTGGATGGGACATGATATATAAAATTGAAGGTGGGCTTGTCTACTTCAAAACTCATAAAAATGTTTCGAATGATTGGTACTTCTTGTGCTCAAAAAAATCAAAGCTACGGAGAAGTACATCTATATTATTATTAATATAAGTTAATAAATATAAAACCATATAAAATAAATAAAAATAATTCCCAAAAATCAGGGTCCTCACAATCTATCCACCTTAAAAGAATTTCGTCCTCGAAATTAAAATAAGGCTCTAATGAAGAACCGCGCTAGCGTAACTAGGAATAGTTTAAGGGATACGCTAGGTCACTACGGTGTCTCCTAATAACTCAAATAATAATCCATCCTAAACAATTTGGTTTCGTAATGCCTCTATCGTAAAACTATAGATGGTTATCTCTAATCGTTCTTCTTGATTATGGCGATCTTACAATGATCATGTTGAAGTCTATTTTCACCTGACCATGCTAAGTGATACCTACCAATCCATCTAATCCAAACTTTACAACTGACATGGCATAACAGCAAATAGGTTGGGTTAGGCTTATGTCTAGGTTCTTCTTGTAGAGGGTCAATCTATACACTAAAACTACCACTATATTCTTGATCAAGCAACTATCATAAGGGCGTAACCTATTAGGATCACATATTTATTTCTATATTGAGGACGTCTACCCACCTTCGGTCACACTACCCCATCGAACACATGATGCCCTAAAATTTTAAACCCCTTGCAAGCTAGTTGCAAAAATCTATATCAATAGATATCTATGTCATATGTCATCCCTAATCCTCTCATATCTATCAAGCAACCAAAATTTATAAGCAAACTCATTTATACTATAACTTAAGAATTTCTGATAAATTCTAGATAGCACGATCATTCGTCACTCCGAAATAGGAAGAGACGTGAAGCAATGGCACGAAAAAACAAAAGAAGAATAGTTGAGGGCAAATATGAAGTTTATGGACGATCGTGAAATTTCTAGAGGAATTATCAAGGCAGCTGTGGATTGAGATTCCTAAGGGTTTAATCATATTCGCAGGCCCGCTCGGTACAGTAACATAACCGAAACGGCTAACTTGACCTGCATGGGCCACCAAAAAAAATATGTAACACCCCAGTCCCAAAATACGTAGGACTAGGATACGTATACATGCCAGCTACGCATCGAGAGGACTCCAGTCCAGCTCGAATACATATAAGTTATCTGGTTGTTCTAGAATCAACTACATCTCAATCCACTAAATATCGATAACAAAAACGAATCAAGTACAGTATGGCTGATCAAACCATAATACACTGATTCTATAATAGATAAACGTATTAGAGTGGATCCCCAATAACACGTTTATCATGAACAAGCTAGGAGAAAATACAAGCTTGTAAAATAGTAGGCTATAATAACATCGAGTGTCAAATATTGGACAAAATATAAATATAGAAGATATGATAATAACACAACTAAATATATCTGAAATCTTGGCGACACAACCGTCATCCATCAATGCACTAAACCATGAAAAACTCCATCTAATACCTGGAGAGATCACCAGGTCCTCAGAGGACTAGCAAGACACATAATATGTAAGCCTACTGTAACAGTAATAACATGCATAGAAGAAAGGGAACAATACAACAAATAAGGACTGAAGAATACAAGAATGGAAATGGTATGTCGTCGAGAATCGTGCTGATAAACATGACTATGAGTAAATCGAAGTAAACCGTAGCTCGGTGGGGGCTTACGGCCCTATAGATTACAGCTTAGTGGGGGCTCACAACCTATAGTAAGTCTCTATCGCAGCTCAGTGGGGGCTCACAATAGAGAGTGGTCAAGTATAGTCATCATCTGTCACAAGGTACTCGCCTAGAACAACGAGTCAAGTCAAGGCAAGTCAAGTCAATAAGTCAACAAGTCAAGTCCAGGTCGATCATGTCTAGAAAAACCTGTCCTAGGATACGTAATGATTCTTCTCAAGGTGCATGTGTACCACGATAGTCGTAACCAGTAAAGGTAGGAAATAGAACTAACTACGTGCACGTATAACAAAAATGACGCAGATAAAGATGAAGTAACTGTAACATGAAGCTGAGGAACTATGCAATCAAGAAAATAGAAAAGTAACAATAGTATAAGAAATGCATGTAATTATTGTAAAGTTTGGCAAGGTGTACTTGCCTGGTGGTAGCAAAAAGTCCCGCAACAACTCGTCAAATCAAAGAGTCTCGAAACCTGGACTCCCGTAAACAACTCCGGATGCTGAAACAGACATTGCCTACATTCCCGGAATAAGAAAAATAGCTAGAATAGGCTACCCATAAGTTCAATTCTGGACACCGAGGCAAAATGGTACTTTCGGATCAAAACGGTATCCGATGTTGGACCCGCTTTGCACTGAAAAGCGTGCCAGAGTCTATGGCCTCTAAAGTCATCAAACTACATGTCTATGGATCCGGTTTGACGAGACGAACCCAACGGTATGTCTAAAGTTGGATTTCGGTGGGCCGTGCACAATTTTGCCCGTTGAGTCGGATCGTGGGACTCGCAAAATGGTGATCCGGTCAACTGTCTCAAAATCGGACCAAACATGGCATACATGACCAAAAAATGATACGGACCTGTTGGCACAAGTTTCATCTCGAGTTGACAAACATGCACAAAGTAATTAGGGTTTTTGCAAAGTGGCCGATACGTTGAAATTTGATGGATACGCCTCGAATTTGTCGCGCACACGCAACCAATTCGAGTTTCGTCAAAGCCCACACGTACGGGAACTCGATACGCACCTTTTGATGCTTTCGGTTCGCGACCACGTCGTCCGATTGACGATACGAACCCCGTATCGGAAAGTTTTCTAACTTCTTAAACTATTTTGACTTGGGTTTTTTCTCGATTTTAAAAACTGATTTCTCTGTGCACAGTTGATAAAATTTAAAACTACAAAAAAAATTTCTGATCTCCTATATATTGTCTTCAACCCTATTTAATTCTATTTTGAAAAATCGATTTGGATTGGCAGATATTTGCCTTCTAACTAAAGCGTTTGGACTGCGAAGATGTTCAATTTTGAACAAGTTTTTCACCAACTTTGGCCTCGACTTACGATGTATATAATGCAAAATAATTCAAACTATTTAAAAAAAACAAGGGGGTTAGGTTAGTTGCCTACCCATGCAATTGGCTTCGAAAACCATCGATCGAGGAGGTCAGAAACACAAAACAAAATAGGCTCGGGACTGCGGCTGCTGCTGTTGGTCTGCCTGTTGTGTGCGCACTGTCCTGTGCATTCGGCCGGCTCCAACGACTCTCAGACGAGGCTGGGTGGCGTGTGGTGGTCGCGAGGAGGTGGGGGATGTTGTGCGAGGTCGGGATGGGTTTAAGTTAGGGTTTCGATCTCTCTTCTCCCACCCCCTCGTTCCATATATATATATATATATATATATATATATATATATATATATATATATATGTGTGTGTGTGTGTGTGTGTGTGTGTGTGTGTGTAGATATACTACTGCTGCCTTTGGCTTGGGGTCAGTTGGGCTTGCTGCGGGAGATTTTTTGGTTTGTGCATCTCACGAGATTCTGAGAATCTCGCGAGATGCTCAATTATTTTTTTTCTTTTGTTTTTTTTACAGTTAAAACTTAAATATATCTAAAAAATAATAAATACCCATATATATTTACATATAATTACTTACATACATACCCTAACACCTATCTATCCATATATACATATATGTATCCCATGTATATCTACTTCTAATCAAATAGCCTAAATAATATTTAATAGGAATAAACGACTAAATTTATAATTACTATTTATTACTCAAGATAAATCCTACTATAAAATTCTATAATTTAATATAGAATAATTCAAAAATTATTATTCAAATTTAAATAGAAAAATAGTCCAATAAATTTAGGGAAGGCTTTTCCGTTAAAAGAATTGTCATTCAACATAACATTTATATATACATAGCAATTATTTATGAAAATAAACATTAGACCTTTTAAAAATAAATTATCATTATATATATACAATATACATCTATATGGACGTCTTTGGACCTATTACAAGACTACAAAGGCTTGGGTTTGGTTCAGGGCCAGTTTGACTAGTTTAGCACAACCGGGTCTACTAAAAAGTCAATAATCTAATTACTAACTAATTAAATCATTTATATGGATCAACTCGCAACTTTGACTAGTTTTTCTAGTTGGAACACCTCTATGGCTGGGTCTTCCCTAACATGGCTAATAGACTAGTCATAGTACATGACTACACTATCCGTGTTAAAATTCCTAGTCGATATGCATCTCAAAACTTAACCATGACTAGGGTCATATATATATATATATATATATATATATATATATATATATATAGTATTTGGCTGTTATAAATATAATCATATATATACAAAATTGTATTTAAATCTATTTGACTGTATAACATCCCAAAATAAATCCATAATAATTATACTAAGTCTTGGCAACCTAACATGGCTTCCTACCAGGTGGGATTAGCTAGGTTAGGGTCCGAATATATTTTCTAATCAAATCAAACTTGAAAAGTCAACCTATGAGTCTCTCGTGCCATTTGCAAATAAATAGCACATGGGAACTCGATTGTGTGTCGTAGACTCAAAATAGGTCAAAACCATATATTGGGTCGAATAGTTTTGATCTATGTCGAATTTCGAACTCACATAGGAAGTTAGGTCTGGAATTACGGTAAATAATCTAATTGCCTAAATTTGACCCAAAGTTGTGCCAAGTCAAAAGAATGCTAGGGGACAAGTTTGGATGGGACATGATATATAAAATTGAAGGTGGGCTTGTCTACTTCAAAACTCATGAAGAACATTTCGAATGATTGGTACTTCTTATGCTCAAAAAATCAAAGCTACGGAGAAGTACATCTATATTATTATTAATATAAGTTAATAAATATAAAACCATATAAAATAAATAAAAATAATTCCTAAAAATCAGGGTCCTCACAGCGGTAGTGTTGGGTTGCGGTGGCATTTGGTGAATTTGGTAATGGTGGGGGTGTGCTGATGGTTCGAATTGGGCGATCGGCCGATGGTGGGCCAGAACATGGGCTGGCAAGGGACAGGTGGTGGACAAGTAAGTGGCACGGTGGTCATAGGATTTGTGGAGGCGGTGGGGATGATGGTACTGATGGTGGAGATGATGGTGGCAAAGACAGGAAGAGGGGTGGAGGTTGCTGGTGGTGATCCAAGGGCCGGGTCTGGTAGCTGATCGGCCACGATGTTACCGAAAGCGGCCAAAAAGCTAAGGTTAGGGTTAGGGTTAGGGTTAGGGTTAGGGTTAGGGTTAGGGTGTAATGGTTGGACACGAGGTGTCGGATGTAGTCGACGTTTCTTCCGTGACACAGGAAAAGGAATCGAGGTCGTGTTCGGGGTTATCGAACATGAAGAGGATGTAATGTAAATGTATTAGAAATAGTGGGAAAAAAGATGGACACGGACACAACGTACGACACAATGGTGTGATGGGTGATGCTAGTTACGGCTAGATGATGGTAGATAGTGATGCATGGTTTGGTTGGTTTTTGTAGCATAGGATGAGATTTATTTTAGGAAAACATTAGGAAGGGGTTCTCCTTAAATAAAGGATGAACTCCTAATTAGATAAGAGATAGGAGTCGTAGTAGATAAATATCCCCTTTAGTTTAAATCAAATAAACTTTTAAATCAAAATTAATCTATTCACAATCCTATAAATGATCGTAAATAATAATTTAAAGAATTATTCAATATTATTGAATAACTTAAATCATATAAATTCAAATCAAAACAAATTGATTACCTTAATAATTTAAAATAACATTCGATGTTACCTAATAATTTAAAACATATTTTTATTAATCCAAAATTTTATTAAAAAAATATTTTAACAAATCTTTTTATGGATAAAGGGAAGCGAGTAAGAGACAGTAAAGGCAAGCAAGCTATGTGTAGGAACGAAGTCGTAAAGCAGAATACTCTAGAGGGGGGTGAATAGAGTAGGCAGCGAAATATTGCTAATTAAAAACTTGTTAGCAGTTAGATCACAGAAATAATAATAATCACAAAATAATAACTGTAATGATAAGAGATTAGAAGGCAAACGCAAACACAGAGATTTATACTGGTTTTCTTCTTGTGAGGACTAGTCCGGTCAGAAGAACTTTAGCTTCCAGTTGAATCCACTATTGGAAAATGCCGCAAGTTTTCATACTGTAGCTCCCCTTCCCGAAAATTTGAAAATAGTTTATCTTTTTTTTTATTATATTCGAATGGTATATACACCATTACGATTTACTAAATTTTTGTTATTATTATTATTATTATTATTATTATTATTATTATTATTATTATCATCATTATATTATTGAGGATTGTATTTATATAGAATTATTTACTAATATTGGGTATATGTATATACTTTGTTATCAAATAAATATTATTATGTGGTCATATTTATACAAATACGCTCGACACTAGGAATAGAGGCTATTGAGAGTTATTTTGAGTTTTGGATGATATTATATATGAATATAAGTAATGGTTATATATATATATAATAATAATAATATACATGTATAGATATATAATAATATATATACATAGATATATAATAATATACATGTATAGGTATATAAAATATATATACATAGATATGTAATAATATCCATGTATAGATATATAATATTATATATACATAGGTATATAATAATATACATGAATAGATATATAATAATATATTTATTAGTTTTAGGTGAGCCTACACAACTTGGCGGATTTGGGACCTAATCCCCATCACCCTTGCTAGCCTGACTTGATGTATGCTTTAATATACAAAGTTTAGGTACAGTATAGTGGTGGGTGTTTGGCTAGTATAAGTAAAGCTATATAATAGAAGAACCCAATTCGTGGACCAGCCCATACGCGCCCCAAACTGGGAACTCAGAACCGATTTTTCCCCTTCAGTTCGAGCTAACAGCAGTATTAACCATATATATATTTGTAAAGAGCCGAGGGAGAGAAGTTCATAGACGGGAAACCCTAACCTAAAACCCATCCAGACCTCGCACGCCACCCTATTTCCGGCGCGCCGCCTCTAGCCACCTGCGTGCGCCACCGGCGATCGCCGGAGCTGGCCGCGAGCGTGCCACGCGCGTGACAGGCGCTGATAACACAGCAGCAAACGGCGAAGAGAAGGCTGACTTCGCGGTACTGGTTCTCCACGATCGTTCGATCGTTTCCAGAATCGTTTTCTCTGGTACGTACCTAAACCAATCCCCTTTATTGTTGTTCAAATAGTTTGTAAGTAGCTTCCCTCAGTCGTTCGTATAAATCGACCCAAAGTCGACGAAAAACCGTCCCAAGAACAGAGATTAGAACAGTCCAAGAGCCCCTGTTCGGAGATCGTTTTCGATCGATCCAGTACCCTATTAGGAATTCTACTTGAACACATGTTTAGATAACATATAGGAGATCAGAAACTAGTTCGTAGGTTTGAATCTCATAAACCGTGTACGGATTAATCGACCCTCGAAGATCAGGAAAAACCTGTCTCCGAAATTGTGAAAATTCAATAAAAACGCTCTACACGACGTGCGTCACGCCAATCCGGACGACGTGGTCGCGTACCGAAAGGATCGAAAGCTGCGTATCGGCTTCGTGGTCGTGTGGGCTTTGACGGAATTCAAAGTGGTCGCGTGTGCGCGACGAATTTGATGCATATCCGTCAAAATTCCCCGTATCGTACACGTTGCAAATTTCTCAATTACTTTGTGCACGTTCGTCGGATCGAGACGAAACTTGCGCCAACAGGACCGTATCGTTTTTCTGGTCCTGTATGCCAAGTTTGGTCCAATTCTGAGACAGTTGAATCCGACGTCGTTTTGCGGGCCCCACGGACCCACTCAACGGGTGATTTTGTGCACGGCCCGCCGGAATCCAACTCTGGACATACGGTTGGGTTTGTATCAGAAAACTGGATCCGTAGACATATAGTTTGACGACTTTAGAGACCATTGACTCTGGCACGCTTTTCGGTGCAAAGCGGGTTCAACGGCGGACATCGCTTTTTCCCGAAATTATCGTTTTGTCACTGTGTCCAGAATTGGACTTAAGGACAGGTAATCCTAGCTAATTGGACTATTCTGAGATCATTGGTATTGTCTATTTCAGCTTTCGGGGACTGTTGTACGGGTTTTGACTATTATGGCATTTTGAGTGATTTGGATCATCGGTTTCACCAGCACAGGACCACAGGCGAGTACAGTTTATTGTCTGCATTTCGATATTGATTTTCACTATATTTCATTGATTAGCCATTGGTTATATGATTATTTTCTATTAAAATTGTTGAGTCGGGAATGGGAAGTACCAACGATGTGTGATCTGACCTTAGACAGTGTAGACAGTGATTCATTATTTCTTGTAGACAGTGTAGACAGTGATTTATTATTGCAAAGTAGACAGTGTAGACCATGATTATTACTGCATTTAAATTGTGTAGATCGTGATTATTATTTTGTAGACAGTATTTCTTTATTGCAATATTTTTCTGTAGACAGTATAACTTAGACAGTGTAGACAGTGTAACTTAGACAGTGTAGACAGTGTAACTTAGACAGTGTAGACAGTGTAACTTTAGACAGTGTAGACAGTGTCGCATAATTGTCCCGAGACCGATCACATATCAAAGGTACTTCTAACAGTTGGGGAAAGTATTTTGTGTCTATTTATTGCTATTGGTTTTCTGTATTTACTGTTTATTTTCAAAACTCATGATTGATGTCTAACATTTGTTTTATAGTCATTTTCTTTATTTGAAATTGCATTCAGTGGATTGTGCTCGTTCCATTCCTGACTGGAAACCAACATTTTCAGGTTAGCCGTGGATTCACTTAGCTTGGGGAGTGACGGAAACACTTGCAGACAAAAGCCTAGAGACTAGCTAGATAGTTTATTTATAGTCATTCATTTATTTGTACAAGTTTATATTTTTCTGCAAATGTAAAACTTGTGATCATTGTAAATTAAATTAATGTTGTGAATGAGCAGTATTTGTGATTTTGATCTTCATGGCCGTGACAGCGTTCTACCGCCGACACTGCGGCGTAGGCTGGCTTGGACACGTCTCGTATCCGTTTTAAAAAAAAAAAAAAACGGGTACGGGTCGTGACACATACGAAGTCCTTGCAACTTCTACAGACGCGAGCTTTGATACAAAGAACTCGACCAACTTCAGTTTTGAAGAGACTTTCTTCAATCAAGCCTCTGATTACAATTTCTCTGAAATCTTCTAGACCGCACCGTACCGACAAATTGACTAGAGAATTGTAATGGCTTGGGATTTGAAAATGAAAGCTTTTAGAAAACTCTTTGGAAGAAACGTAAGCTTTAGAAGAGAAGAGATGAAAGTGAATGAGTGATTTTAAATGACCAGAATTCCTCTCTATTTATAGTTTTTCCAAAGACAGAACTCTGGCAGAATTCGGACAGAATTCTATGTAACAAACCGCAAATGAAGGGAGACCAAGTTCAAAAACCAACGTTCATATAACGTTCACCTTGGCCGAACTCTGGCCGAGTTCTGTCAGGGTTGGTCAGGTTTATTTTAAGAAAAATACTTTTGGGCTTTTTGAAATCCTTCAGAAGCTTTTGTAAATAAGAGATGTTTTTCAAAAACTAGGTCAATTTTAAAAAGGATTTTGGATAGCCTATTTGCCAGTACGACTCGGTGTACAATATATTTCTTGACTCATTAAAAGTAAAAAAATTATATTGCATAAAGAAATACAGTCTCGAGTGGCAAAAATAGCTTTGGTCTTGAACTGAGTAGATATCCAATCTTGATCAGTGTCCAAAACGACTTGAGTAAACATCTGAGTTGTTCCGTATATCGAGACAGAGTTTGATCAATTATTAAAATTAGGTTTGACCAGGACCAATGGGCCAACAATCTCCCCCATTTTGATAATTGACAAACCTTGACCGATATAACATCTTCTTTGGTCTTTATCAAAATAAATTGTACCGATATAATATACCAAAAAAATTGTTCCTGTAGATTGTTCATAACCTGTATTCACGAAGATGTTAGATCTTATTTCTCCCTCGTTGTCACTTAGCAAAATAATTGCAAAAGAGAAAGCTCCCCCCGCAATATATGCATAAGTAACAATCAGTGAAGAAACACAAAAATATGGATATATAAAAATATTTATCACAGGCGTGGTATAAATGTCACAGACAGGAAAGAAATGTGATAAGCAGAGAATATTTTACAGACAGTATAAATGGAAGCATAAATAAAAGATAATGCTATGAGAAATGCTAAACTGAATAAAATGTTGAAGAAAGCATATAACATGTCCATCAGACAAAAAAAAGTCACAAATCATAACCAAATAAGAGTACTGATACTAGCTTGAAATGTCGGAGCATTTCCAAGTAAACAAAGACAATAACATCAGTCTCAAAAGTATGACAAATCATATATCATCCTCATCGTCATCATCATCATCTGCAGTTCCAGCATGTCCACCATGTCCGAATGGACCAGCTCTCGATGTGCCAGCTCCAGAGGTGTGTGGAGTAGCACCAGAAGTACGATACCAATCGTAAGAGTTCCCTGGCTGGAACAGAGAGTGGACCGCCTCATCATCAATGTGATAACCAGATACAGAAGGGTCTCTAAGAAGAGAGCTAGCAGAATGACCCGTCTGAGCAAATCTGAGATCGGCAAATGAGTTGGCAATAGCCTGGAACCGAGTCATGTCACGAAACTCATGTTCCCTGGAAGTGTCAATAAAGAAAGTCTACAGATCCGAGAGGTGCTGATGAATACCCTCAAAAGTCATAGGATAAGTCTGAGGAGGAACAGGTGCAGTAGGAGCAGGTGCAGGAGGTGGAGGAGCAATGGCAATGCTACGACGAGAAAGCTTGAGAAACTTGGGCTCAGGGTCCATAATGCAAGTGGATAAGTCTATGTCAAAATGCTGAAAGATACGTGGGATAAGCATCGCATAAGAGAGACTGTGTTCTCTTTTGCGACATCTACCCATCATCTGGATGATAGTCTTAGGGGCAGAAAAAGGAATCCCCTTAAGAATGTGATATAGGACAGAAAGTTCTAGTGCAGTGACATCATCTTTTGAAGTAGATTTCGGAAGAATAGTGGAATAGATGATGCAATGTAACTCGTAGTTAAACAAGTTCAAGTTATTGTCTTTGAACTTTCCAGGACGAGCACGTACGGGCGCACAAAGCTCATTCTTGAAACTAAAAAGAGTCTTACCCTCAGGAAAATCAAAGTCGATGATGTCATCGAACGGGGCACCTTCGTTTGGAATACCAAGGATTTCTACTAGCAATATATCATCGAACTCGATATCGATCCCGCCAACACGAGTTCTTATGGTAAAAGTGTCTAACACGAAGTTACAATAGAACAGTCTAAGGACATTAGTAGCTATAGGAAATTGTAGGGTAGCGAGATGGTGTAACCCTAATACCTCAAAGAAAGGACGATGGTCTGAAAATACAGTCCATTTAATCGTAGCACATGTGCATATAGTATGTATAGCAAAGTCGGCATACCAAAGCAATGCTTGGTCATGAGTTTTGAAGTAAAACTCATCCGACACACTGTCACCCGATTGGACCAGGAAAAAGAGAGAATCTATGTTCAGATCAGAAGACGATGCCTCTTCACTGATATTGGTCTTCTTCCTCTTGAAATGATTGAATCCCTTAGGCATTCTTTCCCAAAACTAAGTAACCCTAAAATTTTGAAAGTGGAGGAGAGAAGGAGTTATACCTTCCGAGAATCAAGTATGTTGTAGAGGATGCAATTCTCCGCACGAATCCAAATTTTGGATGGAAATCTCCACGTAGAGTGGAAGAAAGGGAGTGGAGAATAGCTAGGGTTTGGGGGTTCTTCGGTTGCTGCTGCTGTTGTGATGAATTAGTTTGGAAGAGATGAATAGGAGAAGGCCTCGGGTTCTGACTTAAAAACATACAGCACCAACCGAACTCTGGCCGAATTCGGACCGAACTCGGGCCGAATTCGCCTAGGGTTCTCCTAGTTTTTAAAAAAAATTGTGGGTCATATCCTTTTCATCAACTCATTTCAAATATTTAATTCAAAGTTTAGTAATTTTAAACTTTAAATAATATAATTAATATTATTTTATAAATTAATTTTTTTTACTCAGCATCTGTTTCAGATTAGCTATAGGAGTACTGTCCCAGCTAACGGGAGTTCACCGGAGAACAATTAAGTTCCGCTTCGCTTCGACCGTAGTCTTGGTGATAGACAGACTCTTTGTAGGCTTATTTCGAAAACAGTTATTGTGTATTGAATAAACTTAATTGATAAAACAAAATTAATTAATATTATTGACATCTAAAATTCCTAATTCTCGACGTAAATAATTGAAGTGATCTTCCGCTAGAGGTTTTGTGAATATGTCAGCCAGTTGATTCTGTGTGTCTATGTATACAAGGTCTATATCTCCATTTTGTTGATGATCTCTAAGAAAATGATGTCGAATCTCGATATGCTTAGTACGAGAGTGACATACTGGATTCTTAGTCAAATTAATAGAACTAGTATTATCACAGAATATGGGTATGTGTGTGTAATATAATCCAAAGTCTTCTAAAGTTTGCTTCATCCACAAAATTTGTGCACAACAACGTCCTGCGGCGATATACTCAGTCTCAGTTGTTGATAATGCGACAGAATTTTACTTTTTGCTAAACCAAGAGACTAGGGCTTTTCTTAGAAAATTACATGTGCCACTGGTACTTTTCTATCTACTTTGCATCCGACAAAATCAGCATCAGAATAATCGGTTAGGTCAAATGACGTAGTTTTAGGATACCATAAGCCGACAGAAGAAGTGCCTTTAAGGTATCAGAAGATACGCTTAACTGCGCACAGATGTGATTCCTTAGGATTGGCTTAAAAATGTGCACACAAGCAAATACTAAACATAATGTCTGGTCGACTAGCAGTTAAGTACAGTAAGCTACCGATCATACCTCGATACTTACGTATGTCGACGGGTTTGCCTTGTTCATCAATATCAAGCTTGGTTGAAGTCGTCATTGGAGTGCTAAGTGGTTTGACTAATTCCAGGTCGAACTTCTTTAATAGATCTTTTGTGTACTTTGCTTGATTTATGAACATCCCATTGTTGGTTTGTTTGATTTGCAGTCTAAGAAAGAATTTTAGCTCTCCCATCATGCTCATCTCAAACCCATTCTGTATACACTTTGAAAATTCTTGACAAAGAGATTCATAAGTGGATCCAAAAATAATATCATCTACATAGATTTGAATCAAAAGAAGATTATTATTCAAAGATTTTATAAACAGTGTAGTGTCAACCTTTTCCTTTGAAAAACTGTTGTCAAGTAGAAAAGAGCTTAGACGATCGTACCAAACATGAGGGGCTTGTTTCAAACCGTATAAGGCTTTCTTCAACTTGAAAACATAATCAAGATTTTTTAAATCAGTAAAACCTGGAGGTTGAGCTACATAAACTTCTTCTTTTATAAAACCATTCAAAAATACGCTTTTAACATCAATTTGAAATAACTTGAAATTATGAAAATATGCAAATTCACATAACATGCGAATGGATTCTAATCTCGTAACTGGGGCATAAGTCTCATCGTAGTCGATATCTTCTTCTTGATTGTATCCTTGAGCTACGAGTCGAGCCTTATTACGAGTTACTAAACTATTCTCATTCAGTTTGTTTCAGAATACCCAATGGGTGCCAATGACCGAATGATCAATTGGCTTGGGAACAAGTTCCCAAACTTGATTCCGTTCGAATTGGTTTAATTCCTCTTACATAGCATCTAACCAAAAATTATCACTATATGCCTCTTCAATGTTTTTGAGTTCAAGCTGTAAAACAAAAGCAACACAAGAAGTTATATCTTTATTAGAGGAACGAGTACTTACACCCTGGTAATCTCACCAATTACCAAGTCCTTTGGATGATCTGCCAAGAATCTCATCTCTTTTGGCATATCCTCAGGATTGCTGGTTCTGGCTTCTTTGTTTGAAGACTCAGCTAGTGCTTGGTGTGAAGGTTCTGCATCTCTGTGGGAAGGTTTTGCAGTAGCTATACTTGGTGTACTCACGTCTTCATTATAGTCATCGTCTGAATGTTGATTTAGTTCATCAAACTTGACATTAATTGATTCTTCGATGACCATAGTTTTGAAGACTCTGTACCCTTTGCTCTTTGCCGCATAACAGCGTTCTTGGACTTAAAGGCGGATCGGGTAGCTTTGTTCTTTTCACATTCGCTACATACCTATCCTTCTTGAAAGATATGTCCAGTAAGACGCGTACCAACTTCTTTGTGGATAGTTTTAAAATTGTGTCCATATTTGCATGACCGAGTCTCATATGCCATAGTTGACTCTCAATGCTCTTGGCCATCAAGCATCTACCTGCTTTGTTAGCATTTTCTAACAGATAAAAAACATATATGTTGTCTTTCGTGATACCTTCAAAGATAGTACTACCAGTTGAGCTATCAACTATAGTACATTTGTCTTTGACGAAGTTAATGCCATAACCGTGATCAGCTAAATGGCTTATGCTGAGCAGATTATATTTTAACTCGGTAACTAGACAGACATCTTTAATCACAGGATAGGGAGCCTTACCAATATCACCGATAGCGATTATGTACCCTCTTAAATTATTATCGAAGGAGATGTATCCTTCTTTATTCTTCTTCGACAGTGTTACGAATAATGATGCATCACCGGTCATATGCCGTGAGCAACCGCTGTCGATGATCCATTTGCTTCTAGTATGTGAAGGGCGTTCCACCTACAAAACAGTTTGCAGATGAAACTCTTGGTACCCATTTCTTGTAGGATCCTGACATGTTAGTTTTTGGTATCAATACATAAACATTTAGATCTACTAACTTTTTGATTCTACATGCAGAGGATATATGACCAATGAGGCCACAATAATGACATTTTGCATGTTGAATGTTGAAAGTTGTGTGGGGTGCATGATTGGTAGGTTTTGGTTTTCTAGTATAGAAAAATGCATGCCTATTAGTCTTCTTGGGCATAGGTTTGGTATGGTTTGGTCTGACAGTGTTTGGTTTGGGTGTGTTCCGATGATTCGGTAATTGACACGTGTTAGAATAGGAAGCAGCAACTTCAGGCCATTTTTCTAAACTAATTTCCAACTTTTTGGAGGTGTCATATAATCTAGTATAGTCAGATGTAAGTGATTTCATTCTGACTTGTGCACACTGGAGATTCTTTCTTTCCTTAGATAGGTCTTCCTTTAGGTGGATGATAGTTTGGTCTTTTTCTTCGGATAACTTGGTAGTCTCGTATAACAACAGCTTAATAGAAGAAAGCCCACCAGACAATAGAAGAATTATTATTTCTAACATCAGCTAGTTGGTCGATAAGTCTTCCTATCTCACCTTTGTACTCTTTGAGTACCTTCTTAGAGGTTTCATATTTACTACGCAGTTTTCTGTAGTCATTTAACAGGTCACTGAAAGTCTCTCCTAATTGCTCAAAGGTGAAATCATCATAAGGATTAAATAGTGATTACCTGATCGTAAGCCATCAAGCATACATTTGCAGCGTCATCTGATTGTTCGTCTTCATAATTGCTGGCTTCGCTTTCATGCCATATGCTTATATTGGCATACTTCCTTGATATAGATCTCTTCAGGTAGCCTTTGTCATATTTGTTGCTTTTTTTGTTGATGTTGTTGGACAATCTTTCTTCATATGTCCTTTCTTGTTACATTCGTAGCAAATAGGATCTTTCTCTCTGTTGTTGTTGTTGCTGTCTTTTGTTCTTCTGTTGAATCTCATGAACTTCTTAAATTTTCTTACCAGAAGAGCTTGGTCTTCAAAGTCAGAGTCGCTGTCGTCAGAATCATCTTCGACGGTTCTTCTATGTTGAGCCTTCAAAGCGATCGACTTCTCTGACTTCTTATTTGGTGTAGCATCTTCAAAGTCTTAAAGTTCCAACTCGTGAGTGAGTAACTTACCCATAAGTGTTTCCAGAGACATTGTTGAGAGGTCGTTTCCTTCAATGATTGCTGTAGCCTTTGGAATCCAGTTATTTGTGAGAGCTCGTAGAAGTTTGCGAATCTTCTCATGGTTACTGTATTCCTTGTCTAATAAAGACAATGGATTTACAATATCCAGGAATCTCATAAACATCTGAGTGACGGATTCATTTGGCTTCATCTTGAATGTCTCGTACTTTTGTGTAAGTGTGCTGATCTTTGACTCCTTGACTTATGTTGTTCCTTCGTGGGTTACTTCAAGAAGTTTCCACACTTCATTTGATGTTGTGCAAGTCGACAACCTGTTAAATTCAGTTCTGTCTAAAGCACAAAATAAAGCGTTAATAGCACGTGCGTCAAGACTGGCCTTTTTCTTTTCATCCTCAGTATATTTATCATGGGGTTTTTCAACTAAAACTTCCTCAACAGTATACGAAGAGGCTTTTTGTAGCCATCAATAACTATAGACCATAAGTCAAAATCAAAAGATTTTAAGAAAAACTCATCCGTGTTTTCCACGTGTCGTCAAACAGTGGAGGTCTGTTTGTGGCTTGGCCTTCACTTATGAATTTCACAGTTGCCATGTGTAATGTTGTGATCTATATAACAATTAAAAATAACTGCAATTTTACCTTGCTTTACCTGTATAACCTGCTCTGATACCAATTGTAGGAACGAAGTCGTAAAGCAGAATACTCTAGAGGGGGTGAATAGAGTAGGCAGCGGAATATTGCTAATTAAAAACTTATTAGCAGTTAGATCACAGAAATAGTAATAATCACAAAGTAATAAATGTAAAGATAAGAGATCAGAAGGCAAACGCAAACACAGAGATTTATACCGGTTTCCCTCTTGTGAGGACTAGTCCAGTCGGAAGAACTCTAGCTTCTAGTTGAATCCACTATTGGAAAATCTCGCAAGTTTTCATACGAAGTCCTTGCAACTTCTACAGACGTGAGCTTTGATACGAAGAACTCGACCAACTTCAGTTTTGAAGAGCCTTTCTTCAATCAAGCCTCTGATTACAATTTCTTTGAAATCTTCTAGACCGCACCGTACCGACAAATTGACTAGAGAATTGTAATGGCTTAGGATTTGAAAATGAAAGCTTTTAGAAAACTCTTTGGAAGAAACGTAAGCTTTAGAAGAGAAGAGATGAAAGTGAATGAGTGATTTTAAATGATCGGAATTCCTCTCTATTTATAGTTTTTCCAAAGGCAGAACTCTGGCAGAATTCGGACAGAATTTTATGTATCAAACCGCAACTGAAGGGAGACCAAGTTCAAAAACCAACGTTTATATAATGTTCACCTTGGCCGAACTCTGGCCGAGTTCTGTCAGGGTTGGTCAGGTTTATTTTAAGAAAAATACTTTTGGGCTTTTTGAAATCCTTCAGAAGCTTTTGTAAATAAGAGATATTTTTTAAAACATAGGTCAATTTTGAAAACGATTTTGGATAGCCTATTTGCCAGTACGACTCGGTGTACAATATATTCCTAGACTCAATAAAAGTTAAAAAAAATTATATTGCATAAAGAAATACAGTCTCAAGTGGCAAACATAGCTTCGGTCTTGAACTGAGTAGATATCCAATCTTGATCAGTGTCGAAAATGTCTTGAGTAAATATCTAAGTTGTTCCGTATATCGAGACAAAATTTAATCAATTATTAAAATTAGGTTTGACCATGACCAATGGGCCAACAATCTCCCTCATTTTGATAATTGAGAAACCTTGACCGATATAACATCTTCTTTGGTCTTTATCAAAATAAATTGTACCGATATAATGTACCAAAAAAATTGTTCTTGTAGATTGTTCATAACCTGTATTCATGAAGATATTAGATCTTATTTCTCCCCCGTTGTCACTTAGCAAAATAATTATAAAAGAGAAAGCTCCCCGTAATATATGCATAAGTAACAATCAGTGAAGAAACACAAAAATATGGATATATAAAAACATTTATCACAGGCATGGTATAAATGTCACAGACAGGAAAGAAATGTGATAAGCCGAGAATATTTCACAGGCAGTGTAAATGGAAGCATAAATAAAAGATAATGTTATGAGAAATGCTAAACTGAATAAAATGCTGAAGAAAGCATATAACATGTCCATCAGACAAAAAAAAGTCACAAATCATAACCAAATAAGAGTATTGATACTAGCTTGGAATGTCAGAGCATTTCTAAGTAAACAGAGACAATAACATCAGTCTCAAAAGTATGACAAATCATATATCATCCTCATCATCATCATCATCATCATCATCATCTGCAGTGCCAGCATGTCCACCATGTCCGGATGGACAGCTCTAGATGTGCCAGCTCTAGAGGTGTGTAGAGTAGCACCAGAAGTATGATACCAATCGTAAGCGTTCCCTGGCTGGAACAGAGAGTGGACCGCCTCATCATCAATACGGAAACCAGATACAGAAGGGTCTCTAGGAAGAGAGCTAGCAGAATGACCCGTCTGAGCAAATCTGAGATCGGCAAATGAGTTGGCAATAGCCTGGAATCGAGTTACGGAACTCATGTTCCCTGTAAGTATCAACAAAGAAAGTCTGCAGATCCGAGAGGTGCTGATGAATACCTTTAAAAGTCATAGGGTAAGTCTGAGGAGGAACAGGTGCAGTAAGAGCAGGTGCATGAGGTAGAGGAGCAGTGGCAATGCTACGACGAGAAAGCTTGAGAAACTTAGGATCAGGCTCCAGAGCGCAAGTGGATAAGTTTATGTCAAAACGCTGAAAGATGCGTGGGATAAGCATCACATAAGAGATATTGCATTCTCTTTCGCGATATCTACCCATCATCTGGATGATAGTCTTAGGGGCAGAAAAAGGAAACCCCTTAAGAATGTGATATAGGGCAGAAAGTTCTAGTGTAGTGACATCATCTTTTGAAGTAGATTTCGGAAGAATAGTGGAATAGATGATGCGATGTAACTCGTAGTTAAACAAGTTTAAGTTATTAGCCTTGAATTTTCCAGGACGAGCATGTACGGGCGCACAAAGCTTATTCTTGAAACTAACAAGAGTCATGCCCTCGGGAAAATCAAAGTTGATGATGTCATCGAGCGGGGCACCTTCGTTTGGAATACCAAGGATTTTCACTAGTAATACATCATCGAACTCGATATCGATCCCGCCAACACGAGTTCTTACGGTAAAAGTGTCTAATACGAAGTTACAATAGAACAGTCTAAGGGCATTAGTAGCTATAGGGAATTGTAGGGTTGCGAGATGGTGTAACCCTAATGCCTCAAAGAAAGGACGGTGATCTGGAAATACAGTCCATTTAATCGGAGCACCTGTGCATATAGTACGTATAGCAAAGTCGGCATACCAAAGCAATGCTTGGTCATGAGTTTTGAAGTAAAACTCATCTGACACGCCGCCACCCGATTGGACAGAGAAAAAGTGGGAATCCATATTTGGATCAGAAGAGGACGAGGTCGTCCAGATCGACTTAGGGGATGAAACTTTCCCTAAACCCATCTTCATCAGCAACACCATCAGGAGCTCATGCGCCCTCATGAGTGCTCGTAGATCCTGGTGAAAACTTGTTCAACCCTCCTACACTAAATCTCAGTAAGTAAAGCCCTCTACGTCCATATTACCTCTGGATCGCTTTCTCACACCCTACTGTGCATCTACCATGTCCATATCACCTCTGAGCAAT
Source organism: Iris pallida (assembly GCA_029216955.1). Classification (NCBI taxonomy): domain Eukaryota; kingdom Viridiplantae; phylum Streptophyta; class Magnoliopsida; order Asparagales; family Iridaceae; genus Iris; species Iris pallida. The sequence goes on from JANAVB010022597.1 coordinate 5,918,679, forward strand.
TGCATCTCCCGTGAAGACTCTGTGTCATCATGACCACATGGAAAACATTTTACGTCCATATTACCTCTGAAGTGTCCTTCTATAACCGTATCTACCATGTCCATATTACCTCTGGGTAGTCACCCCCATTACGATAACCCCAAAGTTGTCATAACTCCCTAGAATACAGCCATGTCCATATTACCTCTGAACTTTTATTCTAGTAGAAGGATGATTGCCATGTCCATATTATCTCTGAGTAAAGCACCCTTTCCATAACAATCCTCCACAGTTGTCATTTATAGAACCCTTCACGTCCATATTACCACTGAGTCGTTCTATACCCCCATAGATTCTATCCTTACCATGTCCATATCACCTCTGAGTAAGGAAAGTTTCTCCACAAAGATTCAGTATTTGTCATGTCCATATTACCTCTGAGTAAACACCCTGTCCCCAATAAAGTTGTTCCCTAGTGGGAATTCCTATCCTTGTACAGATTTCACAAGAATGAATATGAACAGAGAAAGGGAAGCAAAGAAAATTTTATATGTGATTGAAATATATTTGCTATTACAAAAGAGATTCTCTCACACACAGAGAGACAAAAAAGGGGAGAAGAAAATCATAACTGAGAAAATTGAGTTCAAAGCTCCTCCAAGCGGCCTCTCAAGTGGTCTCTCCGACCGTCGACTAATGCGTGGACCCTTCGCTCAACCTCCTAGCGTTGGGTATCTTCATCTCCAATAGAAGATAGGGCTTGATTCGCAAGGACCAATTTGACCTGGCGATTGCAATGTCCTCCTCCTGGGCCAAAGTATCAGAATGCTGGTACAGAAATTTCTTCTTCCCCTAATATTCCTACTTATAAGAATAGCCACGTCGACAAGAGAAGACAAAACCCTTCGAACGTCGTGGGTTCAAAAAAGGGTCATGATGAATATTCACGCTTAAGGAGGAGATGGCTCAATGCATTTAATACCGGAGCCTAGGCATGATGCCATCCTGGCAACAGATGTGATATGCAGCACGCCTACAAAGGAACACATGTCATGCTTCTGTTCAAAGTATCCCGAGCTTGACTCAAGTTTGGAACACTTTGAAGGGGGTCTTGTAGAAGCATGAAAAATACAGCATCCACAGGCACAGGCGGGTACTCTTATTACCCCCCAGCTTCACACAGGTGCAGGCAATCAGACGCACAGACCAGCCAAAGACAGAGACATTCTCAGATTAAAGTTCAAAAAAGACTCTTTTTATTAATCATGGCTACAAGGGTATCACAGACTTGACGCAATTACATAAAAGAGAAACGTCATGAATCCTAATTACAGGGATCAATTACAAAGTCTTTGCTACATAAGTGATAATAGAAACTCCTATAGATCCACGAGAAGGTTCGTTTTCACCGGGCAACCTCCGCAGTATGATCATCATGGGCAAAAAGACCAGAGGAGATATATACAGTCTCCATCAAAGTCTCCTCCCCGCTGACTCATAACATCGTCAGAGCAAATTATCTCGTCGCTGAAAGAAGCTGGGACTCCAATATATACAGAAGCAGTAGAAGACCCAGACCACAGCACGGCGAAGCCCCGCAGCCCTCAATGAGTGGGGCAGATCATGGCCGGCTGCTTATCGGATGAGCAACCAATCCTAACCCCGTAGTCAGGACCTCTAAGGCATCGTCCAGGTTCGAACTCCTCATGAAAAGCGTTCCAGCACGTTCCAAGGCTCATCAACAGTTCTATGGATACAGGGCCCCTTCTAACGATAAAATCCCCAACCAACAGCCGACTTATGCAAGGCCAGCGACCGTCTAAAGCTAAGTCTGGATCAAACATGGTGGTGAAGGGTTCCAGGAAAAAGATAGTGACTCTTCAAAGAAACACTTCCCCTTTTATAGGAGCGGGAGTGGTCCAAACTATAGGCCACTTGGCCGACAGTCAAAATTCCCTCATTAAAGGGATGAACCTAGGACTCGGCACAATGGATCTCAATTAATAGGCCCATTCAAGTGAGTCTCCAAACTGTTCAAATGCTTCTTGGAATTCTCCAATTAACGGTAGCAATTAAGAAGGAGTCTGTATTCAAGTGTAGTCATTTACTTCTCCTGAAAAGAAGACTTAAAAGCCAAGCTGTCTCCAACCGGAGGCGCAGGCACCCCACTATGTCCCTTCGCTCTAAGGTGCAGATAGTACATCCCCCTCTCAGAAGCGCAGACAGCTGCTTCGATCCAAGTACCCAGTCCATTCAACGGCCCCTTTTTTCTTAGCAAAGACTTGGGAGACACAGTTTGCCTCCAGCACAAGCCCGACTGCTACTCTAAAAAGTACAGTAAAATGGTCTATATGAAGGCGCAACCTATTCGTCACCCTAAAGCACAGTGACTTTACCCGAAACACAGCCTACTCATTTTCCCTAAAAGTACAGAGGCCCCGTTGTCTTCGAAACATAGTCCACTTGTTGCCCTAAAGCATGGAGGTTTTGTCATCTCCAGAAGCACAATCTACTCGTTGCCCCAGAAGCACAGCCAACCTTGCATGAAGTACAGACGGCATGGTCCCATCCAATTGGTTTGCTTAAACTGCCTCTCTCAAAGATCAGATTAGGATTGATCAAGTTGATAAATGTAGATTAATTTAAATCTCGGACGAAGATTACACAGAATCCAAATCTGAGACAAAATCCCAAGATTTGCTCAGTTACATCCGAACAAGCAAATCAACACACGCCATGTGTCACCTCCTTCAGTTATTTTGATAACCACTAGAGATCTCGTTTGAGGGAAATCTCAACATCCGCCACATGTCAGCACCACAGAAGCCCGCACCGTACAAGGACGGCATATTCCTTCATATCTCAAAATCCTAATGCACATCGCATATGTGCCCCTCTCCCCTATAAATAGGAAAGGTTTTCCCCCAACAACAGGATCAACAAGGAGAAGAAGATCCACAGAATTATCAAAATCTTTAACTTTGACGTCCTCCTGATCGGCAACCCTAGAGTTCCATCGAAGGCACCAGAAAGTCAGAGCAAGCCTCATATCATCGTCGGATCATCAACGGAGTAAACGAGCCGCTGTAGTGCTCGATCTCCACCGTTACACTTTTCCAAAAACTTTTGTACTTAGATTTCTTTGCATAAGAATCGATTGTACTCTTTTTTACGTTCATAATACAAAAAGTTCATTCAACCTTTTGTCATGTCAAACAAGTGCTTACGGCTACATTCATTCTGAACAGAGTATCGTTTACGACATCTGACATTACACCTTATGAACTCTGGTTCAAGATAAGACCCAACTTGAATGTCATTTGAGTGTGGGGTGTTTGGCGTATGTGAAGCTTCCTTGACATTAAAACAAATCATATCATTGAATCTCGCGATACGGAGTTCATTGAAAACAAGTTTGCTAAGGACAAGAACATTATTATCACAGATATTCTGGAGAATATTGTTAGAGCCGAAGAAGCGAGTACTTCTCGGGAAGTTGCTGTCCAAGAAGAAGTTGTCGTAGAGGAGACAACATTTGAACCAGAACTTGTTGAGCCACAAGTGAAGCGAGTGAGGAAGCCAAAGAATTTCGAAGATAACTTTGTTACCTATCATGTGGAAGCTGATCCGCTTACTTATAATGAGATAATAAAGACCAGAGATGTTATTTTCTGGAAGGAGATATCCAATGACGAGTTTGACTCCATAACTTCCAATAATATATGGGAGTTGGTTGATCTGCCTGAAGGAGCTCAACCCATCGGATGCAAATGGACATTCAAGAAGAAGATGAGGGATGATGGAATTGCTGATAAGTTTAAAGCCAGACTAGTAGGCAAAATATTTTCTTGGAAGCAGGAGATTAACTACTTTGACACGTATGCTCCCGTAGCGAGGATGACTACTATCAGAATGCTGATTGCCGTAGGTGTTATCCATAAACTGATTATTCATTAGATGGATATGAAGACAACATTTTTGAATGGAGACTGACATAGTAGATTTACATAAAACAACCAAAAGGATTTGTCATCAAAGGTCTTGAAGGTAAAGTCTGCAAGTTGGTAAAATCTCTGTACAGTCTGAAGCAAGCTCCCAAACAGTGGCATGAGAAGTTTGACAAAGTCATCAGATCGATTGGTACAGGGTTAGCGAGACAGATAAGTGTGTTTACATCAAATTTATTGAGGACAAAGGGGTAATCGTTTGTCTGTACGTGGTCGATATGCTAATCCAGGGTACGGATCTAGAATGTGTCATGAAGACGAAGAAGTTCCTCTCATCTAAGTTCAGTATGAAGGACATGAGAGAAGCTGATGTCATCATGGGGATTAAGATAATTCGTACGGAAGCTGAACTTGCTTTATCGCAAGCTTACTACGTGGAAGAGATGCTCACATGCTACAAATATCAGGATCTTTCAGGGATCGATACTCCTTAAAGGTGTGATCAGAAGTTGAAGTCTAATTCAGGAAAAAGCGTCAGACAATTAGAGTATTTGAGCGTCATCAAGAGCTTGATGTATGCTACGAATGCCATAGGCCTGACCTAGCTTTTGCTGTAGGCATGCTGAGCCAGTTTACGAGAAATCTAGGTGTTGATCACTGGAAAGCTGTGAAAAAAGTCATAAGATATCTCAAATGGACTCAGAGGTTTGCATTATGCTACAGTGGTTACCTAACAGTGGTAGAAGGCTTCAGTGATGCCAGTTGGTGCTCAGAAGTAGCGAGCAAAAGGTCCACAGAAGGATATGTATTTTCCATGGGAGGTGCTGCTATATCGTGGAAGTCGAAAAAGTAGACCATATTTTCTTACTCTTCTATGGAGTCTGAGTTCTATGTACTGTTTGCTACAATAGATAAAGCAGAATGGCTTCAGGAGCTTATGTTTGATCTTCTGGTGGTTGGTGCGCAGATCCCTACCATTTCGATATATTATGACAACTAGGCGGCTGCAGCAGTAGTATCGAATGATCTTTTCAATGGCAAAAAGAGGACTATGCGGCTATGGCACATGGCACTGAATTATCGCATCAAAGGTGGCATCATTGCAGTGGTTGATGTTCAGAGTCAGGAGAATCTGGCGGATCTGTTCACAAAAGACCTCAAGCGCCAACTGGTCAAGGATACTGTAGAAGCGTAAAAAAGATGCGGATCACATTTACAAAGCTAAGCTAACCACATGAGTACTTTGGGCCAAGTTAATTTGGTCCGCAGAAGGAAGAGTCGCATGACAGACTCGACGGTCTAGAATGACCCTACGGCCCATCATTGTTGTCTCTGATTATATTAAAAAGTGACCAAACTGAGTTGGGCCGCAGAAGGAAGAGCTACTTATGTGGCCAAACTGATCAGCCGCAGAAGCCCCTCTAACAAAACTGACAACTCTGACAAAGCTGACAACTCCGACTCATCCTGACAAAAAGATGAAGATAAGACGTGACCTTTCGAAAAAGACAAAAAATGTCATGTCACCACACATAGGGCCCACGTGTCTGAGCCTAGGGCCCACGTGTCTGAGAATTCATGCGGTCCGAGGCATGGTTCGCAGGGGTGTCATGCGGCCAGGGGGACTGCGACCTGAGCCGCATGAGCCTTATGCGGCTCAGAATGCAGGATCTATGCAGCCCAAAAGTCTCCAAGCTTCATACGGCTAAAGAGGGATAGCGACCTGAGCCACATGAGCCTTATGTGGCCGAGAATACAGGATCTATGTAGACTGGTGGCACTGCTGGTGGGACACATGGCTAAGGAAGACTGCAACCTGAGTCGCATGAGTCTTATGCGGCCCAGCATGGCCGAGCATTAAAAGACCTATGCGGCCCAAAATGACCCAAGCAGATTGATTCTATTATGCGATAGGACACGTGGCAAGTTGACCAAGTCTCAACCACCCAGATTTGTTTTAAAGAAATCTCAACAAATCACCAGCTGGCAGCCAAAGATCGAGTCTTCGTGTGCTGTTATAGCTACGTGGCCACAAGACCATCTATACGGCCCCAAAATATGCTTCATTCTGAAATCATTATAAATAGCAGGGTAAAACACCCATACAAAAGGCTGGAAATTTTTTCAAGAGCAAAGATTGTGTCTGATAGTCCAAGGAGTAAGGCAGAGTTTCTATACTTCTCCCGAGCCTCCACCGTCAGCCCCTAGAATCAAAAAAAACAAATTGTACTTAGATTGTTTCCTTGGATTTCTTTTTAGGCTCTCTGTTGTACTTTCAAAGTTTGTAATCAATATATAGTTCCTCTGTAGTTTTTGTGTTGATAATCAATAGCAAACACGGTGGCGACTCTGCTGGAGACTTCTTTCTCCACTGATGAGAAATTGGTGACGCAATCTGACACGTCCAAGCTTGGCTCTACGCAGCAGATGCTTGTTGTTCGCTTCGATCAACAAGCATTCGAGGAAATGCTCTCCGATGGGAGCACCAGTCCAGCACAGAAGTGAGCCAACCCGAAAAGAGCTCGCAAGACATGGAGGCCCAAGGCCACTGCCCCTCGCCAAGCTCTGGAAGAAGCTCCTCTCGCCACTCAAGATGGCGACCAAAGCTCCTATGCGGCCTCGCTTCAAACCACAGAGGACCCCGCTGTCCCCAAATCCGACAGAGGAAAATACTACGATGCTGGACTTTTGGGGGCACAAGGGAAACTCATACGGTCTAAGAAGAGGCCACATAAGAAAGGTGGTCGCAGGCAGACTGCCTATGCTGCAGCCAATCCTGGCCGCAGGCAGACTGCCTATACGGCAGCCAATTCTAGTTGTAGACAGATTTCCCATACGGCAGCCAATCTTGGCCGTAGACAGATGGCCTATGCGGCATCCAATTCTGACAGCAAACAAAATGCCCCATACAGCCTTGTTAGAAGCTTTGTCTTTGACCGTCTCTCATGCGGACCAGATCCTATATGGCCTATTGAGAATGCAGGAGCTTCCAACTTGGACTTTTCCTACTACGCGTCTTCGGGTGCAAAGTTGAAGAAGTCTAGGGCAGTACGGGCTCAACAAGCTCAGTCAACTGTCGAATCTGCTGACCGTCAGCGGGTATCGTTAACTGTTACACGGGCCCCTGAAGGAAAGTTGTAAAGAAGCTTCCATGTCCAGCCCTCTGCGACAAACGGACAGGGCGGGTCCCAAAAGTCTTCCTACAACGATCGAGAGCAAGTGCTTTTACTAGCCTCAGATCAGGGAGCAAATATGATACCTACGCACCCGTGTGCTCAGGATACTCGGGCCCACAAAACGGATGCAAAGGTAGATCAATCTGCCCTCGACTTGCGAGAAGTACTCATCCATAAACGCAAAAAGAGAGAGGCAATATTGGCATGCGGTGAGCCCTCTCTAGGACATCACTGTACCCAAGTTGTCATCAACTGCTGCTGCGACAAGTCGACAGCACCTAAAGATCGACAGTCCGTCTTCTAACGACTGCACCAGCCAGCACCTGCCCGACGACAACTCGAGAAATAGGTACAAATTTCGGGAGACAAGGAATTTCCTTTTGCCGCCTGTAATTCAACTCGGAAGGTTCCTACCGGCAAGGGAGGAAAGAAGACAGGCTCCTCCAGCTCGGCAACCTCAGCCAGCACTACAAGAAAACTCTCATATAGAGGATTGCCGCTGACAACCACAGGGGGTGTCTACCTAGGCACCCATTCCAAAAAGAAGCTTCCAACACCCGGGGGTGCATCCTCGAGGTCCCTGGAGGTAAACGAAGCTGGGGGTGGTAGTCCCCTGAACATATGCAACAACCCGGTGTTCCAAGAGGATATCTAGGTGGTAGCGATCTACTGGAATTATGCAACAGACTTGGATGTCCCCGAGGGTGAGCGCCTTCGCCAAGACGATGCAGGTTCCATTGCAGGGGGTAGCACCCCTTCTGAGTCCGAGGAGGAGGACATTCCGACGTTTCCCGACGATTTCTTTATACGAGGGTACGACACGGAAAGCACGTCCTCTACGGTTCCATCTGTCTCTCCCCACGTATAGACAGTATTTTTGGCAGGAGATGATCACGAAGGGCCTAGTGATCGACAACATCTAGAAACACTTGAAGCCATGATCCTAACCTTGGCCAAGTCAGTAGATGAGATCAAAGCTGTCTTGCCGACTCAACCAGTAAGGACACCTGGACAAACAAGTTTGGGCCCCGCAGTCAACGCGGACTCAAACACGACCGCTCCTCCTCTGGACGACAATCCTCCTGGAGTATTCGCTCCCTCAGCTGTAGACGAGGCCAGGAAGGCAAGAAGAGAAGTACAGGAGCTTCGAGCAATGTTCAATGCCCGAGACTCCTTTTGAGACCTCAGAATACGGCAGCCGTATCCCGCTGCATAGAGAGACGTTTATTTTCCTCTGCGATACAAACCGTTTCATATCCATTCATATGACGGAAAGACCTCTGCTAGCCGGTACATAATGTATTTTGAGGTCATAACAGACCACTTGTCGCATAGTGATGCCATCCTCACACGATTATTTATCGGAGCATTGGAGGGGATCGCGTTCGACTGGTACCGCAACCTCCCGGACAACTGCATCTATTCCTTTGACGGCTTCAAACACATGTTCCTGGAAAGGCTCTACGAAGTGGGGCATAATGTGACAATGTCTTCTCTTATGTACGTCGTTCAGGGAGAAATGGAGCTAACGAGAAACTACATCGAGTAGTTTTGCCAAACCACGATGAGATTACCCCAAGGCAATCCTGAAAGCTCATTGATTGAGATCTGCCAAAAGAAGCTGCACCCAGCAATCAGCCTCTGGATGGGCGAAGACCAATTCAGGGATTGGACGACTTTCATAATAAGCGCAACAAATACGGAGGCAAAGTTAAAGAAGGCTCGCCAACTGGGATTACACATCCTAGATGGAGAGGACAAAGGCAAACGTCCAAGTACCACCTCCAATAATAACAACAGTTGTGGCACCACCAATAACCGGAACACCAAAGGCAAACAGGCCATGGTCGCTGGTACAACCAAGAATCCTGAACAAAAGCAAGCAGAAGTTTCGAAGCCCAAGGAGATGACATACTCTTTTGAAGATAGCCATGTCAAGCCTATCTTCGACATGCTTCTGAAAGAGGGTAGGATCCGACTCCATGATGTAGAGCACGAGCCTCGACCAGCAGAGATCGAGGATCCGAAGTATTGTCACTTCCACCGCTATGTCCACCACCCTACGCAGGAGTGCTTCACATTAAAGCGGTACATCCAGAACTTCATCAACTCCAATGCTCTGTCGCTAGATTTTGAAGAGGTTATTGTGGCTACAAACATGGTATTCGTTCAGTTCGGAGACTTCCCCCCAACAAAAATTCAAGATGGGGTAGTATCTGTTTCCCGGGCAACGATGGAGGTTACTAACCTTCCACCTGTCCAGGACCAGACAATTAGATTAGTGCCTCTCACCATGTCACGAGGAGAGGTCATGTGGGTCCACCCGGACTTAGTGCCCGAAGTTACCCAGGCGGTGCCATCTTTAACTGGCAAAAGGAAGAGTGGGAAATCCAGATCCTGCCATACAATCTCGGCCGAAGCTGAGGAGGCGGCAGCCGTTGTTACCCGATCCGACGCACAATTCCAGCCCACTCCAGGTAATTCAGTCGAGGACCCTCAAACAACAACGCTGCCTGCTGCTGATGTTTCGGGACCATCTCAGCCTCCACCGGTAGACAGATCCAAGCCGAAGGAAACCCGCTTCGACAGGCCGCTCCGTAAGGACGTACCTCAGGGGCTGGAGAGACCTTACAACTTTGATATACTAGCACAACTGGCTAATACACCAGCAAAGTTGTCATTATACGAGCTCCTAAGGCTCTCCAAGGATATTCACGTCACATTGAGCGTAGCACTCCAGAATGCTGATGGCTACTTAGCTCAGGTCAAGCCTACAGGAGAAGACTTGTCAGCCGATCTCCAGGATAGCAATTGTGCAGATGCAATGCCCAACATCATATTCACTCCACAGGACATGTTAATCAAAACCAACTTGCATGATCTCCCCTTGTACTATACTGGATACATAGGCGACATCAAGGTGGATCGGATGCACATCGATCCTGGCTCATCAATAAGCATTATCCTGAAAAGCTTGCTTCAACTCCTGGGCATCCCTATGCATCGACTAGCATCGACCAACACTGCCATTAGCGGTTTTAACTTGGGAAGAAGCTATCCCCTGGGGAAGATTTGCTTGAAATGTCAGATCGGCGACCTGAAGACGGAGGTTACCTGCTACGTCATAGACGCAGATACATCCTACAATATCCTCTTAGGACGTCCGTAGATACATGACTATATGATCGTGCCATCCACGCTCCACTAGTGCTTCAAGTATGTTAGTAAGCACGGCTTCGTGAAGACTGAATTCGTCGACATCGATCCCTTCAAAGGAGTTGAGTCTTACTATTCGTCTGAGGCTTGTCTATATGATGAATCTAAGCAGCACATGGTTGATGTAGGGATACTGGAGGCCACAACAGGGTCAGAGGAACCTCTGAAAGTCCGTCTCCAGGCCCGCAAACCAGGCAAAGCCGTACCCCTTGTCGCAACTTTGCATAAAGAAGTGTCCGGTTCCCCTGCCCCAGCTGTGCAGTTTTAACCAATGGTCATTCGACTCCGGTGGTCTAGCCAGGAGCCAAAATCCATCGTGGAGCCGATGGTGATCCGATTGCCAAAATCTAATCAACGGCGAGCAGAAGATGCAAGGTCCTCTGTGGAGATGATGGTGATCCGGTTGTCGAAATTTAATCAAAAGCAAACGAAAGATGCAAAGTCCTCTGTCGAGCCGATGGTTATTCGCCTCCCCAAGATGAGCCGGCAGCCATGTGTTGATCTGAGGCCCTCAAGCAAGCCGATGCCACAAGCAGAACCCTTGGTGGTTAAGCTGCCCAAGACGTCGCCCCAGCCTCCGGTCACGTAGGGGGTAGCTGAAGAGGAGGCAGAACTCGCAAAATATCTGATTGCACATGTTGATAGTCCCTCTGCCGATGATGAATTCCTCTTGACAAGATACCTTATTTCATCAATAAAAGGTTACCGTTGAACTATCCTGAGCGCAATAGACTTAATCTGATGTATGCTATAGAGCACGATCTGGATATTAACTTGCACACATAGGTGACAACCGTCTACACCGTGAAATGACTTACTTCCATTAGAGGTGCCTACTTCCTAGTCCCAGGCAGAAGAAAAGGTGATCACACAGTAATCTTCGGCCGAAAAGAAGGTCCTCAACCTTTCATGCCAGAAGAGTTCGATCCCGAACCCGATACTAGAAGATTGATGCTCTACTTGTATAGTTCCCATGCCATGTACCTCATGCAAAAGCAGGGGTACAATCTAGAAACTACCCCAGGCCTGAACTTCGGCAATGGCCCACGATCACCTCTGTAGTTGCCAGTCCCGGCTAGGAAACCTCAAGATTATTACAGCAAATCCAGACATGGTCTAGGTTATGTTACACCAACAACAACGCTCGAGAGCTCCGATGAGGAATGCGAGTGGCATTCTCACTCGTCCGAATCACCTACCTGCAATTTCGATGATAGCATTAGGGATATATTTAGGCAAACACTGTCTGTCAACATGGTATCTGTCAACGTTCAAGAAGAAGACGAAGATCTGCCCGAGTCCATTGAATTAGAGCCATGGATCCAACAGCTGGATGCACAATAGAAGAAGCACTTTGAACTACGAGACCCTCCTACTGAAGATGAGGTCATGTAAGTTGACCTCGGTGATGGATCCTCCTCGAAGCCAATCTTCATCGTCAAAGAATATATCTACTTCTTCGCTTGGAGCTATGAAGACATGCCAGGGCTAAACCCCAAGATCGTACTTCATAAGCTCAATATTCATCCAGATGCAAAACCAGTCAAACAACAGCAACGACGGTTCTTTCCAGACATCATGAATTCAATCAAAGCAGAAGTAAACAAGCTTAAAACTAGCAGCTTCATCCACGAGGAACAGTACCTAGACTGGGTAGCTAATATAGTACCCATCATCAAGAAGAACGAGAAGATCCAAATTTGCATCGACTTCCGCAACCTGAATACGACGTGCCCTAAGGATAAATTCTCTTTTCCGATCACAGACATAATGATCGATAATACGTGTGGCTTCAAGCGCATGTCCAATATGGATGGTTTTTTAGGATACAATCAAATCAAAATATCTCCTGACATGAGAAGCATACATCATTTTGAACACCGATCGGCATGTATTGTTACACTGTCATGCCCTTCGGCCTAAAGAACGCTGGTGCTACATATCAACGAGCTATGAGTGCCATCTTCAGAGACTACTTGTGCAAGATGGTGGAGTGTTATATTGACGACATTGCCGTCAAAAGCCGCTCCAAGGATGACCACTTACACGATTTAAGGACAGTGCTCGAACTCATGCGAGCGCACAATCTGAAGATTAACCCCACCAAGTCCTTCCTGGACGTGTCCAGCAAGAAATTCTTAGGCTTTGTCATTACTTTCTAGGGCATTCACATAGACCCTGATAAGATAAAAGCAATCCTGGAAATGAGTCCACCGAGGAACCTCCGCGAACTCCGAGGCCTTTAGGGAAGGTTAGCCTACATCAGGAGGTTCATATCTAACCTCTCAGGATGATGTCAACCATTCACACAACTCATGAAGAAAGGCATCTCTTTCGTATAGAATGAAGAATATCAACGCGTCTTTGATGACATTAAAGAATACATGTCGAATCCGTCAGTTCTGGTAGCCCCGGTTGCTGGAAAGCCCTTCTTGCTCTATGTACGGGCAATAGAACACTCTCTTAGTGCTTTGCTGGCACAGAATAATGATGCGGGATACGAATAAGCCATCTATTACCTCATCCGAATGATGGTAGGGCCGGAGCATAGGTACACCACCGTGGAGAAGGAATGCCTTGTTTTGGTGTTCGCCATTCAAAAAACACAATACTATATGACAGGGCAGACCATCCATGTTGTCTCACGAGTCAAGCCCCTCAGGGTTCTCATGACTAAGCCAGGCGCACTCATTCTCATCTGGCCACTTGGGCAATATTGTTGTCCCCCTACGACATGGTTTTTGTTCCGTAGAAGGCCATCAAAGGTCAAGCCTTGGCCGACTTCTTAGCAGCCCATCCAGGCTCAGAAATAGCCAGAATCTATGAAAAAATCCTAGACAAAGTCGTTAACTCAAACATGACTTCACATGATGTCGCTTGGCGAATGTTCTTCGACGGTGCTTCAAGAACGGAGCCCCAAGGGGATATCGTCGTTGGAGTCGGGATAGTATTAATTTCTCCCTCTGGATTGGTAGTCAATCGGGCATACTCTCTCACGGAACCCTGTTCAAACAATGTAGCTGAATATAATGCTCTGGTCATCGGGCTCCGACTTGCAAAAGAAGTAGGAGTCGAATACCTAGAAGCATATAGCGACTTGTTGTTGATTGTTAATCAAATCCGAGGCTCATAGAAGGTCCGTAATGAGGACCTGATTTCTTATCATCAGACAGCGATTGCCATCATTGCAACCTTGGAGGGGTTCTTTATAGAGCATATTCCTAGGCTCCAAAATATTGAAGCCGACGCCCTAGCAAGCCTTGCCGCTTCCTTGGCGGTTCCAAACCATGCTCATTATCTAGTCGACGTAATAGGCTATGAGCTGGTCTATCCCAAAAATAATGTTCAACTAGGTACGAGTTACTCCGCCCAGATAACCAATGACGTACAAGACCAGAGACTCCCGTTCATCGGCTTTGCAGTCTACGGGATCCTGCCAGAGAATGTGAAAGAAACAACTTCAATCAGAAGGCGTTCTCTTATATTCTTTTATGATATGGAAACAAAAATGATATATCAATGATCCTATGATGGACTACTGCTACGCTGCCTATCAAACACAGAAGCCAAAGAAGCCCTACGTGGGGCTCACGATGGTGTTTGTGGGGCTCATCAACCTGGCCCAAAGTTGCAGGACCGTCTCCGTCGGATGGGCTATTACAGGCCTACAATGGTAGAAGATGCGGTCGAATATACAAAGAATTATAGGGCTTGTCAGATCCACGCATACTTCATACATCAGCCATCCGAATTCTTGCACCCAACAGTGGCCTCTTGGCCATTTAAAGTATGGAGAATGGACATCATTGGACCAATCACCCCGTCGTCATCTAAGGGACGCGGGTTTATACTTGCAATCACCGATTACTTCTCCAAGTGGGCGGAAGCTGTTCTTCTTGCAGAGATAAAGACATCAAACGTGATTAGTTTCATAAAATCTTACGTCATCTACTATTTTGGACTGTCTCTTAGGATTATTCATGACATTGGTTCGCAGTTCGTAAGCCATGCTTTCTATCGATTCTGTGACAAAAATTGGATTCAGAATGTGGCTTCAACGGCATACAACCCATCGGCTAACAGTCTGGCTGAAGCTTTTAACAAGACCATAATCAAGCTTCTCAAAAAGTTCGTGTCTTCAAACAAGTACGACTAGAATAAAAAGCAGGGCAAATGCTTATGGACGTACCACACTATAATTCGGACGGCTACAGGAAATACATTATTCTCTCTGGTTTACGGGAGTGAGGCAGTTTTTCCATTGGAGACCCAGATCCCCTCGCTTCATGTGGCCCTTACTTCCCGGTTGACGTCGGACGATAACTACTGTCGACGGCTACAAGAACTGGAAGACATAGATGAGAAGCGTTTACAAGCTCAATAAAGCATCAAGCTCTATCAAGCACGCATCTCTCGAGCCTTCAATAAGAAACTTAAGCAGAGAACGTTCCAAGTAGGCGATCTCGTCTTGGCCGTTCACAGACGGATGGTCATGACTCACAAAACCGTCGACAAATTCTAGCCCAAATGGGAGGGCCTATTTGTCATTGAGTCTATATTCTCCAACGGCACATATCGGCTCGCAAAACAAAATAGAGTATTGCTCATGATGCCCATAAACGGCAAGTTCCTAAAAAAGTACTATGCTTAAAGACATCCTCATACTTCCCTAACTACTAAATCTACTAGACTGTCTAGTTATGTACACCAGGTACCTCTGAACTTACACTCTACTAGCTCCCAGGGAATTCACATCGCATCTTCCTGAGTGACAAGTCATGTATACTGATACCTCTGAACTTCCACTCTGATGCTTCACCCCGTCGGAGTCCACCAGGTTCTTTTTGTTGTCTCTGTGCAAACTTTCTAGTTTTGATTGTCGTATATCACGTCCACATTACCTCTGATATAGATAATCTCCTAACTTAACACCTGTACCCAATCCGAGATGAAATCACGGTGTTAAGGCCACAGAACCTATCACGTCCATATTACCTCTGTTAGGTTTTGTTTCAAATCTATTACCCGCACCACTAGTGTTCAAAAGGGTAATAGGTCCACAACAAAACATTCGAATCTATTACTCGTATTACCAGTGTGCAAAAGGGTAATAAGTCCACAAAAAACATTTGAATCTATTACTCGCGCCACTAGTGCGCAAAAAGGTAATAGGTCCACCAAAAATTATTTAAATCTATTACCTGTACTACCAGTGTGCAAAAGGGTAATAGGTCCACAAAAATCATTCAAATCTATTACTCGCACTACCGGTGCGCAAAAGGATAATAGGTCCACAAAAAAATTATTCAAACCTATTACCCGCACCACCAGTGCGCAAAAGGGTATTAGGTCTACTAAAAATTATTTTGAATCTATTTACTCGCATCACAGATGCACAAAAGGGTATAGGTCCACAAAAAGCCCCCAAGTAGGATGTCCTCTGCCAATCACAAATGGTGTATTAGGCCCTCTAGTACGAGCATTCCAGATATCATAAGCAAAGAATGAAGATAATGTATCTTTTTATTTCATAAAATATCAACTACATTGGTGAAGCTACATCTCCAACAATAATAAATAAATAAAAGGGGGAGGGGAAATTCACTACTCATCAGCAACACATAGTTGGGTAGTACTTTCTCCAGTTGTGTTGTTGAGCGCTCAATTTTCTGTTTGGCTCGGCGTTCAGCTTCCTGGGTCAGCTTTTCAGCATCCTCAAGATGTGCATGAGCCTGCCAGTTGTCCTCCACCTTTTTTAGCATACCCTCCAGAGCAGCAGAGGCTCGTGTGACCTTATCGGTCTCCTCGCAAATCAGCTCTCTCTTGACGGGTAACTTGGAGCTCATTCTCCAGAGATGTCAGCTTAGCTTGGAGCTGGAGGATTTGTTCGCTAGTTTCAGCCATTGTACGAACCGTGGCCTCCTCACAAACTAGGCAAGCCTCCCCCTTCCGGCTCAGCTTGTTATACTTCAGAGATAACCTCTGGAGGTCTTTCGCCAAGGTGGGCTTGGTCATCTCCAGTACATCCTTCACCTTTTTTATGGCCGTTACGAGGTGTAACTCCTCTTCCCGAAATTTTGTGATATATTTTTATTTTTTATTTGATTAGTTTACATTTAATTTTTCTATGATCATTGGAGTTGTGACTAAGTCCACAGGTGAGTTATGACCATCTTGTGGTCACATGATCTCTAGATAGGATCTATATGCATTCTATAGCTATATTATATTTTATTATAATTTTTAGATATTTTTATATATTTTTAAAGATTTATTATATAAAGATTTATATTTATGAATGACTTTCATAATTTATTTTGAGGCCATTTGTGACTATTTTGAGACCCAGTATTTTTCTTTAGGCTCTATTAGGTTAAATATATTTTCTGTATTTTTCTATAATTTTTTTGGGATTTTTAGATAATTAAATATAGGAAAAACTTATTTTCTAAGACTTCTAGAATTTACTGTGCAAGCCTATGAGCATATATTGATCCCAAATATTTTTCTAGGGTTCATTATACTATTTTATATTTTTTAGAATTTTTTCATAATTTTTGGCAATATTTAAGTATTTATTCATTAAGGTTTATATATTTTTAAAGGCTTCCAATATTTATTATGAGGCCATTTAGGACTAATATGAGGTAAAACATTTTTATTTATATTCTAGAAGGTTAAATGTATTTTCTATAATTTTCTAGATTTTTCTGATATTTATTTGGTGTTATTTGGAGTTAAAATGAGTTTTTAAATATTTCTGCATTTAAATTAACTAATTACACAGTCATCTGCACAATCAGCTGTATAGTCAGCACTGGGCCCACCTGTCGGCGCCCAGCAGCCCACCGACTCTCTCTCCTATATATATATTATTATATTCGTTAAACCTAGAAATTTTAGCAGCTTTTTGTGGGAGACCTCATCTAAGGTTTTCGACTTCCCGAAGCGATTGCCGTCAGCTCCGACGTGATTTTCGTACGCCATTTTTTTTGTTGGATTCGTATTGAGGTAAAATTTTTGAATATGTAATTTATTATCATATATATTATTCCTAAATTTCTGAAAAATTCGTAGAGTGTCGGTTGTCCGAAACTTGACACGTTTCGGTATTTTCGAGATTTCGGGAGAACTAGAAATCGAAATCACGAACCGTTTGAAGTTTCGGAAAGCTAACACAGAGCTCTAAGACATATATTTTTACCAGAAATTAATTCATTCATCTAATATTTTAGTTATTCTGTTAAACTCAAAATTGATCGGTTGATTACCGTTTTGGTCACGATTAGCCATAACGACGACATCTTTGACCAAAGCATAATTTTGCGGCACGATTGATTGCATTGCACTCGTGGCGTTGAAATCTACCAAGGTACATTTTTAAAATCTAGAGTTCACAGCATTTGACTAGATAGTCAACGACACGTCTCGATTTGCGTGCCATGGTTTCCAAAATTGAAAACATGACTTTTGATGGCCAAACTTGCATGTTTAGATATATTCAGATTATTATTAGGTTAAATTAGGTTTTTAACTGAATTATTCTAGAATTAATTATTATTCGATTAGTAACCCAACTAGCCACTATTTCATGAATTTAGAACTAGAACATTAGAATTGATTTATATTTTTCATGCACGGTTCATGGTGCGATATGTGTTATAGGTTGACAGCTCCTAGATCGGTATCCTCTCATCCTCGACTTGTGACTACGGTTTGTGCAAGGACCACAGGCAAGTATACCTTGCCTTTCTCTCAGTTTTATTTACATGCATTGTATTTTATTTTCCAGTTTTGGTTGTTTATGGACATATGCTTTTCGTATTATATTCTTTTGAGTTGTTTTTATTGCATATAGCCATGTTCATGTTTGGTCTTGTGGTTCACACTTGGAGTTTCTCGTCAGTACCTTGCTTGAGTCGTGTCATAGAATGAGTACGTGTAATTGAACTGCTAAATTCTTGATATTGTTTCCTTGGCACCAGAGAGTCCACACTCGGGACGAGGGTATTTTTCTTGATCTGTTTGCATCTGTGAGTCCACACTCGGGACGAGGATGTCAATTATTTGTACCAGAGAGTCCACACTCGGGACGAGGGTGTTGACCTGACTTGTCTTGACTTGCACCAGAGAGTCCACACTCGGGACGAGGGTGTTTACATCAGAGAGTCCACACTCGGGATGAGGGTGTTTACATCAGAGAGTCCACACTCGGGATGAGGATGTAGTACTTGCACCGGAGAGTCCACACTCGGGACGAGGGTGCCTTGCCGTGAACTAACCAGAGAGTCCACACTCGGGACGAGGGTTAGTGCTTAGTTCAAACCCGTGAGTCCACACTCGGGATGAGGGTTTGGTTCTTCCATTGATCTCATGTATCGTTCATCCGGCAGTTCATTTATGCGTAGTTATTCTAGTGTTCGTGTTAGTGTTCGTGTTCGTGGTCATTTGTCGTGTTCCTGTTTTCTTGTTTATCCTCTTGCGCATGATAAAACTGTTAGATAGACATGTATATTATGTATCTTGATATGTCCTCTGAGGACCTGATGATCTCTTCAGGTTTAGCGATTGCATGGAGTTAGCTAGTAGTTCTGGATGGCGGAGGATTTACGATTCTTGTAGGATTCAGGTATCATTATTACGTTTGTTATCCTTTCGTGCTTTACATTCCTTATCACGAGTTATCATGTTTATTGATTCACTTTAGAGACTCTAGTTATATTCTTTGAGTCTTATCGAACATTTATGCTAGTGGGCTGCAGACCACGACCCATAGTGTTCATTCATGTTTTATATTCTTATTGTAGATTGAGATATAGATTTGTTTGCCATGAGTTGGCAGTATACCATAGCCTTGACAGTGTTTACGTATTCGAGTCGGGCTAGAGTCCGCTTGATGCGTAGCTGGCTTGCTCACATGCTCGCGTCCGAAAAGCGGGTGCGGGTCATGACAAATTTTTTTGGTGGCCCATGCAGGTCAGAACATATCGTATCAGTTACGTAACTGTACTGATACGAGCCTGCGAATTTGACTAAACCTTAGAAATCTTAATCCACTCTGCCTTAAAAATTCTCTTAGAAATTTCTCTACCGCCTTTGAAACCTCGTATTCGTTCTCGATTATTCTTCCTTGCCCTCCCGTACCATTGATTCTCGTCCCTTCCTATTTCGGGGTGATGAATGATCATGCTGTCTAGAATTCATCAGAGATTCCTAAGTTATTGTATAATATTGCTTGACTATTGAATATTTGGTTGTTTATAGATATAAGGGATTATAGATGCCATACGCCCTAGATATCTGTTGGTAGAATCGTTAGCAACTAGTTAGAAGGTTATAAAATTTTAGTGACCGTATTTTGAGGAGTAGTGTGACCAAAGGTAGGTAGAAGTCCTCAAGTATTCGGAGTTATAAAATGACTAGAGAAGGTCAAAAAATATTTTTGAAAAATTAAATTTGAGGAGATTAAGGTAATAGTAGACTTTGATTTTTAAGGAATAGTTATGAATTAGAATTTCGAGGACGAAATTATTTTTAAGGTGGGTAAATTTGTAACTCCTCTTCCCAAAATTTTGTGATATATTTTTACTTTTTATTTGATTAGTTTACATTTAATTTTTCTATGATCATTGGAGTTGTGACTAAGCCCACAGGTGAGTTATGACCATCTTGTGGTTACATGATCTCTAGATAGGGTCTATATGCATTCTATAGCTATATTATATTTTATTATAATTTTTAGACATTTTTATATATTTTTAAAGATTTATTATATGAAGATTTATATTTATGAATGACTTTCATAATATATTTTGAGGCCATTTGTGACTATTTTGAGACCCAGTATTTTTCTTTAGGCTCTATTAGGTTAAATATATTTTCTGTATTTTTCTACAATTTTTCTGGGATTTTTAGATAATTAAATATAGGAAAAACTTATTTTCTAAGACTTCTAGAATTTACTGTGCAAGCCTATGAGAATATATTAACCCCAAATATTTTTCTAGGGTTCATTATGCTATTTTATATTTTCTAAAAATTTTCCATAATTTTTGGAAATATTTAAGTATTTATTCATTAAGGTTTATATATTTTTAAAGGCTTTCAATATTTATTATGAGGCCATTTAGGACTAATATAAGGTAAAACATTTTTATTTATATTCTAGAAGGTTAAATGTATTTTCTATAATTTTCTGGATTTTTCTGATATTTATTTGGTATTATTTGGAGTTAAAAATGAGCTTTTAACGATTTATGCATTTAAATTAACTAATTACACAGTCATCTGCACAATCAGCTGTACAGTCAGCACTGGACCCACCTGTCGGCGCCCAGCAGCCCACCGACTCTCTCTCCTATATATATATTATTATATTCGTTAAACCTAGAAATTTTAGCAGCTTTTTGTGGGAGACCTCATCTAGGGTTTCCGACTTCCCGAAGCGATTGCCATCAACTCCGTCGTGATTTTCGGGCGCCGTTTTTTTTGTTGGATTCGTATTGAGGTAAAATTTCTGAATATGTAATTTATTTTTATAGATATTATTCCTAAATTTCTGGAAAATTTGTAGAGTGTCGGTTGTCCGAAACTTGACACGTTTCGGTATTTTCGAGATTTCGGGAGAACCAGAAATCAAAATCATGAACCGTTTGAAGTTTCGGAAAGCTAACACAGAGATCTAATACATATATTTTTAACGGAAATTAATTCGTTTATCTAGTATTTTAGTTATTCTGTTGAACTCAAAATTGATCGGTTGATCACCGTTTTGGTCACGATTAGCCATAACGGCGACATCTTTGACCAAAGCATGATTTTGCGACATGATTGATTGCAGCGCACTCATGGCGCTGAAATCTACCAAGGTGCACTTTTAAAATCTAGAGTTCATAGCATTTGACTAGATAGTCAACGACACATCTCGATTTGCGTGCCATGGTTTCCAAAATTGGAAACATGACTTTTGATGGCCAAACTTGCATGTTTATATTATATTCAGATTATTATTAGGTTAAATTAGGTTTTTAACTGAATTATTCTAGAATTAATTATTATTAGATTGGTAACCCAACTAGCCACTATTCCATGAATTTAGAACTAGAACATTATAATTGATTTATAGTTTTCGTGCACGGTTCATGGTGCGATATGTGTTATAGGTTAACAGCTCCTAGATCGGCATCCTCTCATCCTCGACTTGTGACTACGGTTTGTGCAAGGACCACAGGCAAGTATACCTTGCCTTCCTCTACAGTTTTATTTACATGCATTGTATTTTATTTTCCAGTTTTGGTTGTTTATGGACATATGCTTTTCGTATTATATTCTTTTGAGTTGTTTTCATTGCATATAGCCGTGTTCATGTTTGGTCTTGTGGTTCACACTGGGAGTTTCTCGTCAGTACCTTGCTTGAGTGATTTCATAGAACGAGTACGTGTAATTGAACTGCTAAATCCTTGATATTGTTTCTTTGGCACCAGAGAGTCCACACTCAAAACGAGGGTATTTTTCTTAATCTGTTTGCATCTGTGAGTCCACACTCGGGACGAGGATGTCGATTATTTGTACCAGGGAGTCCACACTCCTGACGAGGGTGTTGACCTGACTTGACTTGACTTGCACCAGAGAGTCCACACTCGGGACGAGGGTGTTTACATCAGAGAGTCCACACTCGGGATGAGGGTATTTACATCAGAGAGTCCACACTCGGGACGAGGGTGTTTACATCAGAGAGTCCACACTCGGGATGAGGATGTAGTACTTGCACCGGAGAGTCCACACTCGGGACGAGGGTGCCTTGCCGTGAACTAACCAGAGAGTCCACACTCGGGACGAGGGTTAGTGCTTAGTTCAAACCCGTGAGTCCACACTCGGGATGAGGGTTTGGTTCTTTCATTGATCTCATGTATCGTTCATCCGGCAGTTCATTTATGCGTAGTTATTCTAGTGTTCGTGTTAGTGTTCGTGTTCGTGGTCATTTGTCGTGTTCCTGTTTTCTTGTTTATCCTCTTGCGCATGATAAAACTGTTAGATAGGCATGTATATTATGTATCTTGATATGTCCTCTGAGGACCTGATGATCTCTTCAGGTTTAGCGATTGCATGGAGTTAGCTAGTAGTTCTGGATGGCGGAGGATTTACGATTCTTATAGGATTCAGGTATCATTATTACGTTTATTATCCTTTCGTGCTTTACATTCCTTATCACGAGTTATCATGTTTATTGATTCACTTTAGAGACTCTAGTTATATTCTTTGTGTCTTATCGAACATTTATGCTAGTGGACTGCAGACCACGACCCATAATGTTCATTCATGTTTTGTATTCTTATTGTAGATTGAGATATAGATTTGTTTGCCATGAGTTGGCAGTATACCATAGCCTTGACAGCGTTTACGTATTCGAGTCGGACTAGAGTCCGCTTGATGCGTAGCTGGCTTGCTCACGTGCTCGCGTCCGAAAAGCGGGTGCGGGTCGTGACAAGTTTTTTTGGTGGCCCATGCAGGTCAGAGCATATCGTATCAGTTACGTAACTGTACTGATACGAGCCTGCAAATTTGACTAAACCTTAGAAATCTCAATCCACTCTGCCTTAAAAATTCTCTTAGAAATTTCTCTACCGCCTTTGAAATCTCGTATTCGTTCTCGATTATTCTTCCTTGCCCTCCCGTACCATTGATTCTCGTCCCTTCCTATTTCGGGGTGACGAATGATCGTGCTGTCTAGAATTCATCAGAGATTCCTAAGTTATTGTATAATATTGCTTGACTATTGAATATTTGGTTGTTTATAGATATAAGGGATTATAGATGCCATACGCCCTAGATATCTATTGGTAGAATCGTTAGCAACTAGTTAGAAGGTTATAAAATTTTAGTGACCGTGTTTTGAGGAGTAGTGTGACCAAAGGTGGGTAGAAGTCCTCAAGTATTCGGAGTTATAAAATGACTAGAGAAGGTCATAAAATATTTTTGAAAAATTAAATTTGAGGAGATTAAGGTAATAGTAGACTTTGATTTTTAAGGAATAGTTATGAATTAGAATTTCGAGGACAAAATTATTTTTAAGGTGGGTAAATTTGTAACTCCTCTTTCCGAAATTTTGTGATATATTTTTATTTTTTATTTGATTAGTTTACATTTAATTTTTCTATGATCATTGGAGTTGTGACTAAGCCCACAGGTGAGTTATGACCATCTTGTGGTCACATGATCTCCAGATAGGGTCTATATGCATTCTATAGCTATATTATATTTTATTATAATTTTTAGACATTTTTATATATTTTTAAAGATTTATTATATGAAGATTTATATTTATGAATGACTTTCATAATATATTTTGAGGCCATTTGTGACTATTTTGAGACCCAGTATTTTTCTTTAGGCTCTATTAGGTTAAATATATTTTCTGTATTTTTCTATAATTTTTCTGAGATTTTTAGATAATTAAATATAGGAAAAACTTATTTTCTAAGACTTCTAGAATTTACTGTGCAAGCCTATGAGAATATATTAACCCCAAATATTTTTCTAGGGTTCATTATGCTATTTTATATTTTCTAAAAATTTTCCATAATTTTTGGCAATATTTAAGTATTTATTCATTAAGGTTTATATATTTTTAAAGGCTTTCAATATTTATTATGAGGCCATTTAGGACTAATATGAGGTAAAACATTTTTATTTATATTCTAGAAGGTTAAATGTATTTTCTATAATTTTCTGGATTTTTCTGATATTTATTTGGTATTATTTGGAGTTAAAAATGAGTATTTAACGATTTATGCATTTAAATTAACTAATTACACAGTCATCTGCACAATCAGCTGTACAGTCAGCACTGGACCCACCTGTCGGCGCCCAGCAGCCCACCGACTCTCTCTCCTATATATATATTATTATATTCGTTAAACCTAGAAATTTTAGCAGCTTTTTGTGGGAGACCTCATCTAGGGTTTCCGACTTCCCGAAGCGATTGCCGTCAACTCCGTCGTGATTTTCGGGCGCCGTTTTTTTTGTTGGATTCGTATTGAGGTAAAATTTTTGAATATGTAATTTATTTTTATAGATATTATTCCTAAATTTTTGAAAAATTCGTAGAGTGTCGGTTGTCCGAAACTTGACACGTTTCGATATTTTCGAGATTCCGGGAGAACTAGAAATCAAAATCATGAACCGTTTGAAGTTTCAGAAAGCTAACACAGAGCTCTAATACATATATTTTTAACAGAAATTAATTCGTTCATCTAGTATTTTAGTTATTCTGTTGAACTCAAAATTGATCGGTTGATCACCGTTTTGGTCACGATTAGCCATAACGGCGACATCTTTGACCAAAGCATGATTTTGCGGCAAGGTTGATTGCAGCGCACTCGTGGCGCTGAAATCTACTAAGGTGCACTTTTAAAATCTAGAGTTCATAGCATTTGACTAGATAGTCAACGACATATCTCGATTTGCGTGCCATGGTTTCCAAAATTAGAAACATGACTTTTGATGGCCAAACTTGCATGTTTAGATTATATTCAGATTATTATTAGGTTAAATTAGGTTTTTAACTGAATTATTCTAGAATTAATTATTATTAGATTAGTAACCCAACTAGCCACTATTCCATGAATTTAGAACTAGAACATTATAATTGATTTATAGTTTTCGTGCACGGTTCATGGTGCGATATGTGTTATAGGTTGACAGCTCCTAGATCGGCATCCTCTCATCCTCGACTTGTGACTACGGTTTGTGCAAGGACCACAGGGAAGTATATCTTGCCTTCCTCTACAGTTTTATTTACATGCATTGTATTTTATTTTCCAGTTTTGGTTGTTTATGGACATATACTTTTCGTATTATATTCTTTTGAGTTGTTTTCATTGCATATAGTCGTGTTCATGTTTGGTCTTGTGGTTCACACTGGGAGTTTCTCGTTAGTACCTTGCTTGAGTCATTTCATAGAACGAGTACGTGTAATTGAACTGCTAAATTCTTGATATTGTTTCTTTGGCACCAGAGAGTCCACACTCGAAATAAGGGTATTTTTCTTGATCTGTTTGCATCCGTGAGTCCACACTCGGGACGAGGATGTCGATTATTTGCACCAGGGAGTCCACACTCCTGACGAGGGTGTTGACCTGACTTGACTTGACTTGCACCAGAGAGTCCACACTCGGGACGAGGGTGTTTACATCAGAGAGTCCACACTCGGGACGAGGGTGTTTACATCAGAGAGTCCACACTCAGGACGAGGATGTAGTACTTGCACCAGAGAGTCCACACTCAGGACGAGGGTGCCTTGCCATGAACTAACCAGAGAGTCCACACTCGGGACGAGGGTTAGTGCTTAGTTCAAACCCGTGAGTCTACACTCGGGATGAGAGTTTGGTTCTTCCATTGATCTCATGTATCGTTCATCCGGCAGTTCATTTATGCGTAGTTGTTCTAGTGTTCGTGTTAGTGTTCATGTTCGTGGTCATTTTTCGTGTTCCTATTTTCTTGTTTATCGTCTTGCGCATGATAAAACTGTTAGATAGGCATCCTCTGAGGACCTGATGATCTCTTCAGGTTTAGTGATTACATGGAGTTAGCTAGTAGTTCTGGATGGCGGAGGATTTGCGATTCTTGTGGGATTCAGGTATCATTATTACGTTTGTTATCCTTTCGTGCTTTACATTCCTTATCACGAGTTATCATGTTTATTGATTCACTTTAGAGACTCTAGTTATATTCTTTGAGTCTTATCGAACATTTTTGCTAGTGGGCTGTAGACCACGACCCATAGTGTTCATTCATGTTTTGTATTCTTATTATGGATTGAGATATAGATTTGTTTGCCATGAGTTGGCAGTATACCATAGCCTTGACAGCGTTTACGTATTCGAGTCGGGCTGGAGTTCGCTTGATGCGTAGCTGGCTTGCTCACGTGCTCGCGTCCAAAAAGCGGGTGCGAGTCGTGACACGAGGAAGGCGCGCTTATATTCCACTGCAGCAGTCACATCGACTTGCCGTAGTTTTTGCAATTGGATTTGGCGCCGATCAGCCTCTGCCAGTTTATGCTATAAAAGATCAGTCGTCCCCTCTCCACCCGGGAGCGTCTTCAGTAGTTCAATCTGGTCGCGGGCACAATGACGAGCCACGACAAATGATGTTCCCCTCCTCAAAGCAGCTTCAACCTCCCGTTTCATATGGCGGTAGAAGCTATCGACTATGTCCTTTGAAGGCTCGTCCAGGTGCTCCAAAGAGGACGGCATCGATGGAATAGCAGCCAATGGAGCTGAAGGTGTCTGGAAAGGAGGCACAGCGGAGCTTGACGACCATGTCAGAAGGGAAACAAACTCCGAACGATGAGATTCCCGTGCAGCGACAATCTCTCCCGCTGCGGTTCGAAGGAGCTGAAGACTGGGCAAAGTGGAGAGTTCAATTTCCGGGGAAGGGGTAACTTCCACCGACCCCGCATCTATCGATGCTGGTGCAGGAACCATCGCCTCTACCGCTAGCCTTTCTGTCATGGGCAGCTCCGAACTTGACCCAGCGGGGGGGCCCTCGATTTGAAGGGGAGAAGGTACACTTCTTCTTCTTTGTACGAGGTCCGCTCCGATGTCTTCCACTATCCCCTCCTCCGCGGCCATGTCCACCATCGACAATAAAGGAGCAGGGCCTACAGATCCAGAACAACCGACAATCAGCTTGACTCGAAGGATATGGAGAAAGAGCGAATGAACCTCCTTGTTGGTAAGAATATGACATAGCTTACTAGGGGAGGGCGACAGAGACTGCGACTCATTCAGAACAGTCATAATTCCTCCTACTGCCCCCATATCCTCCTCAATGGTGGTACCCGAGCCGCCTGTATCTGCCGCTCCAGTCCCGGTTGCCTCGAAAGGAGATGTAGCTGGGTTGGTACCGGCCAACTGAGACCGCGAAGTCCCAAGATCCGGTTCTATAAGGCTCGCACCTTCTCTGACCAGGGTGCCCGTAGCTGGAGGAATCACGGAAGCAACATCGGGCTCCAGAGGGTTTATTTCTTTCAAAGCCTGCAAAAAAAGGAACAATAAGATAATATCCCAAAAGTAACATGGTGGTCTGTCGGGATAAAATTTACCTCCGGGATGGTTTCGGCATTGCTGCCTCCTTCCGTGACGTCAAGCCCACGGATCCTAATCGCGACCCGCTTCCGAGAACGAGGCCTGTCGGCGACGGAGGGGTCCACGCTTACTCCGCTTATGCGGAGGACTTGGCACAGGAGAAGGCAAGCGCATCGACGAAGCACTCGCAGGGAGTGGTGGATCGTCGTATTTATCCTCCTCTTCCGTATCAGTAGAATCAGAGTCAGAGACTTCGATAGCCTTTGTCTTCCTTGCCCTGGTCCTCTTTTTGGGCTCCTCACATTTTTCCTCCAACTTGGTACCGGTAATGAAACTGGTACTTACATCGAAGTCACGGGAAGGCCCTTTCACGGAGACATGGTGGAGGGCCGCCAGGTACGAGATACGCCCCGAGCCTCCAGTATCGGATAGACAGAAGTTGGTTTGGGTACGGACGGCACTATAGTAATGCCAGGCCCGGATGCCATCCAGGACGCTGCCCTCATAACCCAGGCAGGGACTGGGGTTGTCCAAAAATAACTGGTTGTAACCGAATTGCCGAGAGTATCGGCTAGGTAGGTAAGGTTCCAAGAAGACGACGTTGCAGTTATGGTACATCCAATGTGCAGGGCAAATATTCTGCAACTAGCAGAACATCTCTTCCGATAGGATCTGGGGCGCGACACAGTCATCAAGATGAAAGCGCCTCATTTCCTCATCGATGAAAGACGAGACCGACACAAAAAAGGAGTAGATGTCCACCCGTATGAGCGCAAGTCAGCAGTCGGGTATGGTTGAACAGGACCAGGGCATGTCATGGTACTGGTAGATGAAGGCATCGTCGGTCGTCGTATTTCCCTCGGGTCCAGGCCGCATCAGAGAGGGGCAGTGCATTAGCAGCCACCCCATCAGATAATGGTAAGGTAGCTCGATTTGGTTAAAATCCTTCGTAATGTCACGAGCTATGGCTTTGGCCGTAAAGATACGAAGGCCCCAATGAATGCTGCACACCGTGGATGGGAGTAAAGCTAGCCTGCCTCCAAAGACTAGCTTGACAGCAGGGAGGATCAGGTTGCGGATGATTCTCTCAATAGAACCAGAACCCCCCGAGACCACACAGGTCATCAACCATATCATCAGAAACCCAGCCAGGATGGCCTTATTGGACAAGAGTTGGGTATCTTGATAGAAATAACTGAAGGTGTCGGTCTGGCTTCTGAATCTGTCACCGAAAGCTTTGCTCCTCTTGGTGCTTTGAACCTGAGCGACCACCTCTTCATGAGTCTGAGGGATCCGAGGGGAAACCCGGCCCGAGGCCCCAAGGTTGAATAGATAACTGATCCAAGCCTTGGTGTGGGGAGGTTCCCTTCAGAGCTGTCATCCCTTTTCTTCGACATTTGCTGACAAGTGTTATGATGACACAGCACTTTCCGGTAAATGGCAAGGAACCCGGGTAACCGCTGCTCTAACTCCCCAAACTCCTCATTTGTGGGAGTATTCTCCTCGTAAACTTCGTCTTCCCAGGGCAACTTGGAGACGTTATGCATCTCGTGGAGAGCGAGCCCCATCTCCCCAGCGGGTGTAAAAAAGGTCCCCGTATGACGGTTGTACATCTCGAGGAGTGCTATGAACAGCCTTGCGTTCACAGGAAGACCGTAGCAGGTGCCCCTTATGGCATAGTAGAGGCCGAGCTGCTGCAAAGTATCCTGATACACCGTCAGAATCCAGGATGTCAAGTTGACCCACGGAGGGGAACGATGCATCCAATTCAGCAGTGATAGTCTGCCCATAGGATATGACCCTTTGCGAACAATCAGGTCCAAGAAGGTGTCAGCTTCAGAGAACCGATTATTGGGCCTCATTTTATTTATAAAACTGCCGGGGGCTAGTCCGACAACAGAATAACTGATTGACTCCTTAGTCGCGACCGCCGACTGCGCTCATCTGTTATAATGGATATTGCCTATGAAGACTCCCTACCGGTCCTGAGTTATAGGATTCGTCATTCGTCTCTCGATAGTCACCATGTTAAAATCGGATAGGGGGAAATGGCGTTCCATCTGAGAAAGGTGAACAGCTACTCCGTTGGAAGAAAAATCCCAGCTCTCAGATATCTCCAGTATGCTTGGGTTCGAGACAGTTAGAACGTCTCCGAATAAGAACGCAGGCTTCAGATGAGTGTCCCCCAGTCTCCCAGAGTTTATCATGCTGAGTAGGTAGAAGAATGATTGGCCCCTGATCTTCCTTAACCTGGCCTCAGGTTGACCTCGGGTAATCTGAGTCGGCACGCGTTCGACTATATGGTCAAATCTCACACCCAAAGGAGACTGAGCATACCATATCAAGAGCTCCCCCGATGGAGCTGTAGGCAAGTTCACTGTAAGGGTCAAAGAAGAAATATAGTTAGAGGAAAACAAAGTTCATTCTTCAGTTATGCGACCTAGTTAAACAAAACCTATGTGGCCTAGTTATGAGGGGTGCGCATACGGCTAAAAAACATGAGATGCATATGCAGCCTAGTCAGGTGGAGCTTATGCGGTTCATTTATGTGACATGCATGCGACTCAATCATGAGGAACTTACGAGGTTCAGTTATGTAAACGCTCATGCGGCTCGATCATGAGGCACTTATACGGTTTAGTTATGTAATGCTCATGCGGCTCGATCAATGAGGCATTTATGCGGTTCAGTTATGTAATACTCATGCGGCTCGGTCATGAGGCATCCATGCGGTTCAGTTATGTGGTGCTCATGCGGCTCTGTCATGAGGCATCCATACGGTTCAGTGACGCTTATGCGGCTCAGTCCATGCGACCCCATCACACAGAACGCATGTGGTCCGGTGAGATAGGACACGCATCGATTATGCCAAAGCACGGAAGGGATACATGACAGGCCTGCGCATAAAGCATGCGACATGTCCATTCAAATTCAAGTCATCATTCTTCCACCATCTGTCACCCCCAGTTTTTGAATTAGGGATATTTTCATTATTTTCAAGTTTTATAATTTTTTAGGAATTTTATTTGATTTTATATGATTTTTAGGAATTTATTTGATTTAGTTTGAATTTTACCCAATTCGGACTTAAGTTGGAGACCCGGGTAGCCTGGACCCTAGTGGGACCCACATGCTAGCTGGACTTGGCCCACATACCATCCTAATTAGGCTAGAAACCATAAACCCAATTTCCATGGCTTAATTAGTCATTTTAGAGCTTAATTAGTATTTAGAAATAAGCCGAAACGAACCGAACCAAACCCGAACCAACCCGAACCAAGTCTATTGGGTTTGGGGGCTTATTGGATCACCACCCAAACCCAATAAGACCCCCCACATGGCCGGCCAAGTAGGTCTCTCCCCCCCTCTTTCCTTCACAACCAAGCAAACTCTCTCTCTCTCTAAAATTCTATTTCTTTCTTCAAGCTTCTTCTTCCTCCAAGCAAACTAACCTAGGTATGTTTATAATTCCTATTTAATTCCCTTTTTCATTTATTTTCCTTCACCAATAATGTAGAGAAGAGGATTCTCTACACTTTGCCCTAGAATTTGTAAGTTTTCCTAGAAATCTAGATTTTGGGATTTATTTGGTGTTTTATTAATTAGAGTGGTATGTATGTATATGTATATATATGTGTGTGTGTGTTTAATTATATGTATTGTGTTTGTGTAGAGAATGGTGGTGGTGGTATTGGTGTGTAGAGAGTGGTGGTGGTGGTGTATGAGTAAGAGTGTGCTTGTGTGGGTGTGTGTGAGAGAGTGTGAGAGAGTGTGTGTTTGTGTGTATGTATTTATATATATATATATATATAAAAAAAAAATATATATATATATATATATATATATATATATGTATATAATTATAGGTATATTTGTGTGTGTGGGTGTATTTATATATATATGTAGATATATATATATGTGTGTGTGTATATATGTATATATATAGATAGAGGGAAAAAAAATATATATATATATAGATAGAGGGATAGATATTAGATTATATATATAAATGTGTATATAGAGATATATATATATATATATATATATATATAGATAGATATATATATAGATAGATATATATATATAGAGGAGAGTAGGGAGAAGAAGTAGAAGGAGAAGAGGAAGAAAACAGCAGCAGTAGAAGCTCCAGGGACAGCAGCAGTGCTGCTGTGGGCAGCAGCCCACTGGCAGCAGCAGCTGCCAGTCCAACCCCCTCCCCTCCCCATTTGCCTTTAAGCCTATTAAACCCCCCCCCCCTAGTCCTATATATATATATATATATATATATATATATATATATATATATATATAAATATATATATATATATATATATGTTGATAGATAGTAGGATTGGAAGAGAATAGGAGAAGAAGATTAAGGAAAGGATAGAAGAAATAAGAAGAAGTAGAAGAAAAGAAGTTAGAAGAAGTAAGGAATTAGAGAGAGTTAGAGGAGAAGGAAATTAGAAGAAGTTAGAAAAATTAGTAGAGGAATAGGAAGGAGGAGAATAGAAGAAGAATTAGAGGAGGAATATGAAGAAGAGGTTAGAAGAAGAAGTTAGAGGAAGATTTAAGAAGGAGAATTAGAATAAGGGCTAAGGGGAGTTTTTAGGAGAAGTCGAGTTAGAGAGCGAAATCGAGTTCCGAGTATCGGATCGCGACGAAACTTGGCGTGGAGTTAGAATACGTAATTTAAATTTTGCGGGTAGGCTTCCGAGTGGAAATCGGGGTCGTAGGGCGTCGGTATCATGCCGTACCATTGCGTATCTTAAAATATTCTAGATATCGACAATGGGCCGTATCACGGACTAGACGTCCGTTTTACTTAGGTATCTTGGTAGGTAATATATGTATAGGCTAGTACCTTACTACCCTAGGGAGATCGGGTCAAAATACCAAGCGTAGGTAGGCTAACTTGATAGTTGCCTAAGTTAGAATTTTACCCTTTTTAAGGGTAAAATAGGATATTGGCCTACGGCCAAGATTTAGGTTTCGAAGTCCAAGATGGACTTGGATATGGGTTGTAGAGGTTGGTAATAGTTAGAAATAGCCGCCTAGACCTAGTCTTGACCCCGATTGACCACGGTTGACTTTTAGACCTAAAGTCAACTATGGGTCAACACTTTACCCAATTTAGTCCCAAATTCCATTAAATTTGGACGGTTGACCAAAAGTCAACTATTAGTCACCATTGACCTAGGATTGATCTAGAGTTGACCTAGAGTTGACCAGAGTTGACCCGTTGACCAAAAGTCAACGGTAAGCCAATTTTCGATCTAGTTTGATTCGGATGGATTTCCAATGTCCTCCCATGACCAAGTATGACCCAACTAGACTTGTCTTGACCTAGTATGACTTTGTTAGGTCTAATATGACTTAGATTGACCCTGTACAATCTCGTTTGACCTTGTTTGACCTAGATTGACTTAGTTTGACGTGTCTTGACCTATTTTGACTCAGTATGACTTAATTTCACTTCCAAACCATTATACTGATACAGTATTCCATCTATAGGTCCTCGAGGCACTGATCTTGGACTCAGTCGACTTATCCATCACAGTACAGGCGAGTATATTCTCTGATAATATTTTTGTTTTATGATATCGTCTTTGTTTCTAGTATTTAGTGTAGATCATCCTTGTTCTCTTGACACATTGTTCACACGGATTGATATTGTCTGGATCCCGTCATAAGATGTTATTCCTGTTATATATGGTATACCTTGGGCAAGTCTTCCTTGTTCCTTGTTATTGCATAGACACGATTCATGTGAAGGAGAGCTACCTTCACAGAGAATGCGTGTCATGACGTGTCATGACTGGATCCACTATTATTAGTCAGGGATGGGGGTGTTAGCGTAGATATGTGATCAATACTCCACAGATATTATTGTATCATCATTGTATAGTATTAATCATACACTCACGTATGATTAGCCAGGCCAAACATTGTATCAAGTTCTAAGCCGATCACATGTTGAAACTAATACTAAACTCACATAGATATAGCTCCAGATTCTTGTACATGATTTACACTATTTTTTTCTGTTCTTACATTCAGATTACAGTCTTGATATATCTTACCATGATTCATGTACACATTATTTATCTCGTGGATTCTCTCTATTTACTGCTATATTTTCAATATCGTCTAACTAGAACTGTTATGGAGATTTGTGCTCGTTCTATCCTGACTGGATATGTTGACAAAATTTTACAGATTGTGGCGAAGAGGATTGTCCTACCTACTACGGTCCGGTTGACGTAGTGGGCGTAGACTTGGAGACCTTGGTTCAGCAGGGCTTAGCTCCGCCCGACGAGCCTTTAGCTTAGTTTAGTTAGGTTAGACATTTTGGACTGGACCTTGTCTCCAGCTTGCTACTTGTTATTTTATTATATTCTGGGATTGTATTAGAGACTGGGACTTAGACTTGTATATTATTTGTGATGGACTTGACAGGTTATTATTTTGTTATCGTCTTGTTGTCTTTACCTTTCAGTCTTTACTTTGTTATCTTAGAGTTGTGATGGAGTACTCATATATATTCACTGCTTGTCCTCCATTCGGAGTTGACCATATTCTCGACAGGTTTTGTTATATATATAAACTGTTGTCAGACTAGAAAATCTACAGCGTTCCACGCCGTTTTTACGGTGAGGGCTGGGCGTTGTCACGTGCACGTGCCCTTATAGCGGGTACGGGTCATGACACGTTTTAGTGGTGGCCCACGCAGGTCCTGAAGTCACAATTAGTGCGATGTCATAGTGGCGCTCGACTTAGAGTGCTATTACGAGCCTGTGGTACGTATCTAGGATAGGCTATAGGCTAAGAGTACTCAATCACAGTAGGATCTTTCCTTGCTTATCTTGCTTACCGTCTTTGATATTGATTCATGCATTCTAGCTGTCCTCCTTTGATATAATCTTTCTTGTACCATATTGATATCTTCCTTTCAATCTGTCTCCAGGATAGTTATGACTCACTCTCCTGGCGAGGAGCACGGGGAGACGGAGAGGTCTGCCACTTCTGGCGGACAGGCTCCGGTCACTTCCCCTGCTGTCGGGATGTCAGTTGGGATTCTCGGGGGTACTCCTCCAGCGCTCTCGATAACTGTCCCTGGGGTCATTGCGGGTACTCTTCCTGCAGTGCCCGAGGCTACGACGGGAGCAGTCGGGGGCGTTCTTCCTCCTCCTCCTCAGCAGCGGATTCTTTTACCAGTTGCAGACGTACTTCCACCTCCACCTCCTCTGCCTACAGATATGGGGCAGATGCTTACTTTCCTCCAGCAGGTGCTGGAGACTTAGAGAGCCCAGGCCGAGGCTCAGCAGAGACAGACAGACGCGATGCGTCAGGGCATGGAGGATGCCCATCAGTTGGCCCTTGCAGCCGTGGAGCAGAGGGCTCCTCATCCGGGGACGCGTACTAGGTACGAAGATATCCAGGACTTCAAGAAGCTCGGGCCCCGTGACTTTAGCGGGACCGAGGGTGTGGTCTATGCAGATGATTGGCTCGAGGATATCGAGCGGCAGATGAGGGCCTCCCGCCTGGCAGACGACCTGAAGGTCGAGGCGGTAGGTTTGCAGTTGCTAGACATTGTACGTACCTGGTTCAGAAATGAGCCAGCCCTAGCTGGAGAGGGCCATACTTGGGCAGAGTTTAAGCTCCTCTTCAAGGAGAAGTTCTTTTCCCCCACGGACAAGATTGACCTGGTGCGACAGTTCCAGGATCTGCAGCAGGGCAGTCTATCTGTGGAGGAGTACGCAGCAGAGTTCGGCCGTCTGAGCCGATACGCAGAGTACATGGTTCGAGACCCGGAGATCAGGGCGAGCCGGTTCAGGGAGGGACTCGCTTGGGATATCAAGCACCTCATTCCCTCCTTCTATGAGACTTATACCCAGATCTACGCGGAGGCCCGCAAGGTAGAGCGGGAGTGGGGCCTGAAGCCCAAGAGGGACCGTGATCTGTTTTCGGGGACTACTAGCAGCACGGGGGCTGCTAAGCATCCTCAACTCCAGCATCATTCTATTCCGTAACGCTCGCAGCAGATTCCTGCTCCGATTAGGGCACCAGTTCAGCAGGTGCCCCGGCAGTAGCAGCAGGGACCGACGCAGCAGGCACCTACTTGCCACTACTGCAAGAGGTCCGGATATCTCTGGGAGGTTTGCAGAAGACGTTTGGGATTGTGCCTATACTGTAGCACCGAGGGGCATCAGGCGAGGGATTGTCCTTCGAACCATCGCCCTGCAGCTCAGGGAGCACAGGGTAGGCCACCTATGGCACCGCATCATGCCCTTCACCAGCAGCGGGATATACCCCGCCAGGACAGGGCTTTTGTGATGGCAGTTGAGGATCCCGCAGGCACTGGACTAGGAGGTAGGGTCTTGCTCTTTCTTTTACCTGTTCTTCCGTCCATTGATTGATGATTGCTTTCTTAGTATCTTTAGTTTGCATATGTGATGATCATGCTAGATTAAATAGGAAACCCCAATGAAGACTGCAATAACATGATACTGTAGAGATTTAAAACCATGCATGTGTTCTGATTTCCTGGATTATATGTTATATAACTTAGGATAAAGTTTAGTAGACCTTGATTGTTGGGTGCTTGACTTAGAGAAGAGTATGACCGTTTGAATTTCGAGGACGAAATTTTTTTAAAGAGGGTAGATTTGTCTTCCCCAGTTTTTAAATTAGGGATATTTTCGTTAATTTCAAGTTTTATAATTTTTTAGGAATTTTATTTGATTTTATATGATTTTTAGGAATTTATTTGATTTAGTTTGAATTTTACCCAATTCGGACTTAAGTTGGAGACCCGGGTAGCCTGGACCCTAGTGGGACCCACATGCTAGCTGGACTTAGCCCACATACCATCCTAATTAGGCTAGAAACCATA
The DNA here is from genome assembly GCA_029216955.1 of Iris pallida. Taxonomy (NCBI): domain Eukaryota; kingdom Viridiplantae; phylum Streptophyta; class Magnoliopsida; order Asparagales; family Iridaceae; genus Iris; species Iris pallida. The sequence continues at coordinate 5,954,980 of JANAVB010022597.1, forward strand.
AACCCAATTTCCATGGCTTAATTAGTCATTTTAGAGCTTAATTAGTATTTAGAAATAAGCCGAAACGAACCGAACCAAACCCGAACCAACCCGAACCAAGTCTATTGGGTTTGGGGGCTTATTGGATCACCACCCAAACCCAATAAGACCCCCCACATGGCCGGCCAAGTAGGTCTCTCCCCCCCCCCCCCCCTCTTTCCTTCACAACCAAGCAAACTCTCTCTCTCTCTCTCTAAAATTTCATTTCTTTCTTCAAGCTTCTTCTTCCTCCAAGCAAACTAACCTAGGTATGTTTATAATTCCTATTTAATTCCCTTTTTCATTTATTTTCCTTCACCAATAATGTAGAGAAGAGGA
>JANAVB010022597.1:5957836-6008893 GCA_029216955.1 Iris pallida
CCTACAGATATTATTGTATCATCATTGTATAGTGTTAATCATACACTCACGTATGATTAGCCAGGCCAAACATTGTATCAAGTTCTAAGCCGATCACTTGTTAAAACTAATACTAAACTCACATAGATATAGCTCCAGATTCTTGTACATGATTTACACTATTTTTCCCTGTTCTTACATTCAGATTACAGTCTTGATATGTCTTACCATGATTCATGTACACATTATTTATCTCGTGGATTCTCTCTATTTACTGCTACATTTTCAATATCGTCTAACTAGAACTGTTATGGAGATTTGTGCTCGTTCCATCCTGACTGGATATGTTGACAAAATTTTACAGATTGTGGCGAAGAGGATTGTCCTACCTACTACGGTCCGGTTGACGTAGTGGGCGTAGACTTGGAGACCTTGGTTCAGCAGGGCTTAGCTCCGCCCGACGAGCCTTTAGCTTAGTTTAGTTAGGTTAGACATTTTGGACTGTACCTTGTCTCCAGCTTGCTACTTGTTATTTTATTATATTCTGGGATTGTATTAGAGACTGGAACTTAGACTTGTATATTATTTGTGATGGACTTGACAGGTTATTATTTTATTATCGTCTTGTTGTCTTTACCTTTCAGTCTTTACTTTGTTATCTTAGAGTTGTGATGGAGTACTCATATATATTCACTGCTTGTCCTCCATTCGGAGTTGACCATATTCTCGACAGGTTTTGTTATATATATAAACTGTTGTCAGACTAGAAAATCTACATCGTTCTATGCCGTTTTTACGGTGAGGGCTGGGCGTTGTCACGTGCACGTGCCCTTATAGTGGGTGCGGGTCGTGACACCATCCTTACCCTTAATGGGGGATTGCACGTCGGGATGAATGGAAGAAGAGTCTGCAGCTCTCGACGGAGAGGCGAGTCCCTTCCCTTTGGCAGCAGCGCTGGTCGATTTGGGAGCTTTTGGAGCCATGGATGACTGGAACAGAAAGGACGACGAAGATGACGAAGTCGAAGGAGAAGAAGTTGAAAGAGAAGTTCTCTCTCTCCACCGTATGGCCCATATTTGTAGGTCTTTAAAAGAGCGTAAACCGATAGACGCCACTTCGATTCTCGTATCCATTAAAAGATAATGATGACCCTTGGGATTCTATCCTTTGTAACCGAAAAGGCAGCCCCAAATCCAATACCAAATCTGAGCATTAAATGCAGCAGTAACAGCTGGACAGGATCTCCCTGCGGCTCGAGATCTCCCTGCGGCTCAAAATCTCCCTGCGGCTCAAAATCTTCCTGCGGCTCAAAATTTCCCTGCAGCTCGAAGTCTCTCCATGGCTCGAAGCCTCCCTGCGGCTTGACATATCTCCATGTTTCTTATTCAAAGTATTCCAAATTTGTAATTTGAAAACTTTGAAGGGGGTCTTGTAGAAGCATGGAAAAGATGGGGTTCATGCGGATCACATTTACAAAGCTAAGCTAACCGCATGAGTACTTTGGGCCAAGTTAATTTGGTCCGCGAAAGGAAGAGCCGCATGACAGACTCGGTAGTCCAGAATGCCCCTACGGCCCATCATTGTTGTCTCTGATTATATTAAAAAGCGACCAAACTGAGTTGGGCCGCAGAAGGAAGAGCTACTTATGTAAAACCCCTAATTTTTCTACCATTTTTTATCTTATAAATTTGGTTTTTATATTAATTGCGTATTGTACGTCGTGCGCCAATTTACGTTTTTCGTATTTTGCTCGTCGAGTGCATATGTGTGCGAGGTATACCTTTTTAGAAAAATGGTTTTTGATTATAAATTTTATTTATGTAGGATAGTTTTCAAAATAATATATGATAAGTATTTTTAATTACTTAAAGTTATGAGAAGAGGCGTGTCGAGATTTCCAAAAATAATAATTATTTACATTTTATTTTATTGTATAAATATTTTGGGGAACAGCAGATGTTCTGCTGACTATATGTATTAGTATTATTTATTATTATTATTATTATTATTATTATTATTATTATTATTAACAGTAGTATTATTAATATTTTTATTTTATGTTAAAAGTATATATGGGTATGGGTATTTTGCCATTGTTATTACTAGTGACAATATTATTTTCAAAATTGTAATTGTATAAAATAATTTCATTAATATTTTAAAAATATTTGTGGAAAAAAAATATACTATTGCATACTATTTTATCTAAGGATTTTTGAACTACAAAATTACATCTTTATAATTTAGTTTTAACCCTAAGAATAATTTTCTAGATTTGGAAAGTATTACTTTAAAATATTTTGACTAATAAAAAGGTAGTTTCACATTATGATTTTTAAATATATATGTATTTAAGATATTTTGTTTAAAATTATACATAGTTTTTAAGTATCATAAATATTTTCAAAATAGGATATATATGTATTTCCATAAATTCTCCTCGATTAGACCTATTGATCGTGATTAATCATGATTAGTTCCTACTCCTAATTCCTCGCAACTTCAGGCCTCTACCTATCGACCATGGCTATTGGACTAGTCGGAACATGTTAGAACATCGCACCATACCAAGCAGCACACCAGGCAAGATACCTTGCCATCTTACTCTGTGATCACTTTACTTATTTTTCAGTTATTTATTTTCAGTTTCATACATATTGTTCTATGTTTTATATCACTGTGCGTCCGAGTCACACTTGGGTGCAAGCGACCATATCGGTCGTTCATTTGCTTTACATTATTCACTTGCATTGACTTAGCTTAGTGACCACCCATTGATGATGAGATATTGGTATATCTCATACGGCCTTGACACGTACTTTACCACGTATTGTGAGTCGCATATAGGATACGTACTCGCGTAGTCGGTCGACCACTGATACGTATGAGGCGTGCGACGGTTAAGAGTAACTGCCAATAGAATTGCATGCTAGTGGACTTGGCAGTTACTAGATGGTCATATGAGTCATGGATGTGACTCCATTAGGCATTGGGAGGGAAGAACAGTTCCTTGATGTATGGGCCACATTTACATACTGCTATTGTACCTGAAGCTCCGTTGGAGACACAGGTTCACCCTATTGTACTGATTCCCTCTGACGTTTATGGAATGTTATGGATATTTTCTTACTGATTCCTTCTGACATTCGCTGAACGTTATGGACAGATTGTACTGATTCCCGATGAGAGAGACGATGCCACCGCTATACAGCCTGAGTGCCCATATGTGAAGGATCATTCTTTATTGCATATTCACTATAGTACGGTTAGGTACCCTATTGCATGCCTTCCTTATTTTCTATTATATATCACAGTTTATATGGCATGGTGTTTTCTTGTATCTTGTTACGTCCCTCTGAGGACCTGGTTATCTCTCCAGGTGTGTGTTCATGTCCTCCGCAGGTATTCTAGATGAGGTCGTGGTCTTCTCCACTTATTCGAGGATGACGTGTCTTAGATATATCCTGCTACCTTCGTCATTTCTTTTGTATATCATGTACCTCTTCCTTTTATTTTGTTGGAAGTGGATGTGTCTCTACCCAACATATTGTATCAAGACAATTTATTATCATTATATGATATCTTTCATTCTTTTATTTTTGGTGGATGAGATTAGTCATGGTTCTACTGCATTTACAGCTTATGTATATTTATTATATGGCTGGCATGTTTACGTTCCTAGTCATACGTATTTTGAGACTGGGTACAGTGGAGGCAACGAAAAATTATATGTCCATAACGCTCCATGAACGTCAGAGGGAATCAGTAATAATAAGGTGAACCTGCGTCTCTAACGGAGCTTCAGGTACAATAGCAGTATGTTATTTTCATTACAGTTTTTACTTGTATTTGTACCCCTCTTTCCCGCTTCCCCCGACCTCTCTCCCGTTCTTTCCGCACCCCTTTTTCCCTCTCCAACTCTCTCTCTCTCTTTCTCTTTTTCCTCTTTCGTCTCCTTCCTATGGGTTTTTCCTTCTATTCTCTCTGCTCTCATTCCCTCTTTACCAACTCCTCTCTCTCTCTCTCTCTCTCTCTCTCTCTCTCTCTCTCTCTCTCTCTCTCTCTCTCTCTTGTATTTTCTTTATTTTTATTTGACTTTAGAAAGTTATGTTGTTGATCTTCTCGGAAGAGAAGCCAGTAGCTATGATTACTGCTTCTTTTTGTTATTATTATTTTTTGTGAACAAATATTATTATTATTATTATTATTATTATTATTATTATTATTATTATTATTATTATTATTATTATTATTATTTTAAATTAGGAGATATTTTAGTTAGACTATTTTTTCTGTGAGTTTAGTATAGTATAGACTAAATATTTTACTAGGTATATCTACTATATAGTGTCATTAAAGTATTTTATATAAAAATATATACTAAGTAATTGTCAAAAATATGTAGATATATTTTTTACAGTGCTAAGTTTTACGATTATTTTGGTTATTATTATTAATAAGTGGGTTTTGGTATTTTATCATGGTGTTCAAATGTTTTCAAAGTTATCATGTAAAAATATATAAATACTATATTTGACTTAGTATATTTTAAAATATTGCTTTAAAATCATAAACAAATTTTCTGGATTATTAATATTTATTTAGAACTATTTTGACCCTTAAGAATATAGTTCCTAATAATAAAATAATTTCCTAAATACTTTCAAATATTTATCTAGAATTATCTATACTAATAAAATATAGTTTCTCTATCTATAGATTTTATTTTTGTAACCTTAGTTTCTAGCCTAAAATAATTTTTAAGATTTTTAAGTACTTTTCTAAAAACTATTTTTTAAGCTACCAGAATATATATTTTTGGTATTATAAATAGCTTTCTAAAAATCATATATACATTAATTATCTATTTTCCTTCGACTATCCTCTTGTCCGTAGCTAGTCCCACAATTCCTATTCCATTGCCAATCATGTACTTCCTTATGTCCATCCTAACTAATTTGACCCTTCTGGACCCAACGGAACTGTCCGTGCCACCATCAGAGGTCACCTTGTGTAGTTGTTACCCAAAGTCGCAGTTCGTGCCACATTGATCATTGCAGTACACCAGGCGTCCTATCAGGCAAGATACCATGCCATTAGCTGATTATTTTACTTTAGCTCATATTTATGCATTTATTTATTATTTATTTTCTGTAAAATAAACTCTGATGCATGGCACAAGTATATAGAATTTTTACAGTTTAGTTCTATTTCCTGCTATGTACTATTTTCTTATACATTGAACTTAGAGTTAAGGGACCACCCTATGTTGTGATGCATTCATTGGTCTTGACATATGTGCTACACGAATCACGAGTCTCATATAGGTCTCGGACTTGCGTAGTTGGTTGGCCACCGATACGTGAGGACGTGCGTTAGGAAATAACTGCTAATAGAATTGCATGCTAGAAGACTTAGCAGTTATGAGTTGGCATTGGGCGGGAAGAAAATGATTGGAAGTTGACTACCATCCTATCTATCGTAGACTCGCTCGCTACTGAGGAACGATAGGTAGACTATATGCTATAGACTCGCTCAATACTGAGGAATAGTATTTGGTGTTGTGACTCGCTACTGAGGTACTGTACTGCATTGGTATTTCCTGACTTGACCTGTAGTCATGCGACCATGAACTGTTCTTAAAACTGTATTCACTTAGATTGGTTAGGCGCCCTTATCCGTTAGGTATGAGTACTCTTGGTTTGGGTGCTTGTATCTGACCGTGGCTTGGAACAATAACTTATCGCAGACTAGTTTGCCACATCTTGTCCTTGTTTGGTTGTAGGTATGGCTTACTATTCCGATAAGAAGGTATTGAACCTTGTTGGGGTCCGGATATACCATATTGGATTCATAGCATGGAAAGATACGTCATCGTGAATTAGTTTACCATCTCTTGTCCTTGTTTGGTTGGGGGGATGGTATTCTAGTTCAATGGTGTGTATTGGACCATGTTATAATTCGATTGACTTATTTATTTGAGCAATTTATATTCAGTTACATTGGCATGATATTATGTGTCTTGTTACGTCCCTCTGAGGACCTGGTTATCTCTCCAGGTGTGTGTTCATGTCTTCCGCAGGTATTCTAGCCGAGGTCGTGGTCTTCTCCATTTATTCGAAGATGACGTGGCTTGGATCTATCATGTTACCTTCGTCATTTCTTTTGTATATCATGTACCTCTTCCTTTTATTTTGTTGGTAGCGGATGTGTCTCCACCCAATATATTGTATCAAGACAATTCATTATCATTATATGATATCTTTTATTCATTTATTTTGTGTGGATGAGATTAGTCATGGTTCGACTGTATTTTACAGCTTATGTATATTTATTATATGGCTGACATGTCTACGTTCCTAGTCCTACGTATTTTGGGACTAGGGCGTTACAATATGTGCGAGCGTGCATATTTTTAGAAAAACATTTTTCTATTTTTATAGTTTCAAAATAATATATATAATAATTATTTTTAGCTATCGTACCAAAATTTCCAAGTTTATTATTTTATTTATAACAAGCCTTTCATTTATACAATTGTAATAATAAATATTATTCTGATAAAATGGTATACTAGAAAATTATATTTATGTAAATATTACTTGTGCATACATATATATTTCGTAATTATTTATCAGTTTATTTTAAATAATAGTGTAATTTTTGAAATTAATATTATAGCATTTTTTGAATTATAAAAAGTTAATTTTTCAAACTAATTATTTTGAATAAATCGGATGAGGAAATTATTAAATAAATTTTATATGAATTTTTCGAATAAGAATGTAGTCATTATTTGGTATTATCTACAATTTAAATTTAAATGTAGATTGAACCCAAATTTGGGTTTAAATAAATAACTATCTATTTTGGGTCCAATCCTTATCCAATTAGGATTTTCCTCAACCCTATAAATAGGGGAGCCTTCACATTATTCCCCACAATTATTCTTCCACAAATTTCTACCACAAAAGTGAGTGCATCGTGTCGGTGTCCAATCCTTTCCGTGTCAGCCGTGATTGGCCTCGGGTCCGACCCCGGGTGACCTTCTTATTCCATTATTTTTACACATACATTTATTTCTCCGTGTCGACAACTCTGACACGATATATCAAATTTCTAACCCTAATCCCGTCTTTTCCGCTGCCATCTCCTTCGTCGTACGCAACCTCAGTCGCCGTCTCCCAGCAATACCCCACGCCCTCACGGCCACCTCGCCCCGACCGTCCCGACACAACTCGACCCCGACTCGGCCACAACCACCAATAATAACCCAACACCACCCGCCTACTCCCTACCATCATCACCGACCACCTACAACACCGACCCGATCAAACTAGCCACCGCAACCACCAGAAATTCACCACCGACAGACAACCCCGTCATCAGAAACTCCATCCAGCAACCGCCGTTGCCACCATTATTCGGCAACACGGACAAAACCCCACTGGCCACCACCAAAAAAAATTCACAAAAGAAAAGAGAACCACCACCACCTTACCTACCTCCTCGCCGTCGCCACCCGCCGGGCCAAGCCGGTCCGCCACCACCACTTTACTCTCGGACGAACCCATCCGCTGCCCCCCAGATCCGCGTTGACCACCGCGGCTAGCGCCGTCTCCGGCCACCACCTCCAGGAAACACCCAAAAATAAACCCCAAAATAAAACACACACGCACCACCACACCAACTCACCTTACCGCGAGCGCAACCTCTGTGCCTCGGCAATCGTTCCGACCGCAAGCCCGCCAGCGAGCCACTTCGCCGGAACCCCGCTGGTAACCCACGCTCCCTCCGCCGCCTCTTCCGGCGTAGCGTCCCGCCGCACGCGCCCGGTCGGCTCCTCTCTGGTTCACTCACCCATCCCTCTCGACCATCTTGCCACCTGCCTCAGAGCCATGCTCGATCCTCGCAGATCCCGAGTGTCCTCACACAGTCGCGTCTTTTGTCGCGACCACTGTTCTTCCTCGCCGACGACTGCCCGAGGAGAGCACCGCAGCCACCGCTGGCTCTGCCTCCCCAGTCGCATACTACCACCGCCCCCAGCCTTGTCGGCCAGAAGAAAGTCTCTATGCTCCCCTTTCTTCCCATCCCTCTCTCTCGATCTCTCACTACCTCTCAATTTCTCTTTAATTCTCCGCTCCATCGATCTCCACACACAGTTTCTCTTTCTTTCCTCAGAAGAAGACTCTCTTCTCATCTCTTTGACTTTTCTCCTCTAAATCGTTTCTCTCTCTTTCCTCTTAATGGTGAAGAACCCCATTCAATGCAGCAACTTGTTTCACTATTAGAGCAGTGTTGTTATTTTTAAAGCATAGCTATTACATTAGTAATTTTTTAGTACATAAACATATATGACTTGGTTATTGTATAAAAAAAATAATGCTGCCATTAGTTCTACTATCTATATTATTATTATTATTATTATTATTATTATTATTATTATTATTATTATTATTATTATTATTATTATTATTATTATATTTTTCAAAAGAAGTGATTGTGCAATATCTTAATATTATCACTAGGTAATATTTGTTAATGTTGTTATGGGGTTTATTATTTAGTAATATTATTATTAATTTTTATGTTATTATTGCTATTTGCTCTTAATGATATTATATAGAACTATATATTAAATATTTTCAAAAAACTATATTGTGATAAATATATAGTATTGGGCTTTGTCATGCATGTAATTTCAAATCGTGTTTAGAGTTTTAAATTATTATATGGTTGTAATATTTTCTACAAGCAAATTATAGTTTTAAATAGTTATAAATATTTCTCAATTTTTGAATAGTCAGTAAAGTATAGAATATTATGGTAACAAGAGAAAATAAATTAGAGACCTAGAAGATATGATTTTCTGGAGAGTATGTTGAGGGCACGATTAAGAGAACGAATTAGATTTACTCCTAAATTAAGCGATTAGAAGGTCATGATAGTAAATATAGGGCCGAAAAAAAGGGCGAGGAGTTTAGGATGAAGATATAGCAACATCGAGTGATAATGGTCATAATCGATAGGAAGGCTAGAGGAAGTTCTAGTACAACGCCTTCATCCTTCTAAAATAGGTGAAGGCGAAAGCAATAAGGAGTTCAAGGATGATATTATCGAATACGAATAAGTGGTTCAAAGACGACCGAATAATTTCAAAGGAATTGTCAATGCAGTCATGGATGGGATTCTAAAGGCCAAGTTTAATTATGTTCCATCCACGTAGAATAATAGACAAAAGCGAACTAAAGTGCACTCGGTTGATCAGACCATCATGCACCGGTTCTGATTAGACAATATGTTAGTGAGTGGCCGCTCAATAGCATATTCCTTAATCAAGCTCGATAAAGAATTAGCTTGCAAATACTAGGCTATATTAGCATCATTAGTCAAGATAGTAAAAACATAGGCACATGAGATTAAGATTGAAAGAAAGCAGAATTAGTTTAAACTCCTTACTATTCTAAGTCATATCCTGTGTTGGTCTCTATACAGTCGTCCTATAGTCATCTTGTCCAAGTCCTTGGTTGGCTAGATGGGTTAGGGTCCCCTAAATTCTAGAACCTAAGTGAACTAGCTAATATAGGTCACAAAGACAAAGGAATTGCTAGGTCATAAGGCATTCTATCCAACTTAAAAGAGTTAAACTTATGGTATTTTGGGACAATTGAAACATGTCTATCTAGTAGGGATCACCTGTCTAACCTCAAGTACGAAGGGAAGATAAGAATTATGATAGAAGGAATCAAGCAAGATACAATCGATGAGTAGAACAGTAGTTCGAATATGGAATCGAAGAAAGAGGCCAAGTATGTGGATGAGATCCTAGACTTCTAATCCTATTCGCAGGCTTGCTTGGTACGGTAAAGTAACCAAACAATTTATCTTGACCTGCATGGGCCACCACAAAAACATGTAACGCCCCAGTCCCAAAATACGTAGGACTAGGAACATAGACATGCCAGCTGTATACATACGAAGTATGCTCCAATATATGCAATCCTCTTATGTATACATAAGCTGTAAATGCAGTAAAACCAAGGCTAACTAATCCCATCCACAAAATGAAAGAATAAAATATGTCATATAATCAACTATGAATTATCATTGGTACATCTAGTTGGGCGGAGACAAATCCACTACCAACTATGAAAAGAAATACATAACAAAAGAAAGAGTTTAGCGAGCGAAGCGAAGACGATCAAAGTGCAATCATCCTCAAAGAAATAGAGATGATCATGGCCACGGCTAGAACACCTGCGAAGACAAGAGCACACACCTGGCGAGATACCCAGGTCCTCAGAGGGATGTAACAAGATACAAGAAAACACCATGCCATATAAACTGTGATATATAATAGAAAATAAGGGATGCATGCAATAGGGTACCTAACCGTACTATGGTGAATATGCAATAAAGAACAATCCTTCACATATAGGAACTCGGGCTGTATAGCAGTGACATCGTCCCTTCCTTCGGGAACCAGTCGTCTCCGTCTATAACGTTCGGCGAACGTCAGAGGGAATCAGTAAGAAAACGTCCATAACGCTCCATGGACGTCAGAGGGAATCAGTAATAGTAAGGTGAACCTGCGTCTCCAACGGAACTTCAGGTACAATAGCAGTATGTAAATGTGGCCCATACATCAAGGAACTGTTCTTCCCTCCCAATGCCTAATGGAGTCACATCCATGACTCATATGACCATCTAGTAACTGCCAAGTCCACTAGCATGCAATTCTATTGGCAGTTACTCCTAACCGTCGTACGCCTCATACGTATCGGTGGCCGGCCGACTACGTGAGTACGTGTCCTATATATGACTCACAATACGAGGTAAAGTACGTATCAAAGCTATATGAGATATACCAATATCTCATCATCAATGGGTGGTCACTAAGCTAAGTCAATGCAAGTGAATAATATAAAGCAAATGAACAACCGATATGGTCGCTTGCACCTAAGTGTGACTCGGACGCACAGTGATATAAAACATAGAAAAATATATATGAAAATAAAAATAAATAACTGAAAAATAAAGTAAAGTGATCAAAGAGTAAAGTGGCAAGGTATCCTGCATTATTGATGCCTGAGGTGGTGCTATAATAATCAAGGTGGCACGAACTGCGACTTCGGATAACAACTACACAAGGTGACCTCTGATGGTGGCACGGACAGTTCCATTGGGTCCAGAAGGGTCAAATTAGTTAGGGCTGATAGGAGGAAGGATATAATTGGCGAAGGAATAGAAAAAATGGGACTAGTCGAGGGCATGAGAATAATCACGGGTAATTAGATAAATAATAAATATATAATTTTTGAAAATATTTTATAATACTTGAAATATAATTTATTAGTCAAAATATGCTTTCAAATAAATATTCAAAAAATCAAAAGTCTTTTTAAGGCAAAACTGTAAGTTTTGTCAACATAATATTCTACGCTAAAACCCATGTCTTATAAATCAAAAATATTTTAAGCGAAACAAAATGCTATTAGAAAATTTATTTAAGGATAAGAAACATATTTTGTAAAAATAACATCTTGATAAAAATCTATACTTTACTGACTATTCAAAAATTGAGAAATATTTATAACTATTTAAAACTATAATTTTTTTGTAAAAAATATTACAAATATATAATAATTTAAAACTCTAAACACGATTTGAAATTGCATGTAGGACCAAGCCCAATACTATATATTTATCACAATATAGTTTTTTGAAAATATTTAATATATAGTTCTATATAATATCATTAAGAGCAAATAGCAATAATAACATAAAAATCAATAATAATATTACTAAATAATAAACCCCATAACAACATTAAAAAATATTACCTAGTCATAATATTAAGATATTGCACAATTGCTTCTTTTGTAAAAATATAATAATAATAATAATAAAAATAATAATATAGATAGTAGAACTAATGGCAGCATTATTATTTTTATACAATAACCAAGTCATATATGTTTATGTACTAAAAAATACTAATATAATAGCTATGCTTTCAAAATATCAACGCTGCTCTAATAGTGAAACAAGTTGCTGCATTGAATGGGGTTCTTCACCATTAAGAGGAAAGAGAGAGAAACGATTTAGAGGAGAAAAGTCAAAGAGATGAGAAGAGAGTCTTCTTCTGAGGAAAGAAAGAGAAACTGTGTGTGGAGATCGATGGAGCGAAGAATTAAAGAGAAATTGAGAGGTAGTGAGAGATCGAGAGAGAGGGATGGGAAAAAAGGAGAGCAGAGAGACTTTCCTCTGGTCGACAAGGCTGGGGGCGGTGGCAGTATGCGACTGAGGAGGCAGAGCCAGCGGTGGCTGCGGTGCTCTCCTCGGGCAGTCGTCAGCGAGGAAGAACAGCGGTCGCGACAAAAGATGCGGCTGCGTGAGGACACTCGGGATCCGCGAGGGTCGAGCACGGCTCTGAGGCAGGTGGCAGAGATGGTCGAGAGGGAGGGGTGAGTGAACCGGAGAGGAGCCGACCGGGCGCGTGCGGCGGGGCGCTGCGCCGGAAGAGGCGGCGGAGGGAGCATGGGTTACCAGCGGGGTTCCGACGACGTGGCTCGCTGGCGGGCTTGCGGTCGGAACGGTTGCCAAGGCGCGGAGGTGGCGCTCTCGGTAAGGTGAGTTGGTGTGGTGGTGCGTGTGTGTTTTATTTTGGGTGTTTCCTGGAGGTGGTGGCCGGAGACGGCGCCAGCCGCGATGGTCAACGCAGATCTGGGGGGCAGCGGATGGGTTCGTCCGAGAGTAAAGTGGAGGTGGCGGACCGGCTTGGCCTGGCGGGTGGTGACGAAGAGGAGGTAGGTAAGGTGGTGGTGGTGGTTCTTTTTTCTTTTGTGAAATTTTGTGTAGTGGTGGCTGGTGGGGTTTTGGCCGTGGTATCGAATAATGGTGGCAACGGCAATTGGGGGATGGAGTTTTTGATGACGGGGTTGTCTGTCGGTGGTGAATTTCTGGTGGTGGCGGTGGTTGGTTTGATCGGGTCGGTGTTGTAGGTGGTCGGTGATTATGGCAGGGAGTAGACGGGTGGTGTTGGGTTATTGTTGGTGGTTGGTGGCTGTGGCCGAGTCGGGGTCGGGTTGTATCGGGACGGCCGGGGCGAGGTGGCCGTGAGGGCGTGGGGTATTGCTGGGAGACGACGGCTAAGGCTGGGTACGGAGAAGGAGATGGCAGCGGACAAGGCAGGATTAGGGTTAGAAATTTGATATATCGTGTCGGAGTTGTCGACACGGAGAAATAAATGTATGTGTAAAAATAATGGAATAAGAAGGTAACCCGGGGTCGGACCCGAGGCCAATCACGGCTGACACGGAAAGGATTGGACCCCGACACGATGCACTCACTTTTCGGGTAAAAATTTGTGGAAGAATAATTGTGGAGAATAATGTGAAGGCTCCCCTATTCATAGGGTTTAGGAAAATCCTAATTGGATAAGGATTGGACCCAAAATAGATAGTTATTTATTTAAACCCAAATTTGGGTTCAATCTATATTTAAATTTAAATTGTAGATAATACCAAATAATGACTACATTCTTGTTCAAAAAATCCATATAAAATTTATTTAATAATTTCCTCATCCGATTTATTCAAAATAATTAGTTTAAAAAATTAATTTTTTATAATTCAAAAAATGTTATAATATTAATTTCGAAAATTACATTATTATTTAAAATAAACTGATAAATAATTATGAAATATATATGTATGCACAAATAATATTTACATAAATATACTTTTCTAGTATACCATTTTATCAGAATAATATTTATTATTACAATTGTATAAATGAAAGGCTTGTTATAAATAAAATAATAAACTTAGAAATTTTGGTACGATAGCTAAAAATAATTATTATATGTATTATTTTGAAACTATAAAAATATAAAAATATTTTTCTAAAAATATGCATGCTTGCACATATTCGCACTTGACGGGCAAATACGAAAAATGTAAGTTTGCGCGTACAATACGACTATGCGACGTACAAATACAAGTAAAAAAATCAGTACTAATTTATAAAAAATATAGCAAAAATTTAGGCGGTTTACATAGACCTGTCAATGGATAGTCGAAAATTCTAATTCGATTCGATTCTGTATCCGAAATTTCGGATATTTTTCAAAATTTCGGATATCGGATTCGGATATCCAAATATTTTTCGGATATTTTCCATTTTCGGATACGAATTCGGATATTAAGGTATTCGAATCCGTTAATATCTGATCCGACTTTAAATTGTAAATTTCGGATATCGAATTCGGATATCGGATTCGGATATCCGAAATTTTATATATATTATAGTATAATGTATATGTAATATATATTAATTAATAGAGAAGATTAAAGTATTTTATTCTCAACTGACTTTTACATAAATTAATTATAATATAATTTATATATAATTGTAATATATATTAATTACAATTTACAGCAAAAGAAGAAAGGACTCAAATATGTAGAGAAATTGAATTTGGTTTTCGGATATTCGGATAATAACTAAATTTTTAATATTTCGGATATTCAGATAATAACTAAAATTTTAATATTTCGGATTTCGGATTTTCGAATACTAGCATTCGAATTTTTTAGCTAATCGGATCGAATATTATCCGATATCCGTTAAACTAGACGGATACGGATTCAGAGTGTCAAAAGAGATATCCGTTCGGATATCGGATTCGGATATTACAAAAAAAAATCGGATACGGATACGGATATTGTCCTGTCGTACCGATAAGCATCCGTTGACACCCCTAGTTTTACATCCTACCCAACTTAAAAGAATTTTGTCCTCGAAATTAAGAATTAGTAGGGGGTGAGAAGGCACAAGGGGGTATTGGTGAGGAACAATAATGACGTTCAACAAAACATGCATTAGGAAATCGCGATTTCAATAATGGCGAGGATAATCATGGGTTAGCGCAAGAAGGAAAATGAGTAAGGGTTAAAGTTAAAACAAGATAACAGGCAATAAAGAATATTATGGTAACAAAAGAAAATAAATTAGAGACCTAGAAGATATGATTTTTTGGAGAGTAGGTTGAGGGCACGATTAAGAGAACGAATTAGATTTACTCCTAAATTAAGTGATTAGAAGGTCATGATAGTAAATATAGGGCTGAAAAAAGGGCGAGTAGTTTAGGATGAAGATATAGCAACATCGAGTGATAATGGTCATAATCGATAGGAAGGCTAGAGGAAGTTCTAGTACAACACCTTCGTCCTTCTAAAATAGGTGAAGGCGAAAGCAATAAGGAGTTCAAGGACGATATTATCGAATACGAATACGTGGTTCAAAGATGACCGAATAATTTCAAAGAAATTGTCAAGGCAGTCGTGGATGGGATTCTAAAGGCCAAGTTTAATTATGTTCCATCCACGTAGAATAATAGACAAAAGCAAACCAAAGTGCACTCGGTTGATCAGACCATCATGCACCGGTTCTGATTAGACAATATGTTAGTGAGCGGCCGCTCAATAGCATATTCCTTGATCAAGCTCGATAAAGAATTAGCTTGCAATTACTAGGCTATATTAGCATCATTAGTCAAGATAGTAAAAACATAGGCACGTGAGATTAAGATTGCAAGAAACCAGAATTAGTTTAAACTCCTTACTATTCTAAGTCATATCATGTGTTGTTCTCTATACAGTCGTCCTACAGTCTTCTTGTCCAAGTCCTTGGTTGGCTAGATGGGTTAGGATCCCCTAAATTCTAGAACCTAAGTGAACTAGCTAATATAGGTCACAAGGACAAAGGAATTGTTAGGTCATAAGGCATTCTATCCAACTTAAAAGAGTTAAACTTATGGTATTTTAGGACAATTGAAACATGTCTATCTAGTAGGGATCACCTGTCTAACCTCAAGCACGAAGGGAAGATAAGAATTATGATAGAAGGAATCAAGCAAGATGCAATCGATGAGTCGAACAGTAGTTCGAATATGGAATCGAGAAAAGAGGTCAAGTATGTGGATGAGATCCTAGACTTCTAATCCTATTCGCAGGCTTGCTTTGTACGGTAAAGTAACTAAACAATTTATCTTGACCTACATGGGCCACCACAAAAATATGTAACGCCCCAGTCACAAAATACGTAGGACTAGGAACATAGACATGCCAGCTGTATACATACGAAGTATGCTCCAATATATGGAATCCTCGTATGTATACAAAAGCTGTAAATACAGTAAAACCAAGGCTAACTAATCTCGTCCACAAAATGAAAGAATAAAAGATGTCATATAATCAACTATGAATTGTCATTGGTACATATAGTTGGACGGAGACAAATCCACTACCAACTATGAAAAGAAATACATAACAAAAGAAAGAGTTTGGCGAGCGAAGCGAAGACGATCAAAGTGCAATCATCCTCAACGAAATAGAGATGATCATGGCCACGGCTAGAACACCGGCGAAAGACAAGAGCACACACCTGGCGAGATAACCATATCTTCAGAGGGACGTAACAAGATACAAGAAAATATCATGACATATAAACTGTGATATATAATAGAAAATAAGGGATGCATGCAATAGGGTACCTAACCGTACTATGGTGAATATGCAATAAAGAATAATCCTTCACATATGGGCACTCGGGCTGTATAGCAGTGGCATCGTCCCTTCCTTTGGGAACCAGTCGTCTCCATCCATAACATTCGGCGAACGTTAGAGGGAATCAGTAAGAAAACGTCCATAACGCTCCATGAACGTCAGAGGGAATCAGTAATAGTAAGGTAAACTTGCGTCTCCAACGGAGCTTCAGGTACAATAGCAGTATATAAATATGGCCCATATATCAATAAACTGTTCTTCCCTCCCAATGCCTAATGGAGTCACATCCATGACTCATATGACCATCTAGTAACTGCCAAGTCCACTAGCATGCAATTCTATTGGCAGTTACTCCTAACCGTCGCACGCCTTATACGTATCGGTGGCCGGCCGACTACGCAAGTACATGTCCTATATGTGACTCACAATACGTGGTAAAGTACGTATCAAGGCCGTATGACATATACCAATATCTTATCATCAATGGATGGTCACTAAGCTAAGTCAATGCAAGTAAATAATATAAAGCAAATGAACGACCGATATGGTCGCTTGCACCCAAGTGTGACTCGGACGCACAGTGATATAAAACATAGAACAATATATATGAAACTAAAAATAAATAACTAAAAAATAAAGTAAAGTGATCACAGAGTAAGGTGGCAAGGTATCTTTCCTGATTGACGCCTGAGGTGGTGCTACAATAATCAAGGTGGCACGAACTGCGACTTCGGGTAACAACTACACAGGTGACCTCTGATGGTGGCACGGACAGTTCCATTGGGTCCAGAAGGGTCAAATTAGTTAGGACTGATAGGAGGAAGGATAGAATTGGCGAAGGAATAGGAAAAATGGGACTAGTCAAGGGCATAAGAATAATCACGGGTAATTAGATAAATAATAAATATATGATTTTTAAAAATATTTTTAACCAGGTCCTCAGAGGGACGTAACAAGATACATAGTATCATGCCATATAAACTGTGATATATAATAGAAAATAAGGGATGCATGCAATAGGGTACCTAACCGTACTATAGTGAACATGCAATAAAGAACGATCCTTCACATATGGGCACTCGGGCTGTATAGCAGTGGCATCGTCCCTCTCATCGGGAATCAGTACAATCCGTCCATAAAGTTCGGCGAACGTCAGAGGGAATCAATAAGAAAACGTCCATAACATTCCATGAACGTCAGAGGGAATCAGTACAATAGGGTGAACCTGCATCTCCAACGGAGCTTCAGGTACAATAGCAGTATGTAAATGTGGCCCATACATCAAGGAACTGTTCTTCCCTCCCAATGCCTAATGGAGTCACATCCATGACTCATATGACCATCTAGTAACTGCCAAGTCCACTAGCATGCAATTCTATTGGCAGTTACTCCTAACAGTCGTACGCCTCATACGTATTGATGGCCGACTGACTACGCGAGTACGTGTCCTATATGTGACTCACAATACGTGGTAAAGTACATGTCAAGGCCGTATGAGATATACCAATATCTCATCATCAATGGGTGGTCACTAAGCTAAGTCAATGCAAGTAAATAATATAAAGCAAATGAACGACTGATATGGTCGCTTGTACCCAAGTGTGACTCGGATGCACAGTGATATAAAACATAGAACAATATATATGAAACTGAAAATAAATAACTAAAAAATAAAGTAAAGTGATCACAGAGTAAGGTGGCAAGGTATCTTGCCTGGTAGGATGCCTGGTGTACTGCAATGATCAATGTGGCATGAACTGCGACTTCGGGTAACAACTACACAAGGTGACCTCTGATGGTGGCAAGGACAGTTTCATTGGGTCCAGAAGGGTCAAATTAGCTAGGGTGGACACGATAAAGTATAGTATTGACAGCAGAATAGAAACAGTGGGATTAGCTACGGGCAAAATGAGTAATAAAAGGACAAAGGATAAACAATATGATAAATATGTTTATAATAGTTAAAATATCATATTACCCCCCAAATACTTTTATATAAAATACATACTCGAAAATAAGTTACCATTTTTACCAATTGAAATAATTTTAAGGAAAATACTTTGTGAAAGAGTCGTTCTAGGAGAAATACATTTTTAGGTAGGTAAGCTATATTTACTAGTAAAATGATTATTTGATAAATACTTGAATATATGGAAAAATAGATTTAGGCTATATATATTTAAAAACTCTAAGGTTGTAAAACATGGTTCTAGAGAGAAAACTATAGTTCGTAAGTTCAAAATATTTTAACTATATGCTTGAAGAAGTCCAAAATTTTATTCTTTAAATATGAATAGGAATATATATATTTTTCCCAAAATTTTAATCTATATATATATATATATGAATAGGAATAATATTTTTCCAAAATAACAATAGCATTTCTATTGACAATAATACTAACAAACTTATGATAAGTGTAAATTAGAGTACTAATACTACTATTTATGGTAGTACTAAAAGACAAAAATTAAGTAGTAGAAGTAATAAAAATATTTGTGCTAAATTAAATACCACATCTGTTCCTCTCTTCAAGAGAGAGAAACACACAAAACGAAACATTATTAAAGGGGAGGGATCAGAAACAGTAAGAAGAGGGAATGAGGGAGAAAGAGTACTTGCTAGCAAGGGGGTCCGGCGAGGGAGGAGTACTCGGTCGTCGGTCAAAATTTTGGCGGAGGCAGCGCATAAGGGAAAATCTGGCGAACCTTCGGCGGAACTGGCACCGACTGATGCAGGAGAAGTGAGCGACTGCGGAGGCGCGGTGTGGATGCCGAAACTCGACATCGCCGGGGTCGTCGATCTATGCGACCACTCAACCAGAAGTCCCTGACGAGGTTTAGGGCGGCGCGAAAGCTCGGCCGATCTGATGGTGGCGGCCAGATCGGTGCACGGCTGAATGCGACGGCCGGTAGAGGTGAGTAGGTGGCGGTGATGGTGGTGTTTCTTGGTTGCTGGTGGAAGCCGAAGAGGTAGCCGGAGATCCACGGGTGTGGTGGTGAGTGGAGTTTGTGGCCTTGGTCCTATGGCGGCAATGGAGGGTGTGGCGTGGGCTGGTTGGGAGAAGCGATACGGTGGCCGCGGTTCTGTCCTAGATCGGCCGACGGTTCGGCAGAGATCGGGGCCCCACGTCACGGTAGAGCAGATCGGGGAACCTCTCGCCGGCGCTGGCAGTAGGGAGTACAGCGACGAGGAGGGCGGCACTGCTGGCTCCAAGATCGACGGCTGCAGGGTGACGCGACGGTGGGCACGGCGTCGGCAGAGGTAAGGTTGGTGGTGGTGATGTTTTACTTTTGGTTTAGGGGTTTCTTGTCGGTCATGATGGCGGTGGCGACGATGATGGTGGTGGTGTGCCGAGGTGGAGTCACGGTGGGGCTGGCGAGGTGAAGGTGGGGGTTATATGTAGACGGGGAGTGGTGGAGGTGGTGGCAGTGGTGGAGGCTGTCGGGTTAGGGTAGTTCGCGATGGATTGTATTACTGGTGATGGTGAGATGGCCAAGGGACATTGGCCGAAGGCCCTTGGTGGCTGTGGGCAGATGGCTATTGTTTGTGCTGGGTTGTCGCGAGGGTGAAGGTCGGGTATTGCGAAGGAGATGCAGCCGGGTTCGAGCAGCAGGCGGGAACGGGGTTAGGGTTAGAGCTAGGTTAGGAATTTAATAGTGTCGGGGTTGTCGACACGAAGAGAATGCGATGTATATGTAAAAAGATGGAATAAGAGTGGATGGGGAAACATAGACACGATGCACGTGGGTGGGGAAATATATGTGGAGTTGATTGTGGAGGAATTCATGGAAAATAGAATAATGAGCCTCTCCTTATATAGGAGGTGGGCTACTTAGAAGATAAGGATTAGGATGTTTCAAATCTCCGTTAGATAATTCTCTATTTAATTCAAAACAATTTAAACCTATTCATTCCCAATCAAATTCCAAAATCTAATTAAATCTAGATAAATACAATTTAGATGTCGATAAGTCCCACTTTTAATTTTTAAATAGATTAACTAATTTAATCTTATCAACATTTAAACCTATATAAATCTTATTCATAATTTAAACTTATTAAACTTTAAAGTTCAATCAACAAAATCTAAATTTGAATTTACCATAAAAAATTTAAACATTAAACCACCACTTTCAAAATAAAATAAATAATAAAATAACTAATTTTGAAAATAATAAATATTTTTAAATATCTTTTTGAATAATAAAATATTAATATTAATAAATTTTGAAAATAGAATTATATACATGAATTCAAATTCATGTACCTCACATGCAAAGAATATTTGCATAAAAATAGTTTTCGAAATTACCACTATTAAATAAGATAGCCTTTTATAAATAATAAAAGTAATAAGTTTTGGCCATCTCGATACGATACTTTTCACTACTTTAAGTAAAATACAAATAATTATTATATATATTATTTTGAAACTATCCTCCAAAAATCTATAATCAAAAACCGTTTTTCAAAAAATATGTACCTCGCACATATTCGTACTCGACGAGCAATTCTGAAAAACGCAAATTCGCACTCGACGTATAATACACGATTAAAATTAAAACCAAAAATTTCATAATTAAATAACTAAAATAAATAAAAAAAATTGTAGTAAAAATTAGGGGGTTTACATCCTACCCAACTTACAAGAATTTCGTCCTCGAAATTAAGAATAAGTAGGGGGTTGAGAAGGTACAATGGTAGATAGAAGGGTTCCTTGAATAGAAGATAAGATCACGACATCATAGAAGGAAACGATGTATAATGAAAGAGATGGTTTAGAAAAATCATGATTTTGATATCGTGGAAAATAAAATTACGGTTATAGGTTTGGTATTGCATGAGAGTTTCTAATTAGTAAGCGAATTTGGCTCAAGATGAAACACAAATGAAGCCTAGTAAGGAATGGAGTAGATTAAGATAAAATGATTAGTGACTTTGGAGAGATGGTTTCTTAAAGAAGTTTATATGGTCATAGTCTAGGTTGAGGATATGATTAAGAGACGATTAGAATC
Organism: Iris pallida; assembly: GCA_029216955.1. Classification (NCBI taxonomy): domain Eukaryota; kingdom Viridiplantae; phylum Streptophyta; class Magnoliopsida; order Asparagales; family Iridaceae; genus Iris; species Iris pallida. Next base: position 5,979,405 of record JANAVB010022597.1, read on the forward strand.
ACTCTTAAATTCAAGTGATTAGAAAGTCAAGATTGTAGATTTAGGATCGAGGGAAAGGTCGAGTAGTTCAAGACAAAGATATAGTTACATTGAGTTGTAATGGTCATAGGTGATAGGACAGTTAGAGGAAAATTTTAAGTAGTAGCGCCTTCGTCTTTCTAAAACAGGTGAAGGGCGAAAGCAAGATAGAGTTCGAAGGAGACGTTATCGAATACGAATACGTGGTTCAAAGGCGACCGAATAATTCAAAAGGAGTTGCCTAGGCAGTCGCGGATGGGACTCTAGAGGGCAAGTTTAGCTATGTCCCCATCCACGTAGAACGATAGATAAAAGCAAACCAAAGTGCACTAGGTTGATCAGACCATCATGTACCGGTTCTGAGTAGACAATACGTTAGTGGAGGCCTCCAATAAATACTGTCCTTGATCAAGATTGATAAAAATAAAATAAGCTTGTAAATCATTAGTCAAGTTAGTCCAAAATATAAGTTCAAAAGATAATGATGTAAAAATGGTTCAAGTTTCTTAAAATCTAGGTCTCGCCCGAAGTTTGGGCCTATACAGTCGTCCTAGTGTCTCCTTGTCTATGGCTTTGGTTGGCTAGGTGGGTTAGGATCCTCTAAATTCTAGAGTCTAAGTAAACTTATTAATATAGGTCACAAGGACAAGGGGTATTAGGTCACGGGGTATTCTACCCAACTTACAAGGGTTAAACTAATGGTGTGTGGGGGCAACGAAAACATGTCTATCTAGTAGGGATCACCCGTCTATCCTCTAGCAAAGATCGTATGTCTACGTAGGACTAGGACTAGGAACATAGGACTAGTAACGTAGACATGCCAGCCGTATAATAAATATACGTAAGCTGTAAAATACAGTAGAACCATGACTAATCTCATCCACACAAAATAAATGAATAAAAGATATCATATAATGATAATGAATTGTCTTGATACAATATGTTGGGTGGAGACACATCCACTACCAAAAAAAAGAAAGAGGCACATGATATACAAAATAAATGACGAAGGTAGCAGGATAGATCCAAGACACGTCATCTTCGAATAAATGGAGAAGACCACGACCTCGGCTAGAATACCTGCGGAAGACATGAACACACACCTGGGGAGATAATCAGGTCCTCAGAGGGACGTAACAATATCACGACCCGCACCCTAGAGTTAGGGCACGAGAACGTAACAACGCCCAGCCTACGCCGCAGTGTCGGCGGTAGAACGCTGTCCTAGGTCTCAATGCATCTAACAGTATAAGACTAAACAGTTTATACTCCCCGAATGGGGGTGACATAGCATAATGTAAACTCAATCACATCTAAGGTAGAGCATAAAGGAAGATAGATAAAACATGAAATCGAAAAGAGATACAACAGATAGAAGTCTAAGTGTCTAAGATACAAACTCAGAATACATCTCAAAACCCAAATACAGTAATCCATAAATACAACTCAAGATGACTGAAAATAAACTATAAGCAAAAACCTTAGCTAGCTATGCAACCTCTACTGTCTCCTCTAGGCTAGCAGGCAACCTCCAGGCTATCTGTAAAATTTATCAATAGGTCCAGTCAGGACTGGAGCGAGCACAAAACATCTCACGCAGTTCATAACGAGTTAGGAAATATAAAGCATGCAATAGAGTAAAGTACATGAAACGCTGAAAGAAGAAGATATATAAAAAACTGTAGAGATTTGATAATAGAAAATATCTAAATATGATAAGTAAGACTGTAAGGAACATGTGATTTAGAGCACAATATGGTTATGTAAACAGGTTAGGTTATACAATAAAATGGGACTCCTTTGTACGTGGGTGTACAATGGACATATACAATTTCTTATACAATACGATTGATCACATAACCATTTCTACTCTCCCTCCCCAATCAATACACAAGGATCCAATTCAGTTACGTTACCTTATACAATGACTTGTACAATGGCTTGTACAATGGCTTGTACAATGACTTGTACAATGGCTTGTACAGTGGCTCAATGTGATACTGCGAGTACAATATGCACAATAAGTGTAAAATAATAAGGGTATTCAATAAATACAACATGTAAGTGAAACGCACATCACAATATGTACTTAGTGAATATAAGGAGATAACATCTCAGAAGAAGATCCATATAGTACCAATCCGTGATAATGAATCGTGTCAGCATCAAGTACAGTAATCTAGAGCAAGAATGTAAATCCATACAAGTATAAAACGGTCAGAGAATGTACTCGCCTGATAGCATGAGTGTCTGAAAAGAATATACTGTCCGAGGAGTGGTGTCTGTCTCCTATAGAACAGTATAAGTCACTATGAGTCCAAAATGATAATAAGATGCATTACAATGCATTCTGAATGAATCTAGGTCAATCTAGGTCAAATCTAAGTCAAACCTAAGTCACACCAAGCTAAACTAGGTCATACTAGGTCATACTGGGTCATTTGTCCTATTATGGTAAGGTCCAAAATGTCCCCACTAACCTATTCTATGACTATTAGGAAAGGGCTAATTGGTTGGGGCTAAATTAGTCATTCTAAAGTCTCTAATCACACTAACCTTATCCATAATAATTAGTCTAACCTCTAACTAAAATATTTCTATCATGTGGACTAAAATTAATATCATGTGGGCCATGCCTAACTATTGTGTGGGTCCCACTAGAGTCAACTACCCCCGGGTCCCCGTTTTAAGTCGGATTGAGTTGAAATTCGAACCCGACTCAAATAACCCCAAAACAATACCATAAATAATAAAATAATATCAAAATAATTCAAAGAGGTCAAATACAAAAATATTCTTAGGCCAAAAATGATATTAAAATATCATAATCATATGGTTAGGCTCTAGGTCAAACAGTCTCTAGGGTTTCAATAGCAAAACGTCAAAACCACAAGTCATTGATTTAAATAATTTTAAAAATGGTTTAAAATTACCAAAAGTCATATCATGAATTAAATATCATTATTAAAATAATTATAAACACAAAATTTCAAAATTACCCTCATTTGAAAAACTGGGTGCTACAACTCTACCCACCTTAGAAAAATTTCGTCCTCGAAATTAAAAGGTCCATACTCCCTCTAGGTCAAACCCCCACAATCAAAGTCCCAGAACTTAAACAAATCATACCATCAAAAGGATGGCATACAGGGTCATGGCATACGGTGACAGTGAAGTCTCGTCTAGGTATACTAGTCATGCTAATCAAATCGGTTATAGGGTATCAAAACACACAAGCAATCCAGGGTGCTAAACGAGAAAAGATACAGAAATATCAAATCATCAAAACTGTAAGACAGTCTACCATCCTATGTGAAAACTGGTACTCATCAAAAAAAAAATAAAGAAAGGTAACCACCAATCATCTAAAAGGGGTACTATCCCAAGAAAATAAAAATCACAAGTTTAATTAACGAAAGTCGATTACATTGAAATCCAATCACAATATATATATAGAGAGAGCGTTAGAGAGGAAAAAGCTAGCATTATGTGTATGGGGACATGTTCATATGGTTAGATAGTAGGCATGGGTGTACGTGAATATACATGAAAGTGTATATGAGGATTGTGTTTCAATTCAACGGCTATCAAGTTACACTAATCATGGCATATTGGTTAAACAATCTACAATACGCAACTTATTTAATCATAACATGCATAGCTAAATATATATATATAAAAAGGTAGAGACTTAGTTATGTATTTATATATATTATAACATGTATGCCTAAGCTCTATATATATCTATCTAGATATACAATCATAACATAGAGGGGAAGGGTTTGGTTAAAAGACAGTATATACTATGTTAGAGTGTGTGTGTGTGTGTCCTTGTACAGGGTTATAACTTAGTATTGAAAGGTTAAACCCAGTTTTAGTTCAACGTTTACATATAAAATCTGAAAACAAGCTAACATTTAAACCAGTGCAATATTAACATAATGCAATTTCAAAATTTAGGGGTTGAAATATCACGACTAATCTCAATGCTCCCAATACATCCTAACATGATAGAAATGAAACCCTAACATATTACCAATACATTTATCTACGCATACAGTTCGATATTACATGTTAAATCTGAAATTTAACTAAACATGGAAATCAATGTAAAAATGTTAACATGTAACTAGTTTTCAAGATTTTGGAGAAATTTGAACATTAAAACCAACTCAATGTTTATCACAAACTAACATGTAAGAATATGAAATCTAACATTATATCCCTACATACAACAATGTACACAGCTTTAAATATTATATTAAAGAAAATAAAACAGCAATTTAAACTAAACATTTGGAATTCAGTATTAAGGGTTAATATGCACACAGTCTCAGATTTTTCAAATTTAACACAAAACTCAACCAAATTTTATTTTTTTTGAATTGACACCCTATGTATAACATACATGTGCAGTGGTATAAATAAAACTATTATCATAAAATTTTATATTTAAATTACGGGTTAAGCTAGGAAAAGCAGAGAATCAGAAATATTAGGATTTTAAAAATTTAACATCAACAACATATTAATATGTATTCAGGTAGGTGGAAAATCAAGTGTAGCATGCATACGTGTTAAGAAAAGTGTCTGCTATATGTATTCATATATATATTCTCATATCCCAATATAAAAAAATTAATTCTACGTTAAGACTAACATTTGAATTCCTACCAAAATTGCAAGCAGGTGATTGACGAAATTAAGACAGTTTTATTATCATTATTATTTAATACAAGAATAATAGCAAGAAAGAAATAACGATAAAATCGGTTCTGCTTATCTGTTTAAAGAAGGAACCGTTTTGAAATCCAGAGTTAAAATATCAAATTCAAGATAAAGTCTAACAAAATCATCGATTCATTGTATTATGAAAAACTCATAGCAAGAAATTACACAAGGTTTATAAAACCAACTAAACTTACCCCTGAGTTAAATAATAGAAAACTAGACAAACAAACAAATAATAATTCTTTTTTTTTGAATGACTGAACAAAAGTAGAGAAAACATGTTCAAAAAATTTAAGGTGCAATCTGATAATCATATGCGTCTATCCAAAATCATGGTACTCTAAATTCTCGTCATACTAGTAAGCAAGGCTACGATAATCACAGAGCCCTTGACTTATGCACATATCTCTAGAATCATGGTATTTAACATTTTTGCGGTGCCGCTAGCTTGGCTGCGAAAACCTTAAATTTCCACACCCGAGAAATATATCCAGAGTCAGACTATATGTCCTCACCATGCTGGCTAATGCGACTATAGAAGACTAGATTCCATAACATAGATGACCTAGCCCATATAATTTCATCTTGCCAAAAATTAAATTAAATCAACAATGAATACCCAAAAATTAAATCAATTTATCAACGAACACCAAAATTCAAAAATGAACAAAAATCCATCAAAATACAAACTCGGATGCAATAGCTATCATCAAAATTCAAATTCGACAATCATCCATCAAAATCAATAAATACAACTCGAATTCAACAATAATCTATAAAAATCAAGTTTAACAACAGAAAGTAAAAATAATTAAATTAAGGAAAGAAGAGTTTTCAAATCGAAGTTAAAATAAGATTCTCAAGGGTCGTCCCAGGAATCTCTCAAGGGATCATAACTGTGATTGAGTACCTTCAAAAATATATCCTAATCCTACTGCAGGCTGTAGTGGTACTCAAGTTCGAATACCACTACATAAACTCGACCTGCATGGGCCACCACTAAAAACGTGTCACGACCCGCACCCTAGAGTTAGGGCACGAGAACGTAACAACGCCCAGCCTACGCCGCAGTGTCGGTGGTAGAATGTTGGCCTAGGTCTCAATGCATCTAACAGTATAAGACTAAACAGTTTATACTCCCCGAATGGGGGTGACATAGCATAATGTAAACTCAATCACATCTAAGGTAGAGCATAAAGGAAGATAGATAAAACATGAAATCGAAAAGAGATACAACAGATAGAAGTCTAAGTGTCTAAGATACAAACTCAGAATACATCTCAAAACCCAAATACAGTAATCCATAAATACAACTCAAGATGACTGAAAATAAACTATAAGCAAAAACCCTAGCTATTTATGCAACCTCTACTGTCTCCTCTAGGCTAGCAGGCAACCTCCAGGCTATCTGTAAAATTTATCAACAGGTCCAGTTAGGACTGGAGCGAGCACAAAACATCTCACGCAGTTCATAACGAGTTAGGAAATATAAAGCATGCAATAGAGTAAAGTACATGAAACGCTGAAAGAAGAAGATATATAAAAAACAGTAGAGATTTGATAACAGGAAATATCTAAATATGATAAGTAAGACTGTAAAGAACATGTGATTTAGAGCACAATATGGTTATGTAAACAGGTTAGGTTATACAATAAAATGGGACTCCTTTGTACGTGGGTGTACAATGGACATATACAATTTCTTATACAATACGATTGATCACATAACTATTTCTACTCCCCCTCCCCAATCAATACACAAGGATCCAATTCAGTTACGTTACCTTATACAATGACTTGTGCAATGGCTTGTACAATGGCTTGTACAATGACTTGTACAATGGCTTGTACAATGGCTTGTACAATGGCTCAATGTGATACTGAGAGTACAATATGCACAATGAGTGTACAATAATAAGGGTATTCAATAAATACAACATGTAAGTAAAACGCACATCACAATATGTACTTAGTGAATACAAGGAGATAACATCTCAGAAGAAGATCCATATAGTACCAATCCGTGATAATGAATCGTGTCAGCATCAAGTACAGTAATCTAGAGCAAGAATGTAAATCCATACAAGTATAAAACGGTCAGAGAATGTACTCGCCTGATAGCCTGAGTGTCTGAAAAGAATATACTGTCCGAGGAGTGGTGTCTGTCTCCTATAGAATAGTATAAGTCACTATGAGTCCAAAATGATAATAAGATGCATTACAATGCATTCTGAATGAATCTAGGTCAAATCTAAGTCAAATCTAAGTCACACCAAGCTAAACTAGGTCATACTAGGTCATACTGGGTCATTTGTCCTATTATGGTAAGGTCCAAAATGCCCCCACTAACCTATTCTATGAGTATTAGGAAAGGGCTAATTGGTTGGGGCTAAATTAGTCATTCTAAAGTCTCTAATCACACTAACCTTATCCATAATAATTAGTCTAACCTCTAACTAAAATATTTTTATCATGTGGACTAAAATTAATATCATGTGGGCCATGCCTAACTAGTGTGTGGGTCCCACTAGAGTCAACTACCCCCGGGTCCCCGTTTTAAGTCGGATTGAGTTGAAATTCGAACCCGACTCAAATAATCCCAAAACAATATCATAAATAATAAAATAATATCAAAATAATTCAAAGAGGTCAAATACAAAAATATTCTTAGGCCAAAAATGATATTAAAATATCATAATCACATGGTTAGGCTCTAGGTCAAACAGTCTCTAGGGTTTCAATAGCAAAACGTCAAAACCACAAGTCATTGATTTAAAGAATTTTAAAAATGGTTTAAAATTACCAAAAGTCATATCATGAATTAAATATCATTATTAAAATAATTATAAACACGAAATTTCAAAATTACCCTCATTTGGAAAACTGGGTGCTACAAACAAGACACATAATATCATGCCAATATAACTGAATATAAATTGCTCAAATAAATAAGTCAATTGAATTATAACATGGTCCAATACAAACCATTGAACTAGCATACCATCCCCCCAACCAAACAAGGACAGGAGATGGTAAACTAATTCACGATGATGTATCTTTCCATGCTATGAATCCAATATGGTATCCGGACCCCAACAAGGTTCAATACCTTCTCATCGGAATAGTAAGCCACACCTACAACCAAACAAGGACAAGATATGGCAAACTAGTCTGCGACAAGTTATTGTTCCAAGCCACGGTCAGATACAAGTACCCAAACTAAGGGTACTCATACCTAACGGATAAGGGTGCCTAACCAATCTAAGTAAATATAGTTTTAAGAATAGTTCATGGTCGCATGACCGCCGGGTCAAGTCGGGAAAATACCAATGCAGTACAGTACCTCAGTAGCGAGTCACAACACCATATACTATTCCTCAGTATCGAGCGAGTCTATAACATATAGTCTACCTATCGTTCCTCAGTAGCGAGCGAGTCTATGATAGATAGGGTAGTAGTCAACTTCCAATCATGTTCTCCCTGTCCAATGCCAACTCATAAATGCTAAGTCTTCTAGCATGCAACTCTATTAGCAGTTATTTTCTAACACACGACTTATATGTACTGGTGGCCAGCCAATCACGCATGTCCGAGTCATATATGTGACTCACAATAACGTGGTATAAACGTGTTAAGGCCAAATGAATACAACACACAAGGTGGTCCCTTAAATCTAGGTTTAATGTGTAAGAAAAATAATACATAGCAGGAAATATAACTGAACTGTAAGTTCTAACAAGTTATGCCATGTATCACAGTTTATTTTGTATAAAAAAAATAGTGAATAATGCATGAAATATGAGCTAAAATAAATAAATAACAAATGGCAAGGTGTCTTGCCTGGTATGACGCCTGGTGTACTACAATGATCAATGTGGCACGAACTGCGACTTTGGGTAACAACTACACAAGGTGACCTCTGATGGTGGCACGGACAGTTCCATTGGGTCTAGACGGGTCAAATTAGTTAGGGTGGACATAAGAAAGTACATGATTGGCAATGGAATATGAATTATGGGACTAGCCACGGACAAGAGGATAGTCGAAGGAAAATAGATAATTAATGTATATATGATATTTAGAAAGCTATTTATAATACCAAAAATATATATTCTGGTAGCTTAAAAAATAGTTTTTAGAAAAGTACTTAAAAATCTTAAAAATTATTTTAGGTTAGAAACTAAGGTTACAAAAATAAAATCTATAGATAGAGAAACTATATTTTATTAGTATAGATAATTCTAGATAAATATTTGAAAGTATTTAGAAAATTATTTTATTATTAGGAACTATGTTTTTAAGGGTCAAAATAGTTCTAGATAAATATTAATAATCCAGAAAATTTGTTTATGGTTTTAAAGCAATATTTTAAAATATACTAAGTCAAATATAATATTTATATATTTTTACAAGATAACTTTGAAAACATTTGAACACCATGATAAAATACCAAAACCCACTTATTAATAATAATAACCAAAATAATCGTAAAACTTAGCAATGTAAAAATAATAATAATAATAATAATAATAATAATAATAATAATAATAATATATCTACATATTTTTGACAATTACCTAGTATATATTTTTATATAAAATACTTTAATGACACTATATAGTAGATATACCTAGTAAAATATTTAGACTATACTATACTAAACTCACAGAAAAATAGTCTAACTAAAACATCTCCTGTTTTAAAATAATAATAATAGTAGTAGTAGTAGTCGTAGTAGTAGGAATAATAATAATGATAGAAACCAAAACAAGAAATAACAAAACAGCACTAATAACTAACAACTGCAATAAAACAAAAAAATAATAAATAAATAAATAATAATCCCATACTTTTTCCACTGTAGCAGCTGTGCTGCTGCTGCTTATTTAGAAAAGAGGGGGAATAGAGAGGATGAAGAGAGCGGGGGAGAGAGAGGGCGACGGAGGCTGTGCGGCAATGCGGCCAAGCTGATCAGCCGCAGAAGCCCCTCTGACAAAACTGACAACTTTGACAAAGCTGACAACTCTGACACATCCTGACAAAAAGATGTAGATAAGACGTGACCTTTCAAAAAAGACAAAAAGTGTCATGTCACCAGACATAGGGCCCACGTGTCTGAGAATTCATGCGGTCCGAGGCATGGTCCGCAGGGGTGTCATGCGGCCAGGGGGACTGCGACCTGAGCAGCATTAGCCTTATGCGGCTCAGAATGTAGGATCTATGCGGCCCAAAAGTCTCCAAGCTTCATGCGGCTAAAGAGGGACAGCAACCTGAGCCGCATAAACCTTATGCGGCCCAGAATGCAGGATCTATGCGGACTGGTGGCACTGCTGGTGGGACACGTGGCTAAGGGAGACTGCGACCTGAGCCGCATGAGTCTTATGCGGCCTAGCATGGCCAAGCACTAAAAGACCTATGCGGCCCAAAATGACCCAAGCAGATTGATTCTATTCTGCGATAGGATACGTGGCAAGTTGACCAAGTCTCAACCACCCAAATTTGCTGCAAAAAAATCTCAACAAACCATCAGCTAGCAGCCAAAGACCGAGTCTTCGTGTGCTGTTACAGCCACGTGGCCATAAGACCATCTATGCGGGCCCAAAATACGCTTCATTCTAAAATCATTATAAATAGCAGGGTACAACACCCATACAAAAGGCTGACAATTTTCTCAAGAGCAAAGATTGTGTCTGATAGTCCAAGGAGTAAGGCAGAGTTTCTACACTTCTTCCGAGCCTCCACCGTCACCCCCCCAGAATCAAAAAAATAAATTATACTTAGATTATTTCTTAGGATTTCTTTCTAGGCTCTCTGTTGTACTTTCAAAGTTTGTAATCAATATATAGTTCCTCTGTAGTTCTTGTGTTGATAATCAATGGCAAACAGATACAACAAAGAAGATGGCCTTGAAAGAACTCTAATATTATGTTTATATAATCCTACCATTAAAGTTTTATGCTATTAGTTCAAAGAAAAATCTACTAGACATCTAGCTTTTGGTTCAATGGAGGACTACTAACTGGGAGTATCAGGTACAGTGGTTAGTCCTTCAAAATATTATTGGGATATCATCCCTCCAATGTAGTCTACTAATAGTTCTTATAACAGAACTTGTCCTGTGAGAGGTTGGCTAGTAGCCTTAATGAGTTCTCAGGCATCGTGGATGTCTAGTATGCTTGACAGGAAGCACAGGTGGCTCAGTACTACAAAGGAGCTAAGTACTCCATGCTACAGTAGGGTGACACCACCATGAGGTACCTTGACAAAGGTAAAGCCTCGGCTTCGAGCCAAGTCATAGCGATGTAGTACCGCACATAGGCATGTAGCCTAATACTGAAGAATGGAGAGTTATAGGCATACTACAAAGAGGCTAGTAATCTCATGCTATGGTGGTGTGACACCACTAAGAGGTACCTTAATGGGAGTAAAGCCTCGGTTTTAGGCCATGTTACATCGTCGTAGCACCGCATAGAAACACAAGACTTCATGCTGAGTAGTTTAGCAATAGAAAGAGATATATGACCTCATGCTACAGTGGTATGACACCACAAGAGGTAGAATATCGGCTTTATGCCATATCATAGCGGCGTATCATCGTAAGGGAGCTGTAACGCCCCAGTCCCAAAATACTTAGGACTAAGTACGTAGACATGCCAGTTGTATACATATGATGTATACTCCAATATATGGAACCATCGTACGAATACATAAGCTGTAAAATACAGTAAACCACGATACTAATCTCATCCATAAATAAAGAAGAAAGAATTTATAAATCAACTCATGAACTATCATTTATAAATTGTTGGGCGAAGATAAATTCACTAACAACGAAAGTGAGAGAAACACATGATAACGAAATTTTGTCGAGCGATGAGAAGACGATCCAAGTGTAATCATCCTCGAAGAAAAAGTTGATCGTGGCCTTGGCTAGATCACCTGCGAAAACCATAGAAGACACACCTGGATAATTCACCATGTCCTCAGAGGGACGTAACAAGATACAATAAACAACATGCCATATAATTACTAAATATAAAATATGCCACAAATAAAAGTAAGTGACATGACATTAATAAGGTAACCTAACCGTACTAAAGTGAACATGCAGTTGAGAAATAATCCTTTCGACGCATGAGTCCTAGCTGTAAATGGGATCGGCATAGTCCCCATATAGGACACCAGGGGCCTACGTCTGTAACATTCGAAGATCGTCAGAGGGCATCATGTGCAAGGGGCTACGTCCATAACGCTCTGGAAAATGTCAGAGGGTACCTGGAGCCTGCGTCTCCAGTGGAGCGCACAGGTAAGCAGGAAAGTGCAAAAAAGCCCATACGTCAGGTATTGTTCTCCCCACCCAATGTACCTGTCAAGTCACATCCGCGATCACATATCTCTACTAACTGCTAAGTCTCCTAACACGCCTCTATTAGCAGTTAGCCTAACGCATGCGCACGGGTGATCAGCCAACACGCAAGGACCTCTACATGATACTCATCTCACACATACTCGTGGTACAACTGTGTCGAGGTATATGCGATACTCTACAAACGGTAGTCCCTTAACTCTAAGTCCATATGCAATCAAAGGATAATAAGTAAAGTAATGCTACTATCACAGAACAGGCAGTAAACAAGGAACTGTAAATAATGGTACAACTAGAAATAAATGAATAGTGATATGTAAATAACTAAAATGTAGACTTAAATATAAACAGTAAATTATGGCAAGATATCTTGCCTGGTGGGACGCCTGGTATGATGTGATGATCAAGATAGCACGAAGCATGACTACGGTGTTACAACTATGCATAGGAGCCTCTATTGATGATACGGAGCATTCCATCGGGTCCAGAACGGTCAACTTAGTTAGGTTTGACATAATGAAGTACAGAATTGGAGGGACTAGGAATAATGATCTTGGTCATGGGCAAGAATTTATGACGACCAAAAAGAGGGAATTTGTGACAAAATAGATACTCAAATTTATTTTGAAGCATTTATGCATAATATAAAACTAGATATGTTTTTATCTAGAAAATATTTATTTATATTAGTGGAAAACTATGTCCTATTAGTTAAAATATTTTAGATAATTATAGTGGAAGATCTAGCTAGTAAATTATTTTAGCAAAATAAAACAAAAACTTAATTCATCAAAATGTATTTTAGCTCAAAACTACATAGTAATATATTTAACCTTCTAAGCCAAGTTGGAATTTATATGTAAACCATATACTATTTATGTCACAAATATAATTTAGAAAATTTTGTAGGGTTTAAACGAAAACATTAGTTGGCAAAATACACTAATTATAACAATAATTAATAATAAGCAATACTACTAGTAAAAAGAAAGGGAACCCAAAACAAACAATCACAAAAATAATAATAATGATAATAATAATAATAATATTAATAATAATATTAATAATAATAACGATGATGATAGTAATAATAATAACAACAAAACAAAGACTAAGAAACCAACACTAATAACAAACAATCAACAAAACAAAAAAATTAATAAATAAATAAATAAATAAATAAAAACCCGCAACAGCTATTGCCTCTTCTTATTTAGAATAGAGGGGGAGAGGTTTTTAATAAAAGGAACTGATAGAGAAAGAGAGGGAGTAGGTGAGGAAGGGAGAGCGAGAGGTAGGGAGATCGGTCCGGGGAGACTCGGGAGAGAGGGACGGGAGATGGAAAGAGCTCGGGAGAGAGTCTCACTAGTGTTCCAGCACTGCGGAGGTACTGCTCACGAAGGCGGAGGAAGGGTGGGTCGTCGGTCTTGAGCGGTGCGGCCTCGAAGGGTGGGTCGTCGGCGCTGGTGTCTGCGCGTAGGCGATTGTCAGGTGAAGCGGTGGTTTTGTTGAGGCAGGGCTTCACCAGATCTGTCGTCGGCCAGGCGAAGGATGGTGCGTACGCGGCGCTAAAGTGCGGGCTCGAGCGCATCGCACGGAGGGCAAAAAAGGGTCCAGGCGTGGTGGGTCGCCGACCAGAGGATTTGGGGGGGGGTCTCGCGTGGGCGACCGTTCATGGTGGTGATTTTTTGATGGTGGCGGTGGCGATGGTGATGGGTTGTGTTGCTGGTGGTGGTTCAGGTTTGCCTGGACGGCGTGTTGGTAGACGGGATGGTTGTCTGCGGCGGGATGGCTGGTGTGGCGGGTGGTCGTGGCGGGAGTACGGTGGAGACGGGGTCCGGGCTGTGGCCGTGGTGGTTGTGGTAGATTTTCTGGGATGGCGACGGTGATGGTCGTAGGTGTGATAATGCTGGTGTAGGCTGACGGGGGTTTGGGGTGATGTCAGTGAAGGAGTGGCTGCTGTTGTTGGTGGTGGTCATGGTGGTGGTTTGTTGGGTTCGGGTGGTGGTGACTGGAAGGTGCTCGGTAGTCGTGACACTGGCTGGCACCGAAGGTGGAAGGAAGAAGGCTGCTGAAATTGTCGGGATAGGATGACGGCGATCGACAACAAGAGGCTAGGGTTAGGAATTTGATTTATCGGGGGTGTGTCCGACACGAGAAAAATGTATATGTAAAGGGTGGAATAAGAATTGGAAAGACACCCGGGGTCGAACCCGAGGCCGTCACAGCTGACACGAGAAAAGATTGGACACAGACACGATGCACTTAGTTTTGTGGTGGAAATATTGAATTACTAGTGGGGGAAACAATATGGAGGCTCTCCTATTTATAGGGGTGAAAGCTCCTATTCAAATAAGGATTGTGTAAAACCCGCATTCTTGATTATTGGAGTAATAGAATTATTGTACTTTTGGTTTGAACATCAGAGTTTGGTTGCACTATCATAGTCTTAGAGTTATTAGCTAGCAATATTATTATTATTATTATTATTATTATTATTATTATTATTATTATTATTATTATTATTATTATTATTATTATCACTATTATTATTATTATTAAATTAGTCGGATCAGGAAAATATAATTTTTAAAAATTAATTATTTAGATTTTTGATTGTGGCCCTATCCCGATCCTGTGTCCGGAGTCCAACCCCGAGTCCGGACACCGACTCTGAGTTCGAACCCGATTTTTCGAAGCCCGACTCAGTTCCAAACCCGTCCTTATTTCTTCCTTTTAAATTCTGGTCATTATTATATATGTTGTTTTTTTAAAAAAAATATTAAACAAATCCTAAACCCTTTCTATTACCCCCACACGTGGACCCAGCACCCAGCTTCCCACGACTCAGCTGCTCCCCTTATTTATCCTCAGCTCTTTTCCCTCCTCTCTACATCTTCATTCCCACTCTCTCCATATAACCCCACCACCACCACTCATCTCTCTCCCTCACCCTCACTTTCACTTTCTCCAAAACCCATTTCCCCAAGCTCAGCCGAACCACCGCCGACCAGATCCCGCTCGGCCACTCCCGGCGCCCAGCCCGGCTGACCGCCCAAGCCCGCGCCCGCCTCCGTCGAGTCCAGCCCGATGCCTCCGTCCGTCCGGCCAGCTCCGGCCAACCCATGCCGCCCGGGCGCCCCGAGACCCGCGCCCCATCCAGCCGAACTCCTCGGCGACTTCCTTCCGGCCGTGCCTCGTACAGCGAGCTCCCCCACCGGCTGCCTCCCGCGCGCTGCTCCCTGTGGCCGCCCGCTCCAGCGCAGCGCCAACGCCTTCCGCCGACTTCCTCCAGTCGTTCCCGTCCGGCCAGACCCCGTCGGTCTCCGCCGCCTCTGTCCCGAGGCCGCGCTCTGCCACGTCTTCCCCGGCAACCCCCTTCGCGCTGTTCCAGCACTGCCCCTATAGTCGTGCTGTCCCGATCTGACTTTCCGGGACTCGCTGACCCGTGGCCGCTCTCCCAGCGCTGACCCGCGGGTTTCCCGACCCGCTGTCCCGCGGTGCTCTCTGGTGTTTCTGTTCCCGTGTCGCTGCCGTATGGATTATTCTTTTTTAATTACATCCGAGAGCTCTAGCCGAGCATTTGAGGTATAACTTCGTGTCCCCGTGTCCCTCCCGTAGATAGTCTATGATGACGCGATCCCGATCCAGTTCCGGAATTCGGTATTTTGAATATGGTTGCTTTTGGGTGATACGTAGAGTATCGGTTACGTCGCGGCGTATTTTCTATTTTGGTTATATTGTGCTGTGGTTATTTTGGGTTGGATATTCATTTTGGGCTGGTAATTAGTGATCCCTGGTTTGGGATATTTATTTGTGTTACGGATTAGCAACCTCACAGGATTGGGTTGTCCCAGTTATAGAGGAGGTGCTGCCAAAATTTTCGGAAAGGTTTTTAAAATAAAAGTATTTAATTAAATTTAGTAAATTGGTAAATAAATTTCTATTTTCAAATCTGGTCTTTGCAAATGATTTATAAATTGGTTTTGTCGGCTTTAAATACGAATTTTGTGAGTTTTCGTATCCCCGTTAGGCGACGACCATATCGGTCGAATGAGCCTCGGCGAAACGCAAATGCTACGGGATTTCCTGTATGTTGAGGCGTAAGCCAGCAACATGAGATTGCACGACCAAGTCTGAGACTCTTTAATTTTAATTTAATTATAATTTATTTTAGAACTGGTACTGCTTTTAGTATTTATGGTGCAGGGCCTCGGCCTACTGTTTGGACCGTTCGCGGCACTCAGAGCTCGCCTTAGGATTATTTAATTTATGTAAATAATTTGTAAAGGGCATAAGCCCAGTTTTCCTTTATTTCTCTGTGACCCTGTATTGTGTAGCGTAGCTTTTTCTTATTTTTTTGGAATGTTGGTTTCGTCGTTAAACGCGTAGATTATAAAATGGATATATTTATTTATAAAGAAAATTAATAAGTTTTCTCATAATAAATAATCTAGTAATTTAAGCAAATCACATGTTTTCTCATTTAAAAGAAAAAGCCTAGCTTTATATATATATATATATATATTTAAAATACAAAGTTTTTTGCCAAATTAACCGGTAATTGCTATTTTTTCCAATTAATCAGTAACCGACTTATTTAATTAAAATAATAACGAACATATTTGCGACGTTAGACCATTTTTCGGTAGATTAACTAAATAACTTAAAACCTGACTAGGGTCTACTTCTAGAGATTGTAACTAGCACACCTAGAATGGTTTCATTATGGTTCTAAGTCAAGGTTCTCAACTGTAGGATCTCGGAGACGAACTTGACTTCCTCCTCGGTACTGACTTTTCCGATCCAGTCAATTAACAGAGGCAAGTTACGGTTATGTTTTCTTGTATTTTATTTAGTAATTGTCAAGTTGCATGTTAAACCACATTGCTACACGGAACCCTCTCCTAGGGTTCAAATATTGATTGATATTGATTGTGGGGATTTGGGGAATAGTATAACGTTTATGGCCAATACCCCTCATATTGCATATTGATTGTGCGAGCTTACCCCTCTTACACACGGGGATAAGCCGTATCGCGTCGCTAGGATGCTATTGTACAACCCAAGCCGGTCATAGACATTACACATTCAAATCACATTATTTTAAATTGTTAAATTGTTGGAAAATATTGTTTCAACTGTTTAGCCTGCACTTTTCCATTATTACTTGAAATGTGAGATACATATTCGTACTTGCTTCCTCCTCACTGGAGACAACATTTTTAGGTGACATTGAGGATGCTGAGCTATTGTACAATAGCTACTATGACCCGGTACTGTACCCTGTGGTGTTGTCAGAGTCCTCCTTGGAGGACGCAGAACCTGAGGCCGATGAGCCGACCGCCTAGCTAGTTGTTTTCCAGTTTTCTAATTTTATTGTTTTGGAGTTTTGTTAGTTTGAATTCAGTACTTTATTTCAGTTCTTTCATTTCCAGTTGTACTTTTCAATTGTTGAATAAAAAGTTTCAAAATATTCGTATATTCAAGTTGTGACAAATGTATAGATGTTGTTGTACCTGCATATAGAACAGCTTACTGCCGCCGTCTCACAACGGTGCAGGCTGGGCATGATCCGGTTCGACCCAATAATTTGGGATCGGGTCGTGACATGTTTTTAGTGGTGGCCCATGCAGGTCCTAAAACAACAACTTAGGTAAACACACCTAGAAACAATTAGAACACTAGAACATTGATTTGTCACAACATAGGTCCGAATTATATATATATAAATATTTTTGTTTGTTATAGACTGGTAGGCTACCTTGCTTATGTTCTGCATCCAAAACCTTATCCAGCATAGGCCGATTGTATGGTGGTCTATTTTACTATCTACTGTAGTTTCTAGATTTTATATATCTTTTAGTGTCTCTTGGCTTTCAGAGGTTATTTTCTCTATATCCTTATCATACTCCAGCATTCCTTAGCATCCATACGCTTTTGTTATTTTTGGATTAGGATTAGATTTTTCCCAATCTCCTTCTTCAAAAAACCTATTTCAAAATTTTCAATTAGTTGATCAAATCACACTTCTCTATCTTTATTTAGAATCTAGATCTATTTCACTATTTAGAGTTTCAAATTCTCCTTTAGCAAACTTTTATCTATCCAGAGTATTTTTACGACTAGTGTACCCAACCATTTATCTCGACATTATTTTCAATTGACTTTCTTGGGACCAATCCCGAACCAAATTCTTCTGGAACCATAAAGCCCCAAGGTTATTTGTTACCAAAATAATTGGTTCAACTTAGCTTGTTCACGAATCTTCCAAGGGGATTATTTTCCAAAAATAATTCCAATATTGATTGATATTTCCTAAGTTATTCTAAGACCAAGAATATTTTCATTTGTTGACTTCCTCCACTCAACCTGAAATCTTACTCTCTCTAAGAACTTCTTGATCAGTTCAAGGCCTAGGAAGCTTCCAAAACTCAATACTTTATTTTTTGTTGATTATTACTAGATGATACCCTGTAGAGTTGTAATAAGATATCTTTTAAATTCATAAGAATTTGCTGAATCTTCCTGATATGAATCGACCCTTGATTACACTCTTTGTTGGCAGTGTCTTTCACAAAGTCATGTTTCCCTTACAATACGAATTCTGAAAACTTAGAAGTTTCTAATCTTAATGAGAATATGTGGCAGTACTTATCAAAGAAATATTAGTGTTAAGATTTGAGAAGAATGAAATTCTTCTTAGATACGTGTTAGTGCTCGAGGTGATAATGACATGAGGAGTGAAATTCTAATATGAATGAGTTACAGTGATAGGACAAGCGACTTATCGAGAAAATATATTACGGAGTGTAAGGCTGAAAAGATATATGGATATTTAGGGATCGAAATCATTTATGGAAAAGGCAGGGATGCAGTTATGTGACTTAGAGGTTGAAAAAAAAAAGATAAATACTGAGGTGTTCTTTAAGGAGGAATAAACATAAAGTATATGGTGAACAAAAAAAAATCTATAAATGATTGCGGGGCAAGGAATTTTAACTCGAGGTACAACTTAACTAAGGACGACAATTGATAATAAGGAGAGGAATCGAGGATAATTGAATCTTATGAATATGATTGTGAGTAATACGAAGTTAAGAGATATGTGATGAAAAAAAAAATCAAAAATTCACTTGGTAAATTCGAGGTCGTGGAAAAAGATAAATACAGAGGTGTACTTTAAAGGAATGACATAGTGAAAAAAAATCTACACATGGTGGGCGGAGCAAGAAAACTCGAGGTACAATTTAATTGAAGACATTGATTGATGAGGAGGAGATGAATCATGGTGTTTGAGTTTTATAAATAAGATTGTAAGTATTATAAGAAAAAAAAATGTGTACGATGAATTGAAACGTACCATCGATGGATGAAACAAAATATTTGAAACTTGAGGACTACTCAATTGGGGATTAAAAATACAAATCGAAAGACCCAGATGTTATAAATAAGAGATCAAAGGATTAAGGGATGCAATAAACTACTCCTGAGAAAAATTTTATTGGCTAAATGATAACAACAAAATTAGAAGCTCAAGATGGAATAACCGAACTTCCATTTGGTCAAGAATTTTGAATCAAACGTTTAAATCAGGAGATGTCAAAATGTACGTGATGGTGAAAATAGAAGTCTAAAGGAATACAAGATTGATGATGGATTAGACAGTTGCATAAGAATATCATTCACGACTAGTTTAATTTTGGAAGAATATTGGGTTGATTTTCTAGAACATTATTTTCTTTAAGATACCCAATTTTCAGTAACACTATTTCGTATGTATTCGTGACTATACATGACTTTGCTTGACATGACAATTTAACCATTCCTTAGTGTGTCTTTTGTAATTCTTAGACTTTGCAGCACTGTTAGGATCATAGAGATGGAATATTGATAAATATAGGAAGACAGGATGTGTAGGATCATGAATAAGTGAGTTGGTGACCATAGAGTAGTTTGGATAACGAAGTTAAATCATGATGTTTTGAGAATTACCACTTGAGGGAGAAGTGGTGCAAGAATCAAAAATTGATGATGAAAAAAAGGGCTAATGATTGTAAAAATTGATGACTGAGAAAATGTTTCATAACTGAGGTACCATTTTTGAGATATAACCAACAGTTGATGATGTCTTTCGTCCCATAACTTTCTGTTAGAATAAGACCATGTTTTATTACCATTACAGGTGTAGCTAGCAGTATTTAAATAGTCTATAGAATTTCATTACGGGATCAGTATTTATGAGAAGTTGGATTACAATTAATATTTGGATAAAATACGAAAAATGGAAGAAATCTTGATCAATGAATGTAAAGTTCGGACATGATTGGAGGGAACTTATATATTAATCTTTGTTGTTAAATGACAAATTTGGTTTGACAAACTTTTGACAACAAGTTGGAAGAAAATCGCAATTATACGACTCTAAACGGTGACATAACGGAAAAAACTTTAAGTGACATATATTTGAGGAAAGACTTTTGTAACCCAGTTATTGAAAGGGTTGTTGCAACAAATTGATTATAAAGACAAAATATGGGATTATAAATTCATCGATATGTGATAAAAGGGTTACTAATGCTTGATATTGAGTTAAAGGCATGACACCAAGTGGAATGTCAAGATTATTTTGGAGCGTATATAGCGACGCAATACGAAACTGGATCCTTGGTAAATGTTAAATTGATCGGTAAGGTGATAAGAGGGTACAAATTGTTGGAGAATAATTATGTGGGTTTAAGTGACTTATTTTTGCACAAGTATTTTGCCGATTTATGATTTGAAAATAAGAGCATGCTAAAAGTAATTTTGCATGATTATTTCGGTGATTAACAATTCAGAAATAGAAGCAAACATTAAATTGTGGACAATAGCCGTATTTCTAAGGAGGGAAGAATGTTGTTGCATGAATTGACTAAGATAGTTCTTTTGTAGCTGACCTAGGGATTGCCAACATTATTAAGAGATAATCAAGGTAGTAATTGTAAAGGTTTGATCATCCCCTAACAGTACCCTTAAATTTCGAGGACGAAATTTTCTAAGGAGAGAAGGTTGTAAAACCCGCATTCTTGATTATTGGAGTAATGGAATTATTGTACTTTTGGTTTGAACATCAGATATTGGTTGCACTATCATAGTCTTAGAGTTATTAGCTAGCATTATTATTATTATTATTATTATTATTATTATTATTATTATTATTATTATTATTATTATTATTATTATTATTTTTTTATTTTTATTATTATTATTATTATTACTACTACTATTATTATTATTATTATTATATTAGTCGGATCAGGAAAATATAATTTTTAAAAATTAATTATTTGGATTTTTGATTGTGGCCCTGTTCCGATCCTGTGTCCGGAGTCCAACCCCGAGTCTGGACACCGACTCCGAGTTCGAACCCGATTTCCCGAAGCCCGACTCAGTTCCGAACCCGTCCTTATTTCTTCCTTTTAAATTCTGGTCATTATTATATATGTTGTTTTTAAAAAAAATATATATTAAACAAATCCTAAACCCTTTCTATTTACCCCACACGTGGACCCAGCTTCCCACGACTCAGCTGCTCCCCTTATTTCTCCTCAGCTCTTTTCCCTCCTCTCCACATCTTTATTCCCACTCTCTCCATATAACCCCACCACCACCACTCATCTCTTTCCCTCACCCTCACCCTCACTTTCACTTTCTCCAAAACCCATTTCTCCAAGCTCGGTCGAACCACCGCCGACCAGATCCCGCTCGGCCACTCCCGGCGGCTAGCCCGGCTGACCGCCCAAGCCCGCGCCCACCTCCGTCGAGTCCAGCCCGACGCCTCCGCCCGTCCGGCCAGCTCCGGCCAACCCACGCCGCCCGCGCGCCCCGAGACCCGCGCCCCATCCAGCCGAACTCCTTGGCGACTTCCTTCCGGCCGCGGCCCGTCCAGCGAGCTCCTCCGCCGGCCGCCTCCCGCGCGCTGCCCCATGTGGCCGCCCGCTCCAGCGCAGCGCCAGCGCCTCCCGCCGACTTCCTCCGGCCGTTCCCGTCCGGCCAGACCCCGCCGGTCTCCGCCGCCTCTGTCCCGAGGCCGCGCTCTGCCACGTCTTCCCCGGCAACCCCCTTCGCGCTGTTCCAGCGCTGCCCCTGTGGCCGTGTTGTCCCGATCTGACTTTTAGGGACTCGCTGACCCGTGGCCGCTCTCCCAGTACTGACCCGCGGGTTTCCCGACCCGCTGTCCCGCGGTGCTCTCTGGTGTTTCTGTTCCTGTGTCGCTGTCGCGTGGATTATTCTTTCTTAATTACATCTGAGAGCTCTAGCCGAGCATTTGAGGTATAACTTCGTGTCCCCGTGTCCCTCCCGTAGATAGTCTATGATGATGCGGTCCCGATCCCGTTTCGGAATTCGGTATTTTGAATATGGTTGCTTTTGGGTGATACGTAGAGTATCGGTTACGTCGCGGCGTATTTTCTATTTTGGTTATATTGTGCTGTGGTTATTTTGGGTTGGATATTCATTTTGGGCTGGTAATTAGTGATCCCGGGTTTGGGATATTTATTTGTATTACGGATTGGCATCCTCCCAGGATTGGGTTGTCCCAGTTATAGAGGAGATGCTGCCAAAATTTTCGGAAAGGTTTTTAAAATAAAAGTATTTAATTAAATTTAGTAAATTGGTAAATAAAATTCTATTTTCAAATCTGGTCTTTGCAAACGATTTATAAATTGGTTTTGTCGGCTTTAAATGCGGATTTTGTGAGTTTTCGTATCCCCGTTAGGCGACGACCATATCGGTCGAATGAGCCTCGGCGAAACGCAAACGCTACAGGGTTTCCTGTATGTTGAGGCGTAAGCCAGCAACATGAGATTGCACGACCAAGTCTGAGACTCTTTAATTTTAATTTAATTATAATTTATTTTAGAACTGGTACTGCTTTTAGTATTTATGGTGCAGGGCCTCGGCCTACTGTTTGGACCGTTCGCAGCACTCAGAGCTCGCCTTAGGATTATTTAATTTATGTAAATAATTTGTAAAGGGCATAAGCCCAATTTTCCTTTATTTCTCTGTGACCCTGTATTGTGTAGCGTAGCTTTTTCTTATTTTTTTTGGAATGTTGGTTTCGTCGTTAAACGCCTAGATTATAAAATGGATATATTTATTTTATAAAGAAAATTATTAAGTTTTCTCATAATAAATAATCTAGTAATTTAAGCAAATCACATGTTTTCTCATTTAAAAGAAAAAGCCTAGTTTTATATATATTTATTTAAAATACAAAGTTTTTGCCAAATTAACCGGTTATTGCTATTTTTTTCAATTAATCAGTAACTGACTTATTTAATTAAAATGATAACGAACATATTTGCGACGTTAGACCATTTTTCGGTAGATTAACTAAATAACTTAAAACCTGACTAGGGTCTACTTCTAGAGATTGTAACTAGCACACCTAGAATGGTTTCATTATGGTTCTAAGTCAAGGTTCTCAACTGTAGGATCTCGGAGACGAACTTGACTTCCTCCTCGGTACCGACTTTCCCGATCCAGTCAATTAACAGCGGCAAGTTACGGTTATATTTTCTTGTATTTTATTTAGTAATTGTCAAGTTGCATGTTAAACCACATTGCTACACGGAACCCTCTCCTAGGGTTCAAATATTGATTGATATTGATTATGGGGATTGGGGGAATAGTGTAACGTTTATGGTCAATACCCCTCATATTGCATATTGATTGTGCGAGCTTACCCCTCTTACACACGGGGATAAGCCGTATCGCGTCGCTAGGATGCTATTGTACAACCCAAGCCGGTTATAGACGTTACACATTCAAATCATATTGTTTTAAATTGTTAAATTGCTGAAAAATATTGTTTCAACTGTTTAGCCTGCACTTTTCTATTATTACTTGAAATGTGAGATACATATTCGTACTTGCTCCCCCCTGACTGGAGACAACATTTTTAGGTGACATTGAGGATGCTGAGCTATTGTACAATAGCTACTATGACCCGGTACTGTACCCTGTGGTGTTGCTAGAGTGCCCCTTGGAGGACGCAGAACCTGAGGCCGATGAGCCGACCGCCTAGCTAGTTGTTTTCCAGTTTTCTAGTTTTATTGTTTTAGAGTTTTGTTAGTTTGAATTCAGCACTTTATTTCAGTTCTTTCATTTCCAGTTGTACTTTTCAATTGTTGAATAAAAAGTTTCAAAATTTTCGTATATTCAAGTTGTGACAAATATATAGATGTTGTTGTACCTGCATATAGAACAGCTTACTGCCGCCGTCTCACAACGGTGCAGGCTGGACATGATCCGGTTCGACCCAATAATTTGGGATCGGGTCGTGACAGATTGGGTAGACTCAAATCCTCCATTAGATAATTCATGGTTTTGTTTAAATAAATTTAAACTTGCTTCAATATAATATAATACCAATATAGATAATCCCACCTTTTTTAAAAATCTATTGGAATCAAATCTTTTTCAAATTGATTATCGTAATTAAATAAATAAATCTAAATATCTTTTTCCAAATAATAAAATATAATATTAATAACTAATTTCGAAAATCATAATAATTATATGAATTAAATTCATGTATCACTCATAAATCTAGAATAATAAAGAAAACTTACCTTCTAAATTACCAATAACTAAATTAGACTTCCTATAATAAATAAGTTTTGGAAATTTCTCAATATGATCCTTTGTGTAACTTTTTAGCAATATAATAAATAAAAATATTTACCACCTATTATTTGAAATCTATATTTCTATATAAAAATATTTTCTAAAAATATGTACCTCGCACTTATTCGTACTCGCCGAGCAATACGAAAATGCAAATTCGCACGCGACGCACATTTACGAGAATGCGAACTTGTACACGACGTACAAGTACGAAAAATCAATACCAAATTTATTAAAAATATAAAAATATAAAAATAAAAATCGTAGTAAAATTTAAGGAGTTTACATCCTACCCAACTTAAAAGAATTTCGTCCTCGAAATTTAGGAATAGGTAGAGTAGATAGGGTTGAGAGGATAGAAAGAATTTATCAGTAGAATTCGACCAAATTATTTGGCGAGGAGACAAAGGCATACCATGGAATCAATTTTAGAATAATCGAACATTAAGATAACTTAGGAAAATGAATTCACGGGTATAGTTTGGAAGATATCTCTTAACCACCATCAGTATTGAATTCGATCAATCACTACCAGATAAAAATGTGTAATTCAAATAGGCAATAATTTCTTCCGTCTCGATCTTACGATCACTAACTCATCTTTCAAAATCTAACTTGTTTTTGATATCGTCATACCCTTGACATAATCATCAAGGCCTTTTTATATTCAACCTTCCATCTATTTATTTATTCTTCTCAAGATTTATCTTCCATAAATTCTTTAATCCTTGAAACCTATTTTCCTTTTGATCATTAACCTTCGAAAATTTTCTCACATAGATTTTAAATTCTAACTATATTCATATATCTAGTCCGATATCTCAACAGTAGGAATTCAATAAGTCCAAAAGTTCAAATTTACGGAACCTCGAATCTACTTCTCCAACACACACACATATATAGATATAAATATTTTCCTCAAATCAAAAATTGTCTTTTGTAACCTTCTTGAAGTTTTAATTAAACCTTTAATCAATTTAATCGAAAGAAAACCAATCTTTCTAGTAGGAAATTCATACTCATTTATTAACGTAGAAATTTTGTCCTTAAAAGTAAAAATTTCTATCTTCAACATCTGTTAAATTTCGAAATAATTTGTCAACTTGATCATATCACCTTGTATACACATTTCTCAATTCCATCTAATAGCACTTATCACTTATTCCAACTTATGCCTCATAATCTCACAATGCTTTTATTTAATTAAACCACTAATCTCCTTTATGGAGTTTTTCAATCTCTTTCTAACCGAAGGATGTCATGATCAGAATTTCCATCTTCGTACAAGAGAATCACATAAGAAACAAGATTTTACATAAACTACAGAGGAATCATAGTAAAATATGAGTGTAGCAATTTAATTGGAAGGAAGAAAGGCAAGGGTCGCTAATATTGCATGAAGGGTAAAAGGTGTTTTGGGTCTAAGTAAATCAAGATAATAAAAGGACAAGGGTCAAGCAATCAAGATGAAATACAAAGTTAAGCATTTAAGGAATTAAGTAGATCAATCATATATTGGGCCAAAAGGTTTGAGTCGAGGTTGAGTCCCTATACAAAGTCATAAAGGACCACGGTACTAGGGTAGGGTTTATAGGCTAGCCATTGTGACTCGAAAGTCGCAAAAAAAATAGAGTACAAGGGGACGTATTTCAGTAGGACATGATACGTCTACATAAAGGTGGGCTCGTCTAGGTCTTGCATATGATATTTATTGGACGAAAAAGTCTAGAGTTGTTCTCCAAATATCAAAGTCACGATAGGGGCACCAAATGATCAAATTAGAAAGTGGGAGTTCATGTGGTACTACTTAATGCACAAAAGGATCCAGTTAAAGCACATAAAAAAGGTTAAAGCATGAAATAAAGATAATTAATGGAATCTCGTAGATCAAGGTAAAATAAGTTAGGGACACAGTTTCTAGAGAGAGGATAGTCTCCTAGATAAAGGGTATGGTCAAGGGAATGATTCTAATCATTTCTAAGTTTCAAATGATTAGAATGTCATGAATAAGATCTAGATTTAAGGGAAGGTCGAGTAAGTCAAGGTTGAGATATGATCACATGGTTTAGTAGATGACTAACTATACTTGAGTATTTACAACTATCATGGCCATGGGTGATATGTCACTAATGTGGACTACTCTATCTCAATATGGCTATTTTGGTTGTCTACCATTAAAAGTCTAACTTCTTGAACTCGAGCCTTCACAAAAATTCTCGAAAAATAATCTACCATAATTTCTATTCATTCTAAATTGTCCAACATAATCATAACTTAAAATATAAATTCCTTTAATCAATCTAAAAATAACTTTTCATCATATCATTAATAACTTTTCCCAAAACTTGTAATAAAACTCATATTCAAATAATCCTATCAGTCGTCAACTCCTTTTTTTTTACTAAACTTCCATAAAATCATAACTAGAGAAAAATTTAAAATTTCTCAAATAACCTCAAGATAACTCTGAGCATATTACAATCAACCCAAAACATAAGCTTAAGTTTTAAATAATCTTATCAATCGTGATTCAAACAAAATTGAGCATTTAAAATAAATCCTCGGATTGATTTTATATCTTTCAAAATTTATATCTAAACTTCGAGCAGTCATAACTACTCTAAAATCTTCAAAGTCCATTTTTTCCACCATCGAGACATTAACTCATAATCTAAATAATCAATCATAAGAAATTAAAATTTTCCCAATAATTTTATATTCTCAAAATTGGTATAGCTAAAATCCCAAATTCATAAATATTTTCAAAAACCTTCTAAATCAACTCAAGAATCAATTCAATTTGTTTTCTCAATAGATGCTAACTATCCTCTTGTATACACCACTTGGTAGTGTCAAAATAGAATTCTAACTATCCCTCATAGTCGGTATTCGCTACTACCCAACTTGGAATTTACCAATCCTTAAGATCATACTTCTAGGAAAATAAATGCCTCTATACTCAAATATAACCTCAATGTATATTAATTGTTGATGTAACCTTTCTAGCCATGTGTTTGACCTATGAGCATATACTAGTGTAGTCATCTTCCTAACTGCCACTAAGCACAAGAGATAAGAATTTACGGTAGGAAGGAATCAACAAGATGCAATCAAGGAAGTCGAACGAGATTTGAAAATTGGAGTCAAGGAAGGAGGTCAAGTATGTGGGTGAGATCCTAAACTTTAATCCTATATGCAGGTCCGCTCGGTACAATAAAGTAACCGAAATGGTAAACCGACCTGCATGGGCCACCACAAAAACATAACGCCCCAGTCCCAAAATACTTAGGACTAAGTACGTAGACATGCCAATTATATACATACGATGTATACTCCAATATATGGAACCATCGTACGAATATATAAGCTGTAAAATGCAGTAAACCACGATACTAATCTCATCCATAAATAAAGAAGAAAGAATTTATAAATCAACTCATGAACTATCATTTATAAATTATTGGGCGAAGATAAATCTACTACCAAACAAGTGAGAGAAACACATGATAACAAAATTTTGTCGAGCGATGCGAAGACGATCCAAATGTAATCATCCTCGAAGAAAAAGTGGATCATGCCTTGGCTAGAGCACCTGCGAAACCATAAAAGACCACACCTGGAGAATTCACCAGTCCTCAGAGGGACGTAACAAGATACAATAAACAATATGCCACATAATACTGAATATAAAATCCACAATAAAAGTAAGTGACATGACATTAATAAGGTAACCTAACCATACTAAAGTACATGCAGTTGAAAACATCCTTTCGACGCATGAGCCCTGGCTGTAAATGGGATCGACAGTCCCCTATAGGGCACCAGGGCCTACGTCCGTAACGTCCGAAGATCGTCAGAGGGCATCATGTGCAAGGGGCTACGTCCATAACGCTCTGAAAAACCTTAGAGGGCACTGGAGCCTGCGTCTCCGGTGGAGCGCACAGGTAAACGGAAGTGCAAAGAGCCCATACGTCAGTATTGTTCTCCTACCCAATGTACTTGTCAAGTCGCATCCGCGATCCATGTACCTCTACTAACTGCTAATCTCCTAACATGCCTCTATTAGCAGTTTGCCCTAACGCATGCACACGGGTGATCAGCCAACACACAAGCCCTCTACATGCTTGTAGCTCTCCTTCCCGAAAATTTTAAAATATTTAATTTATTTTAATGGTGATTTTTAGACTTTATAAATAATTATTTAGTTAATTATTACGATAGATAATTTTAATCATGGTTAGGAATTGGAGTACAAGGTGACTAAAAATTGTGGCACAGATAGTGCAGTGGCGTGCTTGGCTAGTGTATTAGCCCTGGTAGGAAAGACCTGTCCATCATGTGTCCTAATTAGAAAAATCAGGCCAGTTGTGACATGACCATTATAAATAGTTTAATTATTTATTATTATTATTATTATTATTGACGTTTTAAGTGACCCAGTTGTACCAATTAGTCCAGACTTGACCCGAACCAAACCCAGGCCCATGTAATGTTGTAGAGCGACCAAAGACGGTTCACGACAATCGATTTGTTGTATACATGTGCGTACTTCGTAATTTGTGTAGTGGTCTAGTAATGTTTTTAATATATATTATATATATATATATTATATATATATATATATATATATATATAAATATATATAATATATATATTTATATATTTATATATATATATATATATATATATATATTATATATAT
>JANAVB010022597.1:6010461-6219663 GCA_029216955.1 Iris pallida
TATATATATATATATATATATATATATATATATATGGGTATTTATGTATATATATATATAAATATATATGTATTAGTATAATAGAAAAGAAATAAAGAAATAGAAAGGCCCAGCCCGACAGAACCCGGCCCAGCCCATCACTCCCCCACCAGCCGATCTCCTCCTGAGATTTCCCAGACCCGAGCCCCGTTCGGTTAAGGCTGTATATATACGTATGTGTATATACCGAGAGAAAGAAACAACAGCAAACCCTAACCTCGCCAACGCTCAAACCCTAGCACCACCCCTCCTAACCTAGCGGCCACCCTCGTACTCGCAGCTCCGCTGCGTGCGGTCAGTGCCGCCGGCCAGGACCGCACAGCGCGTCGGAAGGAGGGAAACAGGGAACCAACAGCAGCAGCGGCACAAAGAGCCTACTCGGGGTGAGTTTCTTCCACCCGTTCAATCATTTTTCGATCCGTCGCTTCCTATGTACAGACAACATATAGGACTCCCCGACCCTTTTTGTGGATTTGGAAATCATCGACTACAGTCGAGAAATCGAATTTCGAAGTGACCGAAAAACTATTTTTCGAAAACACGAATTCCTTCGATACGACGTAGTCCCGCCAAACCAGGCGACGTGATAGCGAACCAAAAGCATCGAAAGGTGCATAATGGTTTCGTGGACGTATGCGCTTTGACGGAATTCAAATTTGGTGTGTGCGCGACGAATTTGATCTGTATCCGTCGAAATTCATCGTATTGGCCTCTATGCAAATTTTCCAATTACTTTGTGCACGTTCGTCAGATCGAGACAAAACTTAAGCCAACAGGACCGTATCGTTTTTTGGTCCTGTATGCCAGTTTGGTTTGATTCTGAGACAGTTGATCGGATCGTCGTTTTGGGGCCCACGATCCGATCCACGGGCAATTTGTGCACGGCCCGCCGGAATCCAACTATGGACATACGGTTGGGTTCGTATCGGAAAACCGGACATGTTGACATATAGTTTGACGACTTTAGAGACCACTGACTCTGGCACGCTTTTCAGTGCAAAGCGAGTCCAACGGCGGACACCGTTTTGACCCGAAATTACCGTTTTGTTCCTGTATCCGAATTAGACTTAAGGACAGGCAATCCTAGCTAATTTAAATATTTTGAAAGCGCCGATACGTTTTATTTCAGCATTTGGAGACTTCTGCATGTGTTGACTGATTACGGCTTATTGAGTGGTATAGTATTATTGGTTTTACCAGCTAAGGACCTCAGGCAAGTACACTTTCTGATTGCTTTCGATTCATAGTAGTCTTTTCATTTTATGCTTATACATATGTCTTGCTTCTTGTTGACACGCTCGTCACACGGGGTAGTCGGGAGGGAATATCTTAGTAGACATATGGACTACCCAAAACTATCCCATAAGTCTATTATTGAATGATAGTTGCTGCACACGATACGTGCAGGGTGCCGGATTTACCCCCTAGCCGTTCACATATCAAAACAGATATTTCAAATCACATAGGTAGTTGTTTTATTTGTTTTCCTTGTCTTCTTTCCCACCTGCCATGTCATCAGTTACTTTCTAGTTTCCATATCTCATGTTATTTTCATGTCTTGTTAATTCTATTGTGTTTTCATATTGTCATCGGTTGTGTGCTTGTTCCATTCCTGACTGGAAACTAATATTTTCAGGTTTAGCCGCGATCACTCTTAGCACTGGGAAGGCATGGGTATGCTGAGGTCGACCTAGATAGTGGAACTAGCTGTCTTTTCTATATTGTGAGAACTTTGTATTTTTTTTAATTTTAAATATTGTAAATGCTGTAATAAATTTAGAAATGTGAATGAGCATAAAGTTCATTTTGAGCATTTATTTCTTGCGGTCTTGACAGCGTTATACTGCAGACTCTGCGGCGTAGGCTGGCTTAGACACCTCGTATCCGAAAAAGCGGAATGCGGGTCGTGACAAGTTTTTTGTGGTGGCCCATGCAGGTCAGTTTTTACAAGTTGTGCGAACTCGTGATAGTACTTAAGTTAGTCGTACTATTGCAAGCCTGCGACTAGAAAATGCTCATCACAACTAGGAGTAAATCAACTTTAAGAGATTGGTTAGGACTAGGAGTCCCTATTTTTTAAATTAACATTTGGGTACTTAAGGTTGCTACATAGGTCTCACTAGATATTTTCATAGAAGGATACACCATCGCATTTTGATTTAACGGTAATTCTCAGAAGGGTAGACTCGTAACATCTTCCCAAAATTCTGAAAATAGCACTTATTCCTTTTAATTAAATTAAAGTGTGGTTTTAAATATTTAGTATAGACAACCTTAGTCACGGTTAAGTTTTGAAGTGCAAGATGGCCAAGAATTTTGGCACTGAGAGTGTGGTCGAGTGCTTTGACTAGTATTCTAGCCATGGTAGAGAAGGCCGAGTCATAAATGTATTCTAACTAGGAAAACCAGGCCAAATTGTGACATAACCCTAGGAATAATTTATAATTTATTATTAGATTAAACCTTTAGAAGACCCGGTTGTTCTAAATTAGCCCGAACTCAACCCAAGTCCTGGTGGTCATGTAGTGCGACCAACGTCGTCCATGTAGCTATATAGATGTGTATATTGGTAGTCCATTTCTAGTATGTGAATAATTTCTATAAATTATATATGGAATATAATATGATTATTGCTAATTAAATTTATATTTTACTTGGAAATAGGATAACCTTCTCTTAGAATGATATTGGGGATTTTTGGGATTTACTTAGGCTATACATATACTTGTGTATAAATATATTCATAATAGGTAGACATAGTGCTTTCTACATATTTTTCTTCGATCTTGAATATTAGAGAAATATAAATTTAAGTTTATACTTCTTTTGCCTCGGCCATTTTCCTCTATTCATGATCAATTATACAACTTATCTTATGTCTTTTTTTAAGCATCACCGTATCATAAGTTCGTATCACTTATATTCTTTTCCTTGGACCTAAGAAATATTTTCAAAAACTTCTCCCTCGTTTGTCTACTAATCTCGAGTTAAGTTTTTAGATTCAAAGTTTTCTTCCCAATCGTTGAGTATTGAATACCCGTGAAATAAGGATTAAAAGACTTTTACTTATCTCGACTTCGATCATCATCCTACCTAATTAATTGTTTTTCTTTTCAAGAAGCTGAATCTTATACTTGAAGAACAGATAATTGCACTTTTCTATCTTTATCAATTTGTATGATATTTTAAACTCCTTTGATATTCTTGGAGGATATAGTTGGAATAATTTTGATGACTTATGATGGCAGATAGTCGCGCACTGTCGCCACTTATTTGACTTATGGAGACTGTGGGTTCACTGCAGCCAGCAGCGCACTGGCGAGGCATGATCCCTAAGTTAAAATAATCTCGAGTAAGTATAAGTTATCGAATGTTGTCAAAGCTATATCTTGGTTCCTATCTCCGTCTTTAAGTTGTTATGTCCAGTTGGATAGAGTTGATAGGGTATTCGTTACCGTATCCTTGCTTGAGTCGTGGAATCAAGAGTTTACTGTAGCTAGCTGTACACTGGCGAGGCATAAATCTCGGTAAAATGACTTCGATCATGTTTACGAGTTCGAATACCATAGAGACTACGTCTGATTGGCATATAACTATTAAGTTTTCAAATTGATTTGTGCTATTCCTAGTCACAAATCTCTCAATAAACCTGTAATTCTACCTTCCTTTCTTATCCTTCTATTTTCAAATTGTCACTTTTATATAATTTTGACTGAGTTCCTAAACCTATCTAGATTTTGATTCTAAACTCGTGCCTAAATAATCGTGGATAAATATCCTAAGCTATCGAAACGATTTTGGATTTGATCATCCTTGAACAATCTCGATCATAACTAGACTCCTTCATCATAATTCGATCGAGTCAAATTCGAATCCTTTCCTAGGTTTGATTCTATACACAATCGTTCATGATTAGAACGATTTCGATTAGATCACCCTTAAATATTGTAGATCACGACCAAACTATTTGATTCTATTTCGGTCATGCCCATTCGCCTGTCATCCTAGAATTCGATTCCATGATCGTGCTAAATAATTTTATCCAACTAGTTGTCGTACCAAGATAATTTCAATTTTGATCGATCTTAAACCATTTTATCCAGACTAAATCATAATCGTGTCTATAATTTCAGCTAAATCATAGCTAGGTTATACCTTCGTTCCAACTATGATCATGAATAATTGATCATGATCATACTCGTGCCAACTTCCTATTTTTTACCCTGCCTGATGACTTACACAATTAGCCTTGATCGTGATTGCCTCTTCAATGCGTCTAAAATCCTGTTTAGATTTCATCGAGAACTTTGGTCGTTCCTTAAAAAGCTGGTAATGACTCAACCATGCTGACCATAGATTGGTCGTGCCCAATCATTTCATCTTGATCGTTCTTAAAAACAATTGCTTGTCATCTGGACCATTTGACCGAATACTGGTCGTACCAAATCACACTCTCCTTTTTGTTTATTATCTTTATTATTTTTTACGTGTGACTAATTAGATCATGAATCATATCACTCCCTTGATTATATCATTCGTCGTTTTATTCATATCAAATTAAAATTTTGGTTTCTTGATTATTCTTCATAGTCGTGCCTAATCGTGCTCTTAGAAATTCGAGGACAAGTCATTCTAAGGTGAGTAGACTGTAGGCATCCTAAAACTTTGAGATATACGAGAACTACCGATAAATTGGAAT
Source organism: Iris pallida (assembly GCA_029216955.1). Classification (NCBI taxonomy): domain Eukaryota; kingdom Viridiplantae; phylum Streptophyta; class Magnoliopsida; order Asparagales; family Iridaceae; genus Iris; species Iris pallida. Next base: position 6,015,200 of record JANAVB010022597.1, read on the forward strand.
AATTTCCATTAAGATGATAGTTAGTGCCTCGTGGAATCCCACTTTCCATTTAGATCATTTTGTGTCCCCGGCTGTACCATTAATATTCGGAGCACGAGACCAACTGTTACCTCCCAACAAATTTCATATGCAAGATCTAGACGAGTCCACCTTCATCTAGGTATATCATGTCCCACTCAAACCCGTCTCCTTGTACTCTATTTTGTGGTACGACTTTTAGGTCAAAAGGACTAGCTATAACCTTACCATAATATTGGTATACTTTTCGACTTCCATTAGAGCCTCAAACTCGACTCAGTTCATCCGACCCAATATATGGCTGTGATCTACTCGAAGCCCACTACGCACATGCCACTAGTGTGCCACCCAATTGAGGCCTCATGTGCTACTTAAAAACAAAAGTCACTGAAGGCGCATTTTCGGCTTAGAGACCTAGCTAACCAACCTGACTGCAACTAGCTCAACCATTTGGGTGGAAACCTATTCTAGGATACCCTAACCTAGTAGAAATAGTTTTATCATTAGGAACTTGTCCAGTCCATATAGATTGAAATCCAAGGTTCATCCAACCAACGAGTAATGTCCAGACAGGGAACCCATTAAGACCCAGTAAAACCCATCCATACATACCACCGATTTTGGACTTTAAAACCGAACTATTTGAAGTAGGTCCCTATACCTATTATGTAGTTTTCACCTCTTAGAATATGAAGACATTCGTAACCTTTATTCCATCTACCTGGAAGTCGAGATACGATCTTGTTGTCACGCCCCAGAACCAGAATACTGGAGAGCGGGGGCGAACATAGCCAGCTACGTATATTGAAATGAAGTCCATCTCGCTATACGGTCACGGCTGTCTAGATATGAGGGTTTACTACAAGCCAACAGTCTCTTAAGGTCAAGCCTACTGTCTCAATCTCAAGCAAATAATATAATTACAAGATGTTTGACCACCAAATATACAATAAAAGGCGTCCCAAATATTACATATCAGCTGATCATGAAGCTAGTCGTACAAAATGCTAGGACTAGCAAGAGTTAAGTCATACATGATCAATCCTAAGATTTGTCAATCATGTTTACAGCCCGTAGGCAGACAGTAAGTAAAAGTGCATCGAGCTAACATGTGCTCGTCGGCTAAACGCCTCAAAAGAATAATTTTTACAATAGAATGAGCGAAACAAAATAGAAAACCCACTCATAGCCCGGGTTCCTTCTAGTCGCCACCATCGGGCTGGAGGTTCGGTAGATCCTCGGGTGCTGCTCTAAAATCTGGCCACACAAAACCAGCTGGGTCAAACCCCAGAAAGAGCAAGTGCCACAAAGGAGGCCACGAAATAAGAACAAAAGCCAGTATATCAGATCATAAGAAACTAATTACATAATAAAGACAATTATTAAGAAGAAACCTGGCAGGTGATATACGATGAGATAACCATGGGACTCTTCAGATAACCAGGTTACAACCCGTAAACCAAACAAGGACCGGGATTGTAACCCTTCATCTGAACGGAACTTGGTTTCTCCCACCATTTATCGGCAAGATAAAATACAAGAAATCAGGACCTGTAATTAATCATGATTAAGGTAAAGCACAAGTAGTCATGTCATGTCATAACCTTGTACAGGATCAGGACAGGACAAGCGGGACTAGACTCCATCCAATCAATCACAGCCAAGCAAGTACTACGGCTTACTACTTAACTAACTAGGGTTATCACAAGCCTAATTACTAACAAGATGCAAGTGAAAATTTCCCAGTCCCAAGCCCTGCAGACTATCCAGTTATCCTTCCGCGGGTTGAGAGTATGGTTGGGTACATCGCCCGGGAGACAAATGTACCCTTAGGTGACTTAGAGGGTGCAACACGCGACGGTGTGCTGGAAATGTGCTCTACTCGTCGGCAAGCTACAAGTCCAATTAAGAGCGCCCAGATAACAAGATTACCTGTGACTGGAAATTCTTCATGAACTATAGTTTGATCTAGTCATTAGCCTAATCCATATTCAGTATGAATCCCTGACCGTGGGAACCAGGGAGTCACGTCCTAGACATGATGCAAGACAAGACAAGTGGATTGCACAAGCAAGCAAGCAGGAACACCCACGGTGTCAAGTTGATTATACGAGTCAAGTTAGCTGCCGCAACAGCATCAAGTCAAGTCAAGTTACAAGTTACAAGTCAAGTCAAGTCAGGAGTGCGCCGTCACGGGCCACTATCAAGTTATCAAGGTAAATCATGTCAGGGTACTTGTCAGGAGTGTGCCACGATAGGCCACTATCATGTCAGGTTGGTCATGTCAGGAGTGCACCACTACGGGTCACTGTCGTGTTATGCTAGTTCCTTGTCATACCATGCCATGTACAATAGTCATTCCAAATATGTCAAGTAAAATCAAGTTCATGATAAAAGGCGTAAGGATATAAAATGGACGTAAAATATCTAATAAAATATCAATATACAGGACTATAGAAGAGCCAAGCTTAAAGAAATAAAACCAAAACTCCAAGAGCCAATGGTTTGCGCAAGGGGTCAGGGGATTGGATTGCGCAGGTGTCAGCTGCGCAGGGTGCCAAGTGCGCAGGGGCACAGGGCGCAAGGGCAGATGGCGCATGGGTCAGATTGCGTATGAACAGACTGCGCAGGAGTGGACTGCGCAGGGGTGGATTACGCATGAGCAGACTGCGCAGGAGTGAACTGCGCAGGGGTGGATTGCGCATGAGCAGACTGCGCAGGAGTGAACTGCGCAGGGTGAAGTGCGCAGGAATGGTTGGCGCATGGGGCTGAGCGCAGTTCACCATAGGGCAAGCTGCGCGGTCGACACTGCGCTAAAGAGCGCAGGCCGAGAGGGGCTGCGCAGTCCAGCACTGCGCTAAAGAGCGCAGGCTGCAGGCTGCTACTCCAGGCCGAGAAGAACACCAAGAACACCAAGAATTCAAATTTTTATATCTTTGTCAAATCAAAGCCAAATCTAGATTCTCAAAGTTCTAACTTGAGGAAAATTGAATTCTCTTCCACATGGAAGCATCAAAACCCACAAAAGTCCAACCAAAATAGATCAAAACCATGTAAATCTAAAAATAGTTAAAACCTAGATCTAGAACAATGGAGACTCCAAATCACAAAATATCAAGCACTAATGTTGATCACCATGGCCTAATCTAGCTAATGAACAAATAAAATGTGGTTCTTATATGGTGGCAAGGTGCACTTGCCTATGGGTGTTGGTGAGTTGTGTAGAGGAAGGAAGAAGAAGGAGATGGAGAAGTAAATAAAAAATAAAGAGGAGAGAGAAAAGTTAGGTGGGATTTAATGAGGGTGAGTTGTGTTATGTTGAGGGTTGAACATAGGCTAAGGTGTTCCAATGCATGTTAAACCAAACCAAATCAAACCAATTCTCCTCCACAAAATAAACCAAGCCAGGTAAAACCCAATTACGAGAACCAAAATCTGCAAGTCAAGCCAATTACAAGTACATGCCAAAATTCGAGAAAATAAATACAGGTCTGAAATACATGCAAGCTTGACAAAATACGTATTCAGAATATGGGTGTTACACTTGTATTGCACTCATATTCCTTGCTCGTGTGTTAAAATAACTACGGAAAAGATCACAATCTTGATTTCTCAAATTTCGTTCTACCTTGGAACCTTGTTTAGAATTTCGAGAACGGAACTTCTGTATTGCACGAATTGCAAGCCCCTCTAAGAAACGAAGGGTTCTTCGATTTAGCAAGTGACTGGACTAGAGTAGCCCACTCTAGCAAGTAAGTCAATGGTTCATAAACACTCTTTTTAGCTTTATCGTTGGATACTCTCTACCGCTCTTGAAACTTTATATTTGCTCTCGATTATTCTTCCTTATCTTTATGTCCTTCCTATTTCAAAGCGACGAATGGTCACGCTTATTAGAATATATCAATATTACTTAGCTACTTGTGTAAATTTGTTGCTTGTTAAATTTTGGGTTGCTTGATAGATAGGAGAGGATTATAGATGCCACATACAGTAGATATCTATTGGTAGGATTGTTAACAACTAGTTAGAAGATTATAAGATTTTCTTTCCAGGAGTAATGTGACCAAAGGTGGTAGAGGATATGTAGTTACAAAATGGATAGGAAGAGGATATAAACTATTTTGAGGAATAGTATGAATTAGAATTTCGAGGACGAAATTATTTTAAGGTGGGTAGATTTGTAGCTCATCTTCCCTAAAATTTTTGAAATATTTTATTTATTTTAATGGTGATTTTTAGACTTTATAAATAATTATTTAGTTAATTATTACGATAGATGATTTTAATCATGGTTAGAAATTGGAGTACAAGGTGACTAGAAATCATGGCACGGATAGTGCAGTGGCGTGCTTTGACTAGTGTATTAGCCCTGGTAGGGAAGACCTGTCCATCAGTGTGTCCTAATTAGGAAAACCAGACCAAGTTGTGACATGACCATTATAAATAGTTTAATTATTTATTATTATTATTGACGTTTAAGTGACCCGGTTATACCAAATTAGTCCAGACTTGACCCGAACCAAACCCGGGCCCATGTAATGTTGTAGAGCGACCAAAGACGTTCATGACCATAGATGTGTTGTATGCATGTGCGTACTTCGTAATTTGTGTAGTGGTCTAGTAAATGTTGTATATATATATATATATATATATATATATATATATATATATATATATATATATATATATATATATATATATATATATATATATATATATATATATATATATATATCCTACATAAATCTCTCATCCAAAATATATGTTTAAGGAAATATTCACTATTCACCAAAATATATGTTAATTGTCATATAGAATATTTATAAATGTTTTATTTGATAATTATAGTGAATATTTCCTTAAACATATATTTGGATGAGAGATTTATGTAGGATATATATATATATATATATATATATATATATATATATATATATATATATATATATATATATATATATATATATATATATATATATATATGTATTTGTGCGTATATATAAGCATATTCGTAATATACAAAAATTAGGCTTTATATAAATATATATATGTATAGCTATCTAATTGTGGTTATATATATATATATATATATATATATATATATATATATATATATATATATATATATATATTAGTATATAAATGAATAATTCTATATTATAAATAATGATTATAATTATAATATTGTATTGTCTATATGGAATTTGTGGTATATAAATATATATTAAATATATGTATAAATACCAGGATAAATACCAGGATATATATATATATATATATATATATATATATATATATATATATATATATATATATATATATATATATATATATATATTGATTTTATGGGCATGTAAATATATTTACAATTTATTAATATATATACATATATATATATATATATTGTGTATATATATTTTATATATATATATATATGTTGTGTATATATATGTGTGTGTGTATGTATATATAAATATATATATTGTATATGTGTATTTATATATAAATATATATTATATATATGTATATGTGTGTATATATATATACATATATATAAATATATATATATATATATATATATATATTTATATATTTATATATATACATGGGTATTTATTTGTATATATATATAAATATATTTGTATTAGTATAATAGAAAAATAAATAAAAAGAAATAAAAAAATAGAAAGGCCCAGCCCGACAGAACCCGGCCCAGCCCATCACTCCCATACAGCCGATCTCCTCCTGAGATTTCCCAGACCCGAGCCCCGTTCGGTTAAGGCTGTATATACACGTATGTGTATATACCGAGAGAAACAACAGCAAACCCTAACCTCGCCAACGCTCAAACCCCTAGCTCCACCCTCCTCATAACCTGGCGGCCACCCCGCGCTCACAGCGTTGCCGCGCACGGCCAGCCCCGTCGGCCAAGACCGCGCATGCGCGTCGAAAACAGGGAACCAACAGCAGCAGCGATACGAAGAGCCTACGTCGGGGTGAGTTTTCTTCCACCCCGTTCAATCATTTTTTGATCCGTTGCTTCCTATGTACAGACAACATATAGGACTCCCCGACCCTTTTTATGGATTTGGAAATCATCAAATACGTGTCGAGAAATCGAATCCTGAAGTTGACCGAAAAACTGTTTTTCGAAAATACGAATTCCTTCGATACGATGTGCGTCCCACCAAACCGGGCGACGTGGTCACGAACCGAAAGCATCGAAGGTGTGTAATGGTTTTGTGGACGTGTGGGCTTTGACGGAATTCAAATTGGTCGCGTGTGCACGACGAATTTGATCCGTATCCGTCGAAATTACCATATCGGTCTCTATGCAAATTTCTTAATTACTTTGTGCACGTTCGTCAGATCGAGACGAAACTTATGCCAACAGGACCGTATCGTTTTTCTGGTCCTGTATGCCAAGTTTGGTCCAATTCTGAGACAGTTGATCGGATCGCCGTTTTGCGGGCCCTACGATCCGATTCCATAGGCGATTTGTGCACGGCCCGTCGGAATCCAACTCTGGACATACGGTTGGGTTTATATCAAAAAACTAGACCTGTTGACATGTAGTTTGACGACTTTAGAGACCATTGACTCTGGCACGCTTTTCGGTGCAAAGCGGATCCAACGGCGGACACCGTTTTCATTCGAAATTACCGTTTTACCCATGTGTCCAGAATTGGACTTAAGGACAGGAAATCCTAGCTAATTTGAATATTCTAAAAGCGTTGGTACTGTTTATTTTAGCATCTGGAGACTTCTGTATGTGTCGACTGATTGTGGCTCATTGAGTGATATAGTATTATTGGTTTCACCAGCTAAGGACCTCAGGCAAGTACACTTTCTGATTGCTTTCGATTCATAGTAGTCTTTTTATTTTATGCTTATACATATGTCTTGCTGCTTGTTGACACGCTCATCACACGGGGTAGTCGGGAGGGGAAATATCTTAATAGACGTGTGGACTACCCAGAACTATCCTATGAGTCTATTCTTGAATGATAGCAGCTGCACACGACACGTGCAGGGTGTCGGATTTACCCCCTAGCCGTTCACATATCGAAACGAATATTTCAAATCACATAGGTAGTTGTATTTTATTTGTTTTTCTTGTCTTCTTCCCCACCTGCCATGTCATCAGTTACTTTCTAGTTTCCATATCTCATATGTTATTTTCATGTCTTATTAATTCTATTGTGTTTTTGCATTGTCGTCGGTTTGTGTGCTTGTTCCATTCCTGACTGGAAACCAACATTTTTCAGGTTTAGCCGCGATCACTCTTAGCACTGGGAAGGCATGGGTATACTGAGGTCGACCTAGATAGTGGAGCTAGCTGTCTTTTCTATATTGTAAGAACTTTGTATTTTCTTTAATTTTAAATATTGTAAATGCTGTAATAAATCTAGAAATGTGAATGAGCAATAAAGTTTATTTTGAGCATTTATTTCTTGCGGGCTTGACAGCGTTCTACCGTCGACTCTGCGGCGTAGGCTGGCTTGGACACGTCTTGTATCCGAAAAAGTGGGTGCGGGTCATGACAATGCTACTCATCTCACACATACTCGTGGTACAACTGTGTCAAGGTATATGTGATACTCTACAAACGGTAGTCCCTTAACTCTAAGTCCATATTCAATCAAAGGATAATAAGTAAAGTAATGCTACTATCACTGAACAGGCAGTAAATAAGGAACTGTAAATAATGGTACAGCTAGAAATAAATAAACAGTGATATGCAAATAACTAAAATGTAGACTTAAATATAAACAGTAAATTATGGCAAGGTATCTTGTCTGGTGGGACGCCTGGTATGATGCGATGATCAAGATAGCACAAAGCATGACTTCGGTGTTACAACTATGCATAGGAGCCTCTATTGATGACACGGAGTATTCCATCGGGTCCAGAACGGTCAACTTAGTTAGGTTTGACATAATAAAGTACAGAATTAGAGAGGGACTAGGAATAATGAGCTTGGTCATGGGCAAGAATTTATGACGACCAAAAAGAGGGAATTTTTGAGAAAATAGATACTCAAATTTATTTTGAAGCATTTATGCATAATATAAAACTAGATATGTTTTTATCTAGAAAATATTTATTTATATTAGTGGAAAACTATGTCCTATTAGTTAAAATACTTTAGATAATTATAATGGAAGATCTAGCTAGTAAATTATTTTAGCAAAATAAAACAAAAACTTAATTCATCAAAATATATTTTAGCTCAAAACTACATAGTAATATATTTAACCTTCTAAGCCAAGTTGGAATTTATATGTAAACCATATACTATTTATGTCACAAATATAATTTAGAAAAATTTATAGGGTTTAAACGAAAACATTAGTTGGCAAAATACACTAATTATAACAATAATTAATAATAAGCAATACTACTAGTAAAAGAAAGGGAACCCAAAACAAACAATCACAAAAATAATAATAATGAATAATGATAATAATAATAATAATAATAACAACAAAACAAAGACTAAGAAACCAACACTAATAACAAACAATCAACAAAACAAATAAAAATAAAAATAAATAGATAAATAAATAAAATTTAAAAAAAAACCTGCAGCAGCTATTGCCTCTTCTTATTTAGAATAGAGGGGGGAGAGGTTTTTAATAAAAGGAACTGATAGAGAAAGAGAAGGAGTAGGTGAGGAAGGGAGAGCGAGAGGTAGGGAGATCGGTCCGGGGAGACTCGGAAGAGAGGGACAGGAGATGGGAAGAGCTCGGAAGAGAGTCTCACCACTCGAAGTCGGAGTTTCGGATGAGTATGGTGCCGGTCTTGAGCGGTGCGGCCTCGAAGGGTGGGTCACCGGCGCTGGTGTCTGCGCGTAGGCGATTTTCAGGTGAAGCGATGGTCTTGTTGAGGCGGGGTTCGCCAGATCTGTCGTCGGCCAGGCGGAGGATGGCGCGTACGCGGCGCTAAAGTGCGGGCTCGAGCGCGTCGCTCTGAGGGCAAAAAAGGGTCCAGGCGTGGTGGGTCGCCGACCAGAGGATTTGGTGGCAGTCTCGCGTGGGCGGCCGGTCGTGGTGATGATTTTGTAATGGTGGTGGTGGCGATGGCGATGGGTTGTGTTGCTGGTGGTGGTTCGGGTTTGCCTGGACGGCGTGTTGGTAGGCGGGATGGTTGTCTGCGGCGGGACGACTGGTGGTGGCGGTGGTCGTGGCGGGAGTACGGTGGAGACGGGATTCGGGCTGTGGCCGTGGTGGTTGTGGTCGATTGTTTGGGATGGCGACGATGATGGTCGTAGGTGTGATGATGCTGGTGTAGGCTGACGAGGGTTTGGGGTAATGTTAGGAAAGGAGTGGTTGTGGCTGTTGGTGGTGGTCGTGGTGGTGGTCTGCTGGGTTCGGGTGGTTGTGACTGGAAGGTGCTCGGTAGTCGCGGCACGGGCTGGCGCCGAAGGTGGAAGGAAGAAGGCTGCCAGAATTGTCGGGGTAGGATGACGGCGGTCGACAACAAGAGGCTAGGATTAGGAATTTGATTTGTCGGGGGTGTGTCCGACACGAGAAAAATGTATATGTAAAGGGTGGAATAAGAATTGGAAAGACATCCGGGGTTGGATCCGAGGTCGTCACGGCTGACACGAGAAAGGATTGGACACCAACACGATGCACTTAGTTTTGTGGTGGAAATATTGAATTAGTTGTGGGGGAAAACAATATGGAGGCTCTCCTATTTATAGGGGTGAAAGCTCCTATTCTGATAAGGATTGGGTAGACTCAAATCCTCCATTAGATAATTCATGGTTTTGTTTAAATAAATTTAAGCTTGCTTCAATATAATCTAATACCAATATAGATAACCCCGCCTTTTTAAAAATCTATTGGAATCAAATCTTTTTCAAATTAATTATCGTAATTAAATAAATAAATCTAAATATCTTTTTCCAAATAATAAAATATAATATTAATAACTAATTTCGAAAATCATAATAATTATATGACTTAAATTCATGTATCACTCATAAATCTAGAATAATAAAGAAAACTTACCTTCTAAATTACCAATAACTAAAATAGACTTCCTATAATAAATAAATTTTGGAAATTTCTCAATATGATGCTTTGTGTAACTTTTTAGCAATATAATAAATAAAAAATATTTACCACCTATTATTTGAAAGCTATATTTCTATATAAAAATGTTTTCTAAAAATATGTACCTCGTACATATTCGCACTCGCCGAGCAATACGAAAATGCAAATTCGCACGCGACGCACATTTACGAGAATGTGAACTTGTATGCGACGTACAAGTACGAAAAATCAATACCAAATTTATTTAAAAATATAAAAATAAAATTGTAGTAAATTTTAGGGAGTTTACAGGAGCACAATGCTTTATGCTAAAACTCTTTACATAAAGAACTCTCCTAAGTGTATGGATAGAGATGTAGGTCGTCTCTTGAGGGTAAACTTGTAGACACCCAAGATACATACACCGAGACCAGGTTAGCACATGGCCTTTAACGTGCGACCGGAGGCGCTGCTGATGTCATGATGTGAGTGGAAAGAGTTACAGCTGTGGTGCAGAATTCAAGACTTAGTCCATTCTTGTATCGTACTATTGCTTGACCCATATGGGAAGATTCAAGTCAAAGCGACATCTCTCCTAATGCATGATGGCAATCACTGTAAGGAACGCTTAACCATATATTAAGCTATATGTGGGGGATTGTTTGTATTTTCTACTTTCCTTTAGGAAATTTTAGTCCCATATTGGAAAACGACCAAAGTATATACCTCAATAGATAGCTATGCTTTGTGTTGGAGTATGCACATGGAGTGTGGTGGCCAATGTGGGTTGATTTTCCTAGAGGGTTAAGTATAAATCACAAAGAACAAACCTTTATTTTGTCACCACCTTTGGGTTCCATAGGAGCTAAGCCCCGTAGGAGCTTAGCGACTCGAACTCAGACTCATGCGAAGGACGCAAAGTGGCGCTTTGATGGCGCACTTAGTAGTTAGCACGTCAGCATTGTCGCATGGCGCTCGTGCGCTCCTTTTATGCGCGAGTTGCATGCACGGTTGCTTGCTACGGTGCATGTGAGCCTCCTGAATTTTAGGGATCATTTAAATTTTTTTAAATGAATTACTTTCCATAAATAATTTTATTATAATTAATTTTGATCATTAAATGTACCTTTCTGTGACCTTGATTTTTGGAGCGCCAGGGATGTCAATCTCTCGGAACTTCCTTCATGAGTTTTGTTGTAGACAAGATTAACTTCATTTTGATATATCGTGTCCCACTCAAACTTGTACCCTTGCATTCTATTTGTATCATACAACTTTCTAGTCACTTTAGGCCATTTGACCATCTATCGTAAAGCTTGATCTAACTTCCAATTTAATTTCGGGACTCAACATCGATTTGACCTACTCGACCCAATATATGATTTTGAACTATTCTAAGTCTACTACACACTTGCCACCTGTATGCCATCCAATTGAGCTCTCGCATGCTATTATTTCATCAATGATCATAATTGATCTAAATTTATAGTCATGATCGCACCAAACCCAAACCTAGCCCAATCAAACCCAAGCGTCCAACCCAAATTCATGTAACCACTCTCCTTTAAATACACACATCACACACCCCAACTCCAAGTGTAGCCACCCAATAGCCCCCCCCCCCCCCCCCCCCCCCCCCCCCCCCCCCTCCCCCCCCCCAACTTTTTTTATTAATTTATTATAATCATTTTTATACCATTGTTACTAAAATAAAAGTTTAGAATTACTTTGCATATATATATAGTTAGTTAGAGTTTATACCTAATGACATTAAATTTTATTTTATTTATTGATTGGATATAGGGTGATACGTGAATGTTGAAGTAAATTTTGCATTCTATTGAGATAGAACTTTTTAGAAATAAAATAGAAATTATATATTTTTAATTATTTTAGTGGGCTTAGTGTATAAACTTGCAGCCAATAATTCAACTAATCCCTTGGCCCATTTCTCTTTCGGCCACAACAAATTTGGACTAGACTGTGGAATGATCCATTCCCTTCTTCTGTTTTTGTTGTTTGTCTTGGCTCAACAGCCCTAACACCCATTGGCCCATTACCCAGCCTATTGTGAACCCGTACCCGTTCACTCCAAAAAAAAAACCATCAGTCCTTCTCCTCCCTCCCGTATGGTACTGTGCTCACTCCCGAGCAGAGCATGCCCCCCTTACAGCTGGCCAGACAGCTTCACCAAATATATATAAGCATTTTTTTCTTCTCTCCCATACTCCAAAACCTACCCGCAACAATATACACTACTCATTCCCATCCTTCTTCTTCCTCCTTTATTATTACTACTGCTGCTTTTCACACTCCTATGATGGTGCAACGACCTCTGCGGCGAGTCCCTGACGACCCCTGGTGGGGCTCCGCCGCGCGACAGCCAACGCCACCTCGGCGTACAACAGCCAGCATGCGCGTGCGCGCACAAGACCAGCAGCTGCAGCCGCAGCAACGACGTGGTGGTAGGCCGCCGCCACCGCCGGGCCACCCCCCTTCATACGACGCTGACACGAGCACGGTCGCGCAAGGCAGCAGCAGCGACGCCGTAGCAACAAGACAGCAGCATCGGAAGCAACAGCGACACCGCGCCGCAACGCCTCGCGACGGTCGCCACGCACCGTCGCACGGCCGAGAGGGCTCAACGAAGTCCCGACGAACTCCCCAGTGGCAGCCACTTGCCTCCCGACGCACGGCATGGGCTATTCGTGCGTTTCGTACGGGATTGACGCGCGAGTTTTGAACTCAAAATTTGTACTTCGTTGCAGCAACTTTCAACGCATTTTTTAGACAATTCGACCGTTGGATCGTCGATCCGATTCTTCCGTCTCAATCTTGATATATAGCTCTACCTCCACCTAAATTTTCAGCCGTTAATTCGATAGTTTGATAGATCAAAACCGGCCACCAAGTTGACCGTTTAAATTATGTTTAATTTGGACAGTTTTGTGGAGCCAACTTCGTAGATTTGTTTTATCTGCCATCGTAGACCCGTTTGATGCACCACCAATTCATGCGCATAGCAGGTATAACCATCTTTGTGTCACAAAAATTTTAGCTTCGTAGGATGTCGTTTGGTTGGTTGAAATCGACGTCAAAGTTGGCCTCTCGAAACCGTAATTTCAAACTTGTAAAATTCCAATTTTGAATGCGAACTCCGAATTTTGATTCCAGTGCCACCAGTGGACTCGTGGCATCATTTTGGCTAAAATTTATATCTAATTTGCTGAATTTTGAGCAACATGGTCCTGTCAAGCATTTCGGTGCAAATCGGGTCCCATGTCCGGGTCAACATGTCATTTTGAGTTCGGCTCATCGGAATCCAATTATGGATATACCATTGGGTTCATATTATCATTCTTGACTCGTTGATATATATTTGGCTAGATTTAGTGGACTTTGGATCTGGCACGCATTTTCGTGCACATCGGGTTCCAATGTTCGGGTCAACGGGTCATTTTGAGATCGGCTAATCGGAATCCAATTTCGGATATACCGTTGAGTTAGTATCATCATTCTGTACTCGTAGACATATAATTTTCTAGGTTTAGACGACTTTTATTCTGGCACATTTTTTGGTGCAAAATGGATCCAACGGCGGACATCGTTTTGATCCAAAATTATCGTTTTATTCCTGTGTCCAAATTGGACTTATAGATAGGCTATCCTAGCTAATTTGACCCTTCTGGACACGTTAGTGATGTTTGTTTCATCATCTGACGACGTCTGTAGATTTTTCTTTATCTATTACCATTAATTATAATCATGTTAGTATTTGGATTTCGTACGTCGAAACTGAGATCAGTCCATTTCAGTGATCTCACATCGCTAAAATTGACTAGGTGACCATGTAGATCGCCAAGATAAGATTGTTGACCTTACAGTTGATCATCTTGTCTCGATTTGCGTGTCGTAGGTTTCACTGTACGAATAACAAGGTACAAACTTGATATTTTAATAACCTACATTTGTAATTTATATTATTAGCAATAATGATTATAGAGACTAGTGTGACCTAGTTCTAGGTGATATAATTACAAGTGTCTTAGATAACCTAAGACAATACGCGACTAGAACAACTCAAGCTCTCTAGGTAGGAGTTATGAGTTATACATTTACTTTAGTGTGTGATATATGTTTGTTTGTGATTAGGGTTGATAGATATTACATGGAGTATGGTTCATTGGCTTATGGATAGTGGAATAGGCTTTGGTACTGCAGTCTCAGTACAGTTCGGACAACTCCAGGTAAGTGTACCTTGCTAATCTTGTACTTCAGTTTACAATTTGCTTTACTTTTAAATATATGCTTGAATATGTTATTACACCACCTAGGATCGTGTTCGTTACTTCGTCGAATCACATTCGAGTGTCGATGGACGTTAGTGCCATCGGGTATCGATACTAGATATTCACATTTACGTTACCGCGATAACTCGTTGCGGGGTACACTCTCTAACCATAGGACATGTTTATGTGACACTACATTATTGTCGGATTTTCGTACTTGATTACATCTTGATATACTAAAATATATGTCTGGTTTCTAGGACGATGACATGGATATACATGCACTGTTATTTTTTTATTATGACTCGTTGTCCTAGTTAGAGGTTCTGGCCGAGCGTCTAGTGGATACAATTCATGAAGTTACATGGGCGGAGAGAAACAAACACCGTGCGCTTGGGCTACTTTCCCACATTGTTACCGTTGCCTCTTATTCAGAGCCTTGGATATTCATAGTTACCACAGTTCCTTATCGGAACTACATATTTTTTATAGTTACCGGAGTTCCGTATCAGATCTCTGGATTACACCGTGACAGCCCGCATGTTCGAGTGATGTTTCTTAAATTGTATTTCATACTAGTTGGTTACGTTAGTTTCACCCATTTTGTCAGTCTTACCATACTTTATTTATTCATTCATTACTGTCGTACACTTGGCCTATATATTATGTACCTTGTTGCATCCATCTGAGGACCTTGTCTCCTTCAAGGTTGGCTGAGTAGGTTTTGGTTGAGCGCCTTGCTGGATTGTTGATGATATTCATTCATTACAGGTATTCAATCTTCCAGAGTTATATGTTTCATTTATTGTTATTTGTATCTGCTTAGTAGCCTAGTATTTATAGACTCATTTTATCTTTTCGAGTCTATTCGGACAAGTATGATTGTTGGGTTGCAGACTAGTATTCATATTTTTCTCTCTTATGTTTCTGTTACTTGGATTGAGATATAGAGTTGATGTAGTGATAGTTACACCATTTCGAACAGCTTATACGTATTCTAGTCGGACTAGAGTCTGGTTAAATATGTAGCTGGCTAATGCCATGTGGCTCGGTCCTGCGTATTTTGGGACTGAGGTGTGACAATGCATGCGTTAGGCACTATACGTCATGGCGCCTATGTGTCTCGACACATGAGTCATGACGCTATGCGTCTAGGCGGCTACGCGTCTCGACGTTTTGTGTCCAAGAGTTATGCGTCTTGATGCTATGTGTCTTGGTGCTATGCGTCTGGAGCTACGCGTCTGGAGCTATGCAGCTATGTGGCTATGCGCCTATGCATCTATGTGCCTATTCGTCTAAACGCTAGACGCATAAGCATGGTTGCTTTCGATGCTGTCAGCATAGGGTATGGGCAGTTGTGAGACTCGTCTCACAGTATCGGTATTTATATATGGATACGTATTTTGTAGCGTATTTCGTATTTTCTTGGTTTTCGTAATGCTTTAAAATTTTTCCTAACTTATAGATTTTTCCTTGGCCGGCATACCGCCAGTATACCGGAGTATACCGACGGCATACAGTCCATACAGATTTTTCACATTTTAGATATTTTCGATTTTAGATATTTTCATGAATAGTGTTTTCGATATTTTCGTGAATAGTGTTTTGGATATTTTGATGAATAGTGTTTAGATATTTTCGTGAATAGTGTAGATGCACCCTATTACCCATTGGATATTTGGTTTTGTTTCGATGGTTAGGATTGACTTAGATTTTGTCATGGATCATGATCCAACGGCTAAGATTAATTCCCCCTTCTATATATACCATTTCACTTTCTCTCTCCTCCCTCTTTTCATTCTCTTCACTCTCTCTTCATTTCTTCTTCCCTTCTCCCCCCCTTGGAGCTTGCCAAGAGCTTGGCCTTGAGGCCTTGGGTGTGGTGTCTAACCCCCCCTAGGAGGAGGAGTAGAAGATTAGGCTTGGAGCTTAACCTAGGCAAGTACATCTTGCCAAATCTATGAACCATATTGTTTTGTTGTCATTTTTGTTTTCCTTGGTATTAAATGCTTAGAATTTTTCCAAACTCATTTTTGTTAAATATATTTTCCTTATGATTCTCGTCTATATGCATGTTTATAAAATTTGTTTAAGCAAGGTTTTGATTTTCTGTTAAAACCCAATATAGACTTAGTAGAAAACATGGTATCAAGAGTGATACTAGTGTTACCATCATGTATCTTGGTCACATATACATATATGAGGCCCTCACATAGTTTGTATATCATGGATTTTGAGTTTGGTGGCAATCGGAACCCGTTTCGGTGTCCCGAGAACCTCTGTTTGGGAGTATTTTGAGATATTGATCTATCAAATGTTTTGATTTGTGAAAACTAATACTTCCATGTTGTAGGAAATTCAATTCTATACAATTTTGACTTTTGAAAATCCGAATTTCGATTTAAAACGAAGTTTTTATGGCCGAAACAAGTTTTTAGTTCAAAAATTAACTTTCTGTGACGGTTCGGAAAATCCGTCGGAAATCCACGGAAATCCGTCGGAAAATCCGAACTTGCACCACAAAACTTGCTGTTTCAATCCGGAAAATCCGCCGGAAATCCGCTATAATCCGCCGGATAATCCGGTTAGGCTATTTTTGTCCGTTTTTGCCCGTTTCTGTCCATTTTTGATATTTTCTTCGATTGTAATGATTTCTTAACATGATTAGATGATCTTGCATAGTTAGAAAATGATTGTACACCCTATATACACTTGACACTAGCACATGTTCAATCATTTTCTATAAAATGTACTTAGCTTAAATTATTGTTTCCCACATGCCATGATATGTCTTTTGATATATTCTTTCTTACAAGCTATGATAATTGTTACATGTCTTCCTTGCTTACATGATAGTGGCCCGTCGTGGCGCACTCTCCTTACATGTCTTCTTGCCTACTTGATAGTGATCCGTCGTGGTGCACTCTTGAACATGTCTTTTCTTGCTTACATGATAGTGGCCTGTCATGGCGCACTCTTGATTCCAGTACATGTCTTGCTCCTTGATAGTGGCTCGTCGTAGCGCACTCCTGGCTTCTTGTCTATTATATTTTCTTGTTGTGGCTTGTTATGGTGCACATTCTCGTTATTGTCCAATCTTGCATGCTCATGTCTAGGATGGATTCTGCGGAATGCCACACCCAGAATCCAAGAAAATGGTAAGGATTATATAACTTGATTGATCATTAGAACATGGGTGGGGAGGATTTCCCAGTTACCTGTTGCCTTCGGTCTAGGTCGTTATAACATTTAATTTAAGGGTTTGGAGCTATCCGTCGAGATGAGCACTCTCCCAGCTTCACCGTCGTGTGGGAGCACAAAGTCACACTTGTAATCAAAACCCGGCATGACCAATAGGTGGCAGCAGGCAGGTAACCGGACTTGGAATTCTCAAACTTGCATTTGTTAGTATTTAAGATTGTGACAACCCTAGTTAGCTAATATATAAAGCCGTACTCATTGCTTGGCCGTGACTATTGTATGGAGTCCAGTCTAGTCTAGTTTGCCTAGGCAGTGTCCGGATTTGTTTATTTTAGTACATCTTTGTTTATGCTTTACTTTTGCCGGTAAATGATTAGATACTAAAGTTCTGTTCAGGAGAAGGGTTACAACCCCGATCCTTGTTTGGTTTACGGGTTGTAACTTGGGTTCCAGAATAGTTCCTAAGTCATCTAATCATTTGTCGTTCTATATAGACATGACATGCTCACATGCTCCAGTTACATGACATGCTCACATGCTCCAGTTACATGACATGCTCACATGCTCCAGTTACATGACATGCTCACATGCTCCAGTTACATGGCATGCTCACACACTCCAGTTACATGACATGCTCACATGCTCCAGTTATATAATATGCTCACATGTTCTAGTTACTTAACATGCTCTACAAGACAAGTTAACAAGTTTTCTTTAAATGCCTTACATGACAAGTTTCCTTTAAAATGCTCACATGACAGGTTTACAAATGATGTCTTCCTTTACATATCTACAGTTAACTCTATATGACATGTTGTTTGTTTATTGTCTCTCATCGGGATAAGTGCATTGGTAGTGCACAAGTCTCGATTAGCTTTACCTTTATGTCTCTATCCGTTTCTTGTTAGAATTAGATTGGTTTTAGTTCATAAGTTTGGCTTCCTTTGTGGTACTTGCTATTGGGGGTCTGACCCCACTGGTTTTGCATTGACCAGATCTGATAGAGGAGCCCGGAGGATCTTCCGTACCTTCCACTCCTTGGTGATTACCCAGAGCACCAGAGTACCTTAGTGGGTTTTCTATTTCATTCTCCCACTAGTTATGTACATTATTCTTTTGTGGCGTTTAGCCTCCGAGCACGTGTTTAGCTCGTGTTTTGGACTTGACATTTAGCCTACGGGCCAGAACATGATTTGCGTATTCTAGACTATAGCTAGAGCTTATCATGTATGACTATTACTCTTGCTAGTCTTCACTCTGTATTACTAGCTTCATGATCATTGATATATGATAGTTTGGGACGCTTTACTATTTTATATTCCAGTTGATCTTACTTCTTGTACATTGTTTACTGCCTGTGATTGAGATACCTAGGATTGCTTGACCCAGGATTGCCTGTTGGATTGTAGTAGTAACCCCCATCTATACAGCTTATACGTTATTTCGGAGTACTGGAGTACTTTGGTATACGTAGCTGGCCTGGTCCGTTCCTACTTGCCAGTATTCTGGTTCTGGGGCGTGACATAGGTTTTAGTGGTGGCCCACGCAGGTCTGATTTATCAGATATGTGGGGGTTACTGATGTTTAGTTATCTCAGTCACAATTCTCCTTTATTGATATCCTTCGTGTTATTCTATATCTCTGATCCTTTGACCTGATATCTGCCTTGATCGTTGATCTTTCATGTTCCCTCGATTTAATCCTTGTGTCCTTTAACTTTCAAGGGCACGGTTCTTAATCCTTCCGATCATCTTGTTTGGGTTCTGTCGATGGCAGGTTAGCAATCTTCTGTCAGGCCAGTTATGGAGGATCAGTCTCAACATTCAGGGGCAGAGTTTAGAGTTGACCCGAGGGCGGAGGTGTCAGTTCAGCCTGATCAGCCAGCAGGGTTAGTCCTGCCAGAGTCCAGCTTCACCGGCTATCCCGGCAGTCCAGCAGTATATGGCTCAGGTACCATTTCAGCAGAAGCCGGTTAGAGCAGCAGTTCCGAGGCGTGGACAGGCATAGTTTGGTATGATAGAGCAGGTTTTGGCCGAAGGCGATTATGTTGTAGGTATTGTCCTGTTCTTCTTCCACTCTTATTTATCTCTTGGGTTATGCATATTTGGCGAGTTTCTCATCCCACTCTTCTGTCTTCGTAGTCGAGGCATGTGATAACTTCATTGGTCTCGAGTACGAAGATACGTCCTGGGTAGAGTCATGTCTTGGATTAAGTCATTGGTACCGACTTATTTTGAGAATTGACTTTTATCTAAGTTGTGGAGTCAGCGTAGGCCTGCTCCTACTCAACTGACTCAGGAGACATGTTTATTCATATGCCTCCATCCCTTCTTGATTGTAGTTATGTTACTGCTTACGCATTTACTTATATTACTGTTGTCTTTATCTTACCAACATGACATGCTTTGTTTTGATTGACATGATTTTCAGCTCTTTGGTTTGGTTTTCATGCTTGAATAGATTTAGGAAATTCCGAGGACGGAATTTATTTTAAGTTGTGGAGAGTTGTGAGACTCGTCTCACAGTATCGGTATTTATATACGGATACGTATTTTGTAGCATATTTCGTATTTTCTTGGTTTTCGTAATGCTTTAAAATTTTTCCTAACTTATAGATTTTTCCTTGGCCGGCATACCGCCAGTATACCGGAGTATACCGACGGCATACAGTCCATACAGATTTTTCACATTTTAGATATTTTCGATTTCAGATATTTTCATGAATAGTGTTTTCGATATTTTCGTGAATAGTGTTTTGGATATTTTGATGAATAGTGTTTAGATATTTTCGTGAATAGTGTAGATGCACCCTATTACCCATTGGATATTTGGTTTTGTTTCGATGGTTAGGATTGACTTAGATTTTGTCATGGATCATGATCCAACGGCTAAGATTAATTCCCCCTTCTATATATACCATTTCACTTTCTCTCTCCTCCCTCTTTTCATTCTCTTCACTCTCTCTTCATTTCTTCTTCCCTTCTCCCCCCCTTGGAGCTTGCCAAGAGCTTGGCCTTGAGGCCTTGGGTGTGGTGTCTAACCCCCCCTAGAAGGAGGAGTAGAAGATTAGGCTTGGAGCTTAACCTAGGCAAGTACATCTTGCCAAATCTATGAACCATATTGTTTTGTTGTCATTTTTGTTTTCCTTGGTATTAAATGCTTAGAATTTTTCCAAACTCATTTTTGTTAAATATGTTTTCCTTATGATTCTCGTCTATATGCATGTTTATAAAATTTGTTTAAGCAAGGTTTTGATTTTCTGTTAAAATCCAATATGGACTTAGTAGAAAACATGGTATCAAGAGTGATACTAGTGTTACCATCATGTATCTTGGTCACATATACATATATGAGGCCCTCACATAGTTTGTATATCATGGATTTTGAGTTTGGTGGCAATCGGAACCCGTTTCGGTGTCCCGAGAACCTCTGTTTGGGAGTATTTTGAGGTATTGATCTATCAAATGTTTTGATTTGTGAAAACTAATACTTCCATGTTGTAGGAAATTCAATTCTATGCAATTTTGACTTTTGAAAATCCGAATTTCGATTTAAAACGAAGTTTTTATGGCCGAAACAAGTTTTTAGTTCAAAAATCAACTTTCTGTGACGGTTCGGAAAATCCGTCGGAAATCCGCGGAAATCCGTCGGAAAATCCGAACTTGCACCACAAAACTTGCTGTTTCAATCCGGAAAATCCGCCGAAAATCCGCTATAATCCGCCGGATAATCCGGTTAGGCTATTTTTGTCCATTTTTGCCCGTTTCTGTCCGTTTTTGATATTTTCTTCGATTGTAATGATTTCTTAACATGATTAGATGATCTTGCATAGTTAGAAAATGATTGTACACCCTATATACACTTGACACTAGCACATGTTCAATCATTTTCTATGAAATGTACTTAGCTTAAATTATTGTTTCCCACATGCCATGATATGTCTTTTGATATATTCTTTCTTACAAGCTATGATAATTGTTACATGTCTTCCTTGCTTACATGATAGTGGCCCGTCGTGGCGCACTCTCCTTACATGTCTTCTTGCCTACTTGATAGTGATCCGTCGTGGTGCACTCTTGAACATGTCTTTTCTTGCTTACATGACAGTGGCCTGTCATGGCGCACTCTTGATTCCAGTACATGTCTTGCTCCTTGATAGTGGCTCGTCGTAGCGCACTCCTGGCTTCTTGTCTATTATATTTTCTTGTTGTGGCTTGTTATGGTGCATATTCTCGTTATTGTCCAGTCTTGCATGCTCATGTCTAGGATGGATTCTGCGGAATGCCACACCCAGAATCCAAGAAAATGGTAAGGATTATATAACTTGATTGATCATTAGAACATGGATGGGGAGGATTTCCCAGTTACCTATTGCCTTCGGTCTAGGTCGTTATAACATTTAATTTAAGGGTTTGGAGCTATCCGTCGAGATGAGCACTCTCCCAGCTTCACCGTCGTGTGGGAGCACAAAGTCACACTTGTAATCAAAACCCGGCATGACCAATAGGTGGCAGCAGGCAGGTAACCGGACTTGGAATTCTCAAACTTGCATTTGTTAGTAATTAAGATTGTGACAACCCTAGTTAGCTAATGTATAAAGCCGTACTCATTGCTTGGCCATGACTATTGTATGGAGTCCAGTCTAGTCTAGTTTGCCTAGGCAGTGTCCGGATTTGTTTATTTTAGTACATCTTTGTTTATGCTTTACTTTTGCCGGTAAATGATTAGATACTAAAGTTCTGTTCAGGAGAAGGGTTACAACCCCGGTCCTTGTTTGGTTTACGGGTTGTAACTTGGGTTCCAGAATAGTTCCTAAGTCATCTAATCATTTGTCGTTCTATATAGACATGACATGCTCACATGCTCCAGTTACATGACATGCTCACATGCTCCAGTTACATGACATGCTCACATGCTCCAGTTACATGACATGCTCACATGCTCCAGTTACATGACATGCTCACACGCTCCAGTTACATGACATGCTCACATGCTCCAGTTATATAATATGCTCACATGTTCTAGTTACTTAACATGCTCTACAAGACAAGTTAACAAGTTTTCTTTAAATGCCTTACATGACAAGTTTCCTTTAAAATGCTCACATGACAGGTTTACAAATGATGTCTTCCTTTACATATCTACAGTTAACTCTATATGACATGTTGTTTGTTTATTGTCTCTCATCGGGATAAGTGCATTGGTAGTGCACAAGTCTCGATTAGCTTTACCTTTATGTCTCTATCCGTTGCTTGTTAGAATTAGATTGGTTTTAGTTCATAAGTTTGGCTTCCTTTGTGGTACTTGCTATTGGGGGTCTGACCCCACTGGTTTTGCATTGACCAGATCTGATAGAGGAGCCCGGAGGATCTTCCGTACCTTCCACTCCTTGGTGATTACCCAGAGCACCAGAGTACCTTAGTGGGTTTTCTATTTCATTCTCCCACTAGTTATGTACATTATTCTTTTGTGGCGTTTAGCCTCCGAGCACGTGTTTAGCTCGTGTTTTGGACTTGACATTTAGCCTACGGGCCAGAACATGATTTGTGTATTCTAGACTATAGCTAGAGCTTATCATGTATGACTATTACTCTTGCTAGTCTTCACTCTGTATTACTAGCTTCATGATCATTGATATATGATAGTTTGGGACGCTTTACTATTTTATATTCCAGTTGATCTTACTTCTTGTACATTGTTTACTGCCTGTGATTGAGATACCTAGGATTGCTTGATCCAGGATTGCCTGTTGGATTGTAGTAGTAACCCCCATCTATACAGCTTATACGTTATTTCGGAGTACTGGAGTACTTTGGTATACGTAGCTGGCCTGGTCCGTCCCTACTTGCCAGTATTCTGGTTCTGGGGCGTGACAGCAGTGCACGTGGCTCTGTCAGCTGGTGGCAAGGGCGACGTGAGTGGCGCTGTCGGCGTAAGACACACTGCTGTATCGGTGGCTAAGACCCGAAGTTTTGGTTGGCCGACGCGTATGCGCGCATAAGCATTGTTATGCACACAAAGGTGCCAGCCTGCTCTATATAAAGAGCACCACTCTTATTGTTGGAGAGATGAAGAGAAAGAAAACCGAGGGCCACAATTCCCACTATAGAGTGTCTATGCGCCTCCAGCAGCAGCAATAACAAAAGCCTATGCGCGTATAGCTGTTTTCCTTCTCTTTTTGAGTTTTAAAGTCAATCCAAGGGGTGACGAAGAGCGTTCCAGAGGTTCATTCTTGAACTTGCTGGTTCCTGGGAGCAGATCGGGAGTAGGCCGAATCTTGCTTTGAGCAGTGGTGACTTGTTTACCCCAGCGAGGAGTTTCTCTTTGTGTTTTCTTATGTTATTTTTTGTTCTATCTCATTGTAGCGTCTACGAACGTAAAGAGAAGAATACTTTTTTTTTTTACTTTGTTGTTGTATTTTGTATTTTCTTGAAGTCAGTTTGTAACCGTTTTTAGTGCTTTATTTGAGTTAGCTAGAGTACAGACTTTGTGTCTCGCGAAAACTCTACGCCTCTCTAGGTGTTGGCTGGAGTGCATACTTTGTCTTGCGAAAACTCTTTGTTCCTCCTTGGATCTCTCCTATCCTTAGATCACTTCGGGACTAACATATAGTACTTAACACTTCAAAGTGCTAGCACTATATAGCTATGAGAAAAAAAACACTCCCTTAAAAAATATTTAAATGCATATCTTAAAATCATAGATCTAAATCTCCCAAACTAGTCTTTGCCTTTGCTTAACTTTATTTGTTAAAAGAGAAACACCAATTTAATTTTTTTAGGGTCCGCTTGGATTGAGGGTTGAGAGAGTTAAGTCAGGGAAAGTTAAGTGAGGGAAAAATAAAACCATGCTTGGTTTGAGGGTGGGGGTTTATGAGGGAGAGTTATAGAGCGTTAAGCGAGGATTTATTTTACCCTCCTTTGTCCATTTTTTTAACCCCCCAAATCGGAGGGTTAAGGAGGGTGATTGAGGGGGTTTTGTTTAAAAAGTCATAAATACCCCTCATTTGTTCTATAAAATATCATAATTTTTTTTTTGTTTTCAACATGTTGCTCCGTACCTTACTAATTTGTGAAGATATTTTGACAAGTTATAATTAAAATTTCAATCAAATTTAATTTTATGACATATATAATAAGGTTATTTTGGTAACTATCATACTTTTATTAATTCTCTTCTCACTCAAAACCTCCAATCCAAGAAAGAGTTATTAAATATCCCTCACTTAACCTCTCTCCAATCCAAACAAGATTCTATGTATTGACCTACTTTCCCTCACTTAACTCTCTCTCATTTAACCCCACTTAACTCTACTTATTTTTTTTCCCCTCAATCCAAGCAGACCCTTAGGCCTCGTTTGGTTCACGGAAGGGAAATTGATTCCCTTGTACTTTCCATGGGAATGAGAAAGTAAAATTCTTGTCACATTTCCTTTCCGTTGTTTGGTAAAACAAGGAAACCACCTAGGAAAGGCCATTTGATTTCATTTCCAGTATTTGGTTAATGTAGGAAAGGAAAGCAAAAATATATCAATGTTCCAATAATACCCTTACCTTTTAAAATAAAAATGACATTATGAAAATCCAAAAGGATCCAGAATACGAGGAGTTAATGGTAAAATAAGCAATAACACATGGTTGGTTTTGTCATAATTTTTTGTAATAAATGTTGGAAAAGGAGAAGGAAAAATCAATTCCATGAATCATGAGTAGAACCATATTCTCTCTCATTTGAAATTGATTTTCAAGTTTGTGGCTACCAAACAAAGAAAAGGAACCACCAAACGAGGGCTTAGGGTTCTTCTTTTCCTTTTACATCTTTAATATGATTTTCCTATTCAGCTCATAATTGAGGAAAAAAAAAAACACAGGAGAAGAGAGGAGGAAAAGAGGAAGGATGGCAGAGGAGGGGAGATGGAGAGATGTGGACAAACTCCTCGCCCGCTCCGGTAACATCATCTCCCCCGGTTTCGACCCCAGCCCCCAGGTCTAAACCCTAATCCTCTCTCTCTCTCTCTCTCTCTCTCTCTCTCTCTCTCTCTCTCTCTCCCTCCCTTTTGCAGACTGATGATTTGGTGGTGGTGGTGGTGGTGTCACAGTTGAGGGAAGAGATCGGGGAGTTGGCTAGGGTTCTGGTGGTCGGCGCCGGAGGCCTGGGATGCGAGCTGCTCAAGGACCTAGCCCTCTCCGGCTTCAGGAACATCGACATCATCGACATGGACACCATCGAGATCTCCAACCTCAACCGCCAGTTCCTCTTCAGGTCCTTTCCACCCCCTCTCTCTCCTTTCTTCGGAGAATGGATCGTCCATTTCATTTAATTTTCGTGAAGAATAGAGTTCAAAATCGTAGTTAGCTGATGCTTAAACGCTAGTAGGCTATTTAGGATTACGGTCCGTGGAAGAGCATCAGTTGGTGGTGCGATCGGAGACGGAATATTAGAAAATTTCGATTTGGAGGGTTAGTACTTAGTAGCTAAGATGGGGTTGGAAGATCAATAATCGTTACATGTTCAAGTTAATTGTTGCCAACAAGTACGAAGATATAATCACATTTGAGGTGATTCCATTGGATGCATGTCAAGTTATCCTCAGGTGTTCCTTTTTTTTTTTAAGATCGAGATGCCGTCTTTTATCAGTGGGTGAAGGCAAGGGCGGAGCCAAGATTTTAGTTTATCCCATATTGAATTTAAAACTTCATGATTTTTTTTAGCAAAATGAATGTTGTGTCACTATCGTCATGTCCATATCTCCTCGTGTCGATACCGTACCATGTCTGGCCAATGTAGAACCGTGTCCAACATACTAAGAAAATGAAAAACTGACAAACAATATATTTAGTTCACTAGGTAGACATCTTTAGGCATAAATGCGAACACTAAGGGTCTGTTTGGCAATTGTAGGGGTAGCGGTTATGAGGTGTTTTTAGAGTACCGGTTATGAGCGGTTATGAGGGGTCCGATTTTGGATGGTTTTTAAGTAGCGACTTTTAAACCAGTCCAATCCATGCTTGGTAATTTACTAACGAGCGGTTCTGAAAGTTTTTTACATGAATAAATTAAATAGGGAAGGGTATTAGTAGTTATAATTATATATATTTTTGTGAGGATATAAATGGAATAAAAAAATAGAGCCGCTCAAAACCCACCGATTTGGGGTGTTTATAAAGCTACCAAAAATACATTACACCGGTTTTGGGGAATTTTTGAGCCGACCAAAACCGGTGCCTCAAAAAAATTAACAAGCAGGGGTTTTCATAAACGGTCGGTTCAAAAACACCCTAAAACCGGTGAAAACACCGTTACCAAGCAGACCCTAAGAGCCTTTGATATCCTCTTTCACCATCAACAGATGATCCGCGATGTGGCAGAACTCGCCGAGGGTGCAGGGGTTCGGACGACGAGGGAAGTGCTGAATGCGGGACTTGATGTTGTTGTTGTAGCTCCTCCTTTGGTTGCCGTTGAAGTCTGACGATGATGGCACGGTCTCGGTTATGATGGGAGTTCTCGGTTGAAAATGAAGCAGAGGAGAGGAGATGAGGTGAGTTATAGAGAGAGGTTGAGTGAAGGAGGAGTGTTCGTATAGGAAGAAAGGATAATGGGGAGAGGGGGGGGGGCGCTTGATAGCGGGGTTCTGGGGAAGGAACAGTTTGCACTTTGCAGTGTACATTGCTTTGCACTGTACAATTTACGCATGGTAGTGAGAGAGGGGAGCTAGGAACTAAAAAAAAAGAACTGGATTGCTGAAGTGTGGGTTGCCGTGGGCTTGTGTGTCTGTGGTCCATGTTACCAAGCATTGGGTTAGGGAGATTTGTTTTTCGATTATGGCATCGCAAGCTAAACACATGGTTGATGTGTGCATCCCATTTGCATTGTTTTGGCAATGATGGGTGTCAAGGATTGGAGCAAAGATGTGACTGAGAGTTCTTGTCCAGGAGCTGCACAAGTTGGTCGAGGCGACCAAGTTGGAAGCTAAAAAGTGTATATGCAAAGGAGTGAGATAGGAGGAGAGCCCAATACAGCCAAGGTGCTGGGAAAATCGAAGAGGATGGTGTTGTAACTATTTCCTATAAATGCAGCTAAACTATGGATTCATGCAATAATATGAAAACAAAGAAGCAAATAGGTGATTTTGAGGCACATTACTAAGGGTACTGATAGAATTTCACCCGACAATGGTTTAGATGGGTTGTTGGTGAGTACCTCCAAAATACAACAAATCTTCTTCAGGTGGCCTTACTCTATCCAAGGTTTTAAAAGGCACGAGGCGCAAGGGTCCTCTGGCGTCTAGGTGCACGACGAGATGTGGGCTTCAACCGAAGCGAGACACATTGTCACAAAATTGGGTAAATGATTTAGTTTTATATATATATATATATATATATATATATATATATATATATATATTCAATAAAGAAACTCTTAATATCATCAAATATAAATTTTTAGATGTTTTACAAGTCTCTAACAATAGCGATGACTGAAAATCCCTAAGGACCCTAACAATAGCAAAAAAAAAAAAAAAAAAGAATAAAAAGCAAACTGAGTGATTGAGCAACCTTTCCTAAGGCTGTGTTTGGTAGGAAACATGGAAAAGTGGAAGGAAGGAAAAAGATAATGATTCATTTTCCTTCCATGAGGAAAGGAAAGATCATTTCCTTCCTTTGTGTTTGGTAGCAAGGATGGAAAAGATAAGAGATGCATTTTCCTTTGTTTGGTATGAAAGAAAAAGTGGAAGGAAAGAAAGTAAAAAAATATATGGTTTACCAATTCTACCCTCAACTAAAAACACTTATTTACCATTTGACTTCATAAATAATTTTTAAATAATACATTCATATGGGGGTATAATTGTTAATTAATACAAGCCTCCACTTTTCCTTCCACTTTTTCTCCCACTTTTGGGGGGATTGGATTTCTTAGGTTATGAAGGAAAAGTAATCCCTCCACTTTTCCTTCCTTCCTATTTTTCTTCCATACCAAACAAGAGAAAATGAATCTTTCCCTTCACTTTTTCCTCCTCTATTTTCCTTCCTCCCACTTTTTCCTCCTACCAAACACACCCTAAATGTAAAACCAGAAAGGAAAATGAGGGATGAAGGATTTTTGGTTTATGTTTTTTTTCCAGAGCAGAAGAGAACTTTTTATCATATATGTCCATCTTTTCGATATGTTCTCTATGCGTTCTTATCATTTTAACACCAAAGTAGTTCAAGATCTCATGCACACTTCCTGCACAAATCCGTTAATGGGATTGCGTGAGAATCAAGCGTAAATCAACAACCTATTACCCAACAGGAAAACAATAAATGAATAAATGAATAAATGAATGAATGAATGAATGAAGGTGTAAAAACAAGCTGGCCATCCTCACAATTGCGAGAGCCTAGAGGCTGCGAATTGCACCCCCTGTGTGTATATATCGTAAAACACACGCCTGCTTAACTGGTTTCTGGTTCACTTCCCAAAATCCATCCATTTTCATTCTTAAGTTTGGCTCGTGCGCGAGTATGAGCCCTATCCCATGCAAGACTGGCCCTGAGCTGATGGAGGTCCGAGGCAAAACTTCCAAAATGGGCCTCCCATACATAATATAAAAAAGTGTAAATATAGCAAAAAATTGTTGCCACCGAGATTTGAACCAAGGACCTCTAAATCTAAAGTACAAATCTAACGTTATAACCACTACACCACAATATATTTTTGTTAAAAATGGCACATGATATATACTAGTTCTATTGTAGATAGATCCATGTTGGTGTCCCCTTTCATCTAGGGGCCCTGGGTCGTCGCCCTGCCCGCCCTAGGCCAGGGCAGCCCCTGACCCCATGTTCCCAACCCACTTAAGATTGAGAAGGAATATAACCAAGACTAGCTCCCCTTTTCCCACCCGAGATGGGACTAAAGAGAAGCTCCAAAATTTAATCACTAATAAAAGTACTAAAGTGACATTTCCATGACATAAGCACAAGAAAAACCAATTGATGGATCCTTTTCGCCGCATTTCAGTACTCAAGGCTTAAAGGAGCTCTGCCTATATGGGGGAGACTTGAGACTTTGGAAACCCTTTACTTTTCTTTCAAGAGGGAAGAATGTTATTACTAAAAGTATTGGTTCTTGTCTCTAAACCCATATTATTTGTGTGTTACTTCTGTTTCTTCTCTGTTTCTCCTTCTTTCACCGCATCTCATATACAATTTTGGGAATCCATCTCCTACTTTGGTAAATCATTGTCACACAATGATTTTTTTTTTTCCTGCACTTGAACCCTGCGTTATTTTCAGGTTAGTGGATTGCTTACTTTGAAACTTGAGGAGCAACGATATTACTTGCTGCAGTAATCTCTAGTAGTCTGCTCATATATGCCTACAATAGGACAGGCCAATGCTCCACATATACTTCAGATTCATGCATGAAGTTACTATGGATGCAAAATTGAAAATACTTTTTAAGATGTTAAGTTTGATAATAGGAGTAAAGCTTTATATTCCACTCGTTAACAAATTGTTTTATTTTATCAGGTATTATTGTTGATCAGTTTACTCAATATAATAGTACCAACTGCAAATATAATGTTGATAGCTTTCTTGATACCTGCCCCTATTGCATTGGTGCTTAGTTTTGAACAAATTTAATCAGAAGCAACTCCAGTCAGTTTTAAGTTACATATACTGACCTGTAATAGAAAATACAAATGAAGGTTGTCATGCATATATAATATATTAGGACATTTACGTTAACCATTTTGAATCATTATGCGTACAAAGGCTATAGTCATAAAATGAATCAATCTTCTTCATACTAAGTGAAAGTTCAGAAATTATAATAGGAAACCTGTAAGATGGAAAATTCAACTGCTCATATGATTTATATTTTTTCTACCTTATCTGGAAAAGTTCACTAAATCTATGTACTTGATATCTATTTGACTTCATGTTCTCTAGATTTGTGTCATTTTCATCTTTCTTTACCTGTCCCTAAATGCATGCAGTGATATTGTAGGCTCAAGGATGTTGGGAAGTCCAAGGCTGAAGTAGCCGCGAAGCGTGTTATGGAAAGAGTTAATGGGGTGAATATCATACCTCATTTTTGCAGGATCGAGGATAAAGAAATAGAGTTTTATAACGATTTCAATATAATCGTCCTTGGTCTTGATTCTATCGAAGCTCGAAGCTACATAAATTCCGTCGCTTGTAGTTTTCTAGGTATCTTGCTTCAACTTCCATATTGGAGAAGTAGCTTTGTGCAAATTTTCAGTTTAACTATTGCTATCTTTTTGCTTGAAAAATGTCCTTGTAAATACATTTTTTATAGACTAGAATCTATGTTGTACTAAGCGCTAAGCGAGGCGAAGCGACATGCCGCCGCCTAGGTGCCCGCCCATGATCCGCTGCTTTGAATCAATTTTTTTTTGCAATTATGCATACAACAAATATGTAGTATAAGTAATAAGCATTAAGCAGTAAACAGTAAGCAATAAGCATAAAAGTAATATAAAAAGCAACAAATATGAAATAACCAATATTCAACATCAAGTAAGGATATTAAGCATAATTGGGCAACACTAGGCGGGTCTTTTTTCCCCGTGGGCGACCCTAGGCGGGCGGGCGCGCGCACCTAGGCTAGCAAAACATCATCCAGGAAATTTTTTCCCGGGTCGAGGCGAGACCTCTCCAACCTGCACGCCTAGGCCGCGTCGCCTGTGACAACATAGACTAGAATTCTAACGCTTAATGTATTGCAGGTATTTTCTTTGTAGACATATGAACTTATTTGATCTTCTTTGGGTTTTTTACTGTCTGGTCGTTTTTTTTTGTAAGTTCTATGATAGTTTCCATATGATATATAATGGGTTAGTGATAGATCCATACCCAATCATATGAGTTTAATTTGTCAAGATTATGGCTTTGGGATGTGAGGGACTGCTTCAGCAGGCATTCACCATAGAATAGATGTGGATATTTTTGCGGATGCATGGCATAATGAGGCCTCTAATGAGAATTGGAGAAGTTGTGAAGAAGAAACGTTGGATATCTCAACGCTAATTGTTTGCTTGTGTGCAACAATGTCAAGTTTAGTTGTTCTTACAGGTGTTACATTCTTTAAAGAGGAGAAAGAGGTGCTATAAAATCTATGAAATTGCTGAAAGATGGTCACGAACTTTGGAAGGAAACTATTCCCCCAAGATGTAAAGCAGTAAACTTATAGCACCTTATACAGAAATGATTAGTTCCGTTGATTGCTGCCAAATAGTGCTCTGCTTGCTTTGATTATTATCTGGTTATTGGTTACTTTAATTAATGTTAACTAAATTCATCTTTTTATCTTCATTCGTTTCACTTCAAAAATACTTAGACCGCAGTATCCATAAATTTCAATCTCATAGCATCTGCTTTTTCAGCTTAAAATGTTATAATTTTGATTTAGAACTTGGGCATCATCACTTTATATTTTACTCTTTACTTTAAAATTCATGCAATTCAGACGTAGCCCTGTTTGATTTATGATTCAAAGTCTTTATGTGTTGAGATGTTACGTATACTACACCTATAATTGATTTATGATACAAAGTCTTTTAATTGTTGAGATGTTACTTATACTACACCTATGATATGCTTGTAGATTTGGAAATCATGTAGCTTATTACGATGATGCCACAACAAGAGTCACATGGCCAGAGTTTCAGCGCTCATCCACAACATTGAAATTACTAGGAGCAGTGAAGTAGCTAGGAAACCAACAAGGGGAGGCAGATAACGCACTCTTATTTTTAGCCAAAAATACTATAGTAATTAATCAAGAGCATATAACCATATAATTTTTTTTGCTTAATCTAGGGTTAGCTGAAACAACAAGCCTTTCTTACAATTTTTTTGGGTTTGTTGATGAATCGTTTTCTTCCATTCAGCTTTTGTAAGGACCATGTATTTTCTAACACTAACAAAAGCTATATTCTTCTTACTGGTGCATTTGTTGGTGTGCGACTTTGCATTGCATATGTCCAAACCACCTGAGATAATTCTTTCTCATATTATCCTCAATTGGTATGATCTCCAACTTTCTACTGATACACTCATTTTTTTATCATATCTTTTACTATATTGCCACTTAACCGAGTATGTTCATATTATGGACAAGTTGTTTTGACTTGTTTCTTAATTGAATACTTCGATCATAAAGCATGGTTCGTCTTATACCTGCTAGATCATTATACAGTTTTCCTTTCAATTTCAGTGGTATCCTACAATTACAAAGTACTTCATAATCACTCTTCCATTTCAACCAATCTTATTTTAATTTTATGCATCCTTCTCAATCTCTCGACACGAAGATTGATTAATCATAAATACAAAATCTATCAATCCTAGGTATCTTTTGTCCATCTATATGTACTCTCTTGTTTTTCTTGGATATGATTATAGTTACATTTCATGTACTCTTAGTCCTAATTTAAAAATTCTTATGTTCCAAAGTTTCTTTCCACACTTTTGTTTTAATATATAACCCTTCTGTTCTTATTGACCAATACAATATCATCCACAATCATCGTACACTATGAAACCTTCTCCTTAATATACCTAGTAATTTGATCCATAATTAGCAAATGTAAAGACTTAATATTGATCTTTAATGTAGTCTAACTATGATATGAATGAAGTTTACTATCTCCTCCAGTATTGGTAGGAGGTCTCTCTCCGTTGGTAGGCGGTCTCTCTCCGCACCGCTTTTGTTGTAGGCGGTGGAGTAGGCAGCCAACGAAAGTTTGGCGGTATAGACGGAGGTAAGGCGGCGTAGGCGGGCGCCTAGGCGGAGCAGTGCCTCACAAGATGTTTTGGCCAAAAGGTTTTGCAAGCATTATGTGCCTATGGTTCAGTTGTACAAAACTAAAACTTCATAAATTTTTGTTATACAACTTAGTTATGCATGGAACACCCTTAAAATATGCATATTACGCAAAAAAAAAAAAACAGTGGTAAAATAGTAAAAAATGTCCAAAATGTATCAACCGCATAGCCGGTGCCTAGGCGGTAGACGGACTCTCTCCATCGCGCACCCGCCTACTGCCGTTTAGAACCTTGATCTCCTCTAGTGGTTAACACAATCATCGTGACTCCATCATAAATATCCTTGATGGCAAGGTTCACGGTATCGGAATCGGTATCAGACTATTCCTATGAGTATTGGTATCGGCGATATCGGTAGTATTCGACGATTTCGGATCGGAGTATCTGATTTTTTGGTATCAAAAACAAATAATTATTTACATTTAAAAACATATACTTTATACATTTAGGCATAATTTTAAGTATTTTTCAGTGTTTCTTAGTAGTTCTGAAATTTAATGAAATAGTAGTCACCCTTACCGATTGATTTACATACAATAGATTGATTTCCTTCTTTTACATGCTTTTACAACCTTATTATGCTTTAAATCCTTGTTGGTTTGTCTTTTTCGTTTAATTTTCTTTGCCAAATTGACCGAAAAGAGATCCCCAATGTCGGTATCAGTCAGTATCGGGTATCGGTCGGTATCGGATCGGGACATGCCAAACCGTATCGATATCGGCCGATACTTTAAACCATGCTTGATAGTCTTGTATAACTACTTGAGAGTTGAGACTCGTTTCTTCTCCAAAGCCCACCATGTTATCCCCCAGGAGCTCTTTTTTCTCTTAATTTTCCTATTAATGTTGTTAGCAAGTAAATAACTTCCATACTAGATCTTCCTGGTGTAAACAAATTAATTGTCTAAAATTCTAGTTTTTCCCCCTTAACAAGGTTGTAAAAATCGTTAGTCGGTTGGCGGGGACTAGGGATTAATCGGACTAGTCGGGGAATAGTCGAATTAGTCGGTTTTGGATTAATCGGACTAGTCGGAGACTAGGGATTAATCGAGAATATCTTCCATACAAGCTAAGTCCTCTCCTATCTCCATCCTATTCTTTGCAAAATAGTATGGATTAAGAAAATATCCCGCAACGTGGAATCAAGTCTTCCCTTGGCTCTAGTGTCGATAATGTCAATTATTGGTTTATAATTCTTTTCAACTCCACTATAGAATTCTTTCTTGATATCTTTTTTTGCCACTTCAAGTTCTACATACAACCATGGCATAGATGGCCTATCACTATCAACAAGACGGAGGACTCTCACCAATGGCCGAAAAACAATCAAGCATGAGTTCACCGACTTCCAAAAAGAGATGCTAACAACGGTTGCATATGCCACTTTTTCCTTCATACTTTTTGAATGTGAATTTCGGGCCCATTCTTCGGAAGTAAACATATGTCTTAGTTGTTCCTTCTTCTCCACCAAGCTTTGCAAAGTAAGGTAGTTACTTGCAAATCGTGTGACTCCCGATCACATTGTCACGCTTTGTCAACTTTCTCATCGTACTCAAGGTTGAGTGATGAGAATATATAAAGATGGTTAAGGCCCTTGCCTTATCAATTGTACTATTGAACCTTGATAATTTACCAAGTAAATAAGTAATAAACCAATCAAGTAATGAAGTAAATAAATAATGAACTAGGAGTCTATGAGTCAAAATTTACCTTGGAAGTTTACCAATCAAGTAATCTTCTTCTTCGAACTCTTCTTTCTCCTTCTCCTTTCTTTTTTTTTGGGGGCCGGCTACTCTGCTTCATGTTAGGTTTTGAAACAGTTTGGGGAACGGGTCGGGTTTTCCACTTCAACCCGTTTTTTTTGGCTGACTGTGGCCTAGTCGGCCGACTAGAGCAGGCTAGCTGCCTAGGGCCGACTAGTCGGCCGACTAGGCCATCTTTCTATCTTGGATGATTTTGTGGCCGACCAGGGGCCAAGTCGAGACGGGGGCGGCCGAGTGCCACTAGTCCCCGACTAGTCGGCCGCCCAGGCCGTTTTTTGCAACACTGCCCCTTAACCTCTGCTCAATTTTTTTGTTCGGAAGTTTCATGATTTGCTAGGAAACTAGAAAAAAAAGCTAATTTGGGTAATATGAATCAAAAACAAATTCATCAATGATTCTTAGAAAGCAAAGTAAGAAATCTATTATGTTATATATTTTCAATTTTTTCTTTTTGAAAAGTAAACTTTGTCAAGTCTAATCAAGGATAAATTTTTGGTTGGTTGGAGGAGAGCCAAAAATTATCAATTATTTATACAGTTAAATCAAATGTAAAAGAAAGATATTTTGGAAAAATTGTTAAAAGACTAATACAAAATGACTTTCATGTTAATGAGGGGACAGAGAGTGCAATCAAGGATGATAATGGGTCGAGTCGGGCAGAGCAAGTTCCAAATGCAACCAAAATTTTTTTTGGGCAAAAAGTTGGCTCGGTCCATCTGGCCCAGTTCTTACATCACCTATATCCAAATCCCTCCCCTCAGGCTCTGGTCTGGTCTGGTCCAATTAATATAATCTTTTCCTATCATATGGCAATTACTTACAGTATTCAATCAAATACAAGTTTCTTACAATTGAGGTGATCGAATATGGTCAATAGCACTCTATGGCTGGTAAGTGGTGGTCGACAAGACTTGATGGTGGGTAGAGGGTGGTTGACAAGACTCGATAGCAGTTTGAAGGTGGTCGACATCAATCGAATGACAAGACACATTTAATTTGAATTTGTTACTTGTAACCGGCTATATTAGGAAAGTTACAAATGTGCTAGCTTGTATCACTTGTTTCTCGAACCTACTCCCAGATGCAAGAATCTAGAATTTAAGTAACAAGGTTTTGGTGTTGCCAAATAAAATCATTAGGTAAAATTGGGACCTCTTATTGTGGAGATACCATAACTGTCATCTTTTAAATGATGACATTATCCATCATTTATAAGATCATATCTCCAGTATTTAGGAAATTTAACTGAGAAAAGTGTGCTAGGTGTGGGCTGCCAACTGATTGGGTTTTGGGACGGGCTAGGGTGAGACCGCTAGTACCCAATACCCGGTCCATATGAGGTCAGGCTTAAAATGAGCCTGGCCAGACCCATTTCTCAATTCGGCCAGGGTCGAGTCTTGCTATTTTCCGGGCCAACCATGGGCCATTGGGCCTGCACTGATCCACTATCGTCTCTAAGCGCAAGTAGTTGATTATTTAAGTTGCCGTTGAATCAAAAGAATTAGAAATGACACATCTTTTGGAAAATTTGGAAAAAAGAGAGCTGTGTGTGAGTTATGAGTCAGACAATTACAATTTTTTTATTAGTCATTGTTCTATAACTTCTCAGAGTATGATTCGGAGGACAACCCACTAGCTGAGACTGTGAAGCCTATGGTTGATGGTGGAACTGAAGGTTTCAAGGGTCATGCCAGAGTAATTCTGCCAGGAACAACACCATGTTTTGAGTGCAACATATGGCTTTTCCCTCCGCAAGTTAAGTTCCCATTATGCACTCTTGCTGAAACCCCAAGAACTGCTGCCCATTGTATTGAATATGCACATTTGATCAAATGGGATGAGGTACTAATCCTTTCCTTTACTCTCAACTTGTCTTATGGACTGTTCTGAGTTTTATCTTCACTAGTACTGTATTGGTAGGTGCATAGTGGGAAAGCTTTTGATCCTGATGACCCCGAGAATATGCAGTGGGTTTACTTAGAGGTATATGTAGACAAACTTCTATATTAGTTCTGCATATTCTTTCTTATGGCTTTTATTTAAGTTTGAATGGAAATACTTCTTGCAGGCTGCCAAAAGAGCTGAGCTTTTTGGTATTACTGGTGTTACTTATTCTTTAACTCAGGTAAGCTGACTTGACTTAAAGTTATTAATTTCTAACTCATTCATATTAGCATACATTTATGTTTTGTCTGTTGTATCTTCATCGAACATATTGGCACATGAGTAAAATTTGACATGCACGTCAAGACCAGGGGTGGATGCAGGATATTTTTTCCGCTGGAGCGAAATTACAGTAACTTAATCTTTTTAATATCCAAAATTACACTTGAGAAAAGTCTAGAGAACTCTTATGTCGTGGAGCCAACATAGATAAATTTAAAATTGTAAAATCCAAAATGTTCAAAAAAATAAATAAATCCAAAACTCCATTAAAAATCCAAAATTCCTTCCGGGGCTTCATGTTCTGAAATGTTTGTGTGATGGCGTCATTATTTATAGTCTTCAATATTTTATTCTCGATGTATGTAGTGAGTAAGCAATCATTGTTACTCTGGTATGATTTTGCACTGCACAGGCTGTTGCTATAGATATTGTGAACTTTAATTAAAATCATATGCTGTCATAAAATCTATTATCAATGTCTCTAACTTCCGTTGTTACTCCATATCACCAACAAAAAACATGTTGCTATAACTTCAATCAAAATTTTGTCACATGCAAAACAGGTCAAAAGTTGTGAATAGCAAAACACATGTGAATACACCATTTAGAATGCATAGCTGAATTACTACTATTGTGAGTAGCAAAACACAAAGGAATACTACATAATTATACAAAGCTATAATCAAAATGTGAAGGAGACAATAGTTGATGAGAATAATTTTTGACCACAAGCAGCAGAGAAGCGTCCTTTTGAATTTGCACCCGCATCGGCAACCAGAGAATCCCTTGTGCGGTGCTCGCGGAGAAAGATAATTCACAGCTGCAGGCCGCAGATGCGCAAGTAGTTGGAACCACTTGTCAAGGGCTGATTTGCGCCTGATGGAGGAGGTCCTTTTGAATTTACACCTGCATCGGTGACTGGAGAATCCCTTGTGCGGTGCTTGTGGATTTCGCAGCTGCAGGTGGCAGATGCGTAAGGAGTTGGAACCAATTGTCAAGGGCTGATTTGCGCACGGTGGAGGAGGCACATGGGACAGAGCGAAGGGGGAAGATGCACAACCGCAAAGGGGAAGAGTCAAAGAGGAGCGGAGATGCAAGAGGTTGAAGGAACAGGGGCAGAAGCCTAGGGGGTGGAAACTATTGAGGTCTTAGAGTCGAGTACGGATCTGCCGACGATCTAAGGGGAGATGCGGGAGCTGGAATTCAGAGAACCAGGGTCTCTCTTGGGTTGTGTGATGAAGATTAAAAAAAGGACAATTAATTGTCGGTGGAAAATTGAAAATTAGTAACAGGTTTTAGTTGTGTGTTTGGGCCCAAGCAGGAAGCGGATAGTAATAGGTTTTAGTTGTGTGTTTGGGCCTAAGCGGGAATTAATTTTGGGTCCGACTGAAAGGAGCGAATATGAAAATTTCTTGGGCTTAAAATTTTCAAAATTCTAGCTGGAGTGTACGGACCATGACACATGCACTCACATATGTATGAATGAGTATTGTTAAACCTTTGGGATGTCTGAGACTCTGCAGCCAATTGACTTGGAGTTGATCTCTAAAGGGAATATGGTTTCTTCACTGTGGTGCAGGGGCAGATCCACATTAGAAGGAGTGGGGGTTCAAGTCCCCACTGGATTTCGGACAAAAATAACCTTATTTCTATCCTTGTATATAGATTTGGCATATTTTATAATCATTCTTAAGCCTAGGTTAG
Source organism: Iris pallida (assembly GCA_029216955.1). Classification (NCBI taxonomy): domain Eukaryota; kingdom Viridiplantae; phylum Streptophyta; class Magnoliopsida; order Asparagales; family Iridaceae; genus Iris; species Iris pallida. The sequence continues at coordinate 6,054,229 of JANAVB010022597.1, forward strand.
TTGGTAAAGTAGTTAAGAGTAAGTTTTCTAGAGGTCTTGAGTTCGAATCCTGTGACACATTTGAAACGGATTTTTTTTTTCTTTCACTTTTGTTTCCCAACATGACTCAACAAACTTCCTGGATTCGCCCCTGCTGTGATGTCAAGTAGAAAACTCCAGATGTATCTTCGTTAAAGAAATTCTAGATTATATATCTAGTACATCTGCTGCTGGCTCACCCTTGAATATTCTGCATGGCACACTTTAAGCTGGTTACAGTTTTCGTTGGTAGTAAGATGTACTTTGTTTCTTAGTACTGTTTCTTCAAAGACCAATTCTAGATGTATGTCTAGTGAATCTGGTACAGGCTCTCACCCTTGATTATTCTGTATGGCACACTGTGAGCTGCTGCAGTATTTGTTAGCTGTTGTTTTGGAGTTGTACAAGGCTTCCTTGATAATGTCGTTGTTTTATGTCAGACCTTACTGAAAATTTTGGCCTGAGATGATCTGACATTTCTCTTTTTATTGTCCTAAATTATATATGGTCGGGCTGGTTTTCTTTGAAGCTGGAATTTGTTTGCAATATCGGTCGTTATCGATACATATTGGCCGTGTGGTTACATTTTTGCCATGTCCGATCGGATATCGGCCGATACCGAAATTGTCACCCTCTTTTATGTCAATTTTAGCAAAGAAAAGAAAATAAAGGAAAGAGAGAATTATGGTAAAAAAAAAAAAAGAACAATGTCAACACAATGATTTGATCATGCTGTAGATCAACATGCTAAAGTGTGCCAATAAAGGTCCGAAACTGATTCCTATACCGATATTGCGAACCTTGATTCCTATACTGATACAACGAACCATGTTGTCCTTCACGGACTAGGTGTTTTATACAACTATTGGTACCTTTTGCAACTTTTTGTGGCCATTACTTGTGATCATTTTTCTAATTAGTTAAGGATATCTGCTATTCACTGGAGAAGACTAATTGCTGAAAGGAAACAAGCCAATGTTTGTATGTGTATATTGCCTAGTTGCCTAGATAAAGAACATGAGGATTTTACTACATCAAACTGTAGTTGGACTTTTATGTGCTCCTGTTCTTGCAACCATTTCTTCTCAAAGTGATGACAAAAAATTGTGTGTTTAGCCATTTATGATGTACTTCTTTTGCAGATGCTTACAAGTTAGCCATGTAATGATATCTTCTACGCTTCTCTACAGGGTGTTGTAAAGAATATCATTCCAGCTATTGCTTCAACAAATGCAATTATATCTGCTGCCTGTTCTTTGGAAGCCCTGAAGCTCGTCTCTGGTTGCAGCAAAACATTGTCCAACTATCTCACGTGAGTTCTGTGCTTGTGTCTTACTCTCACTCTTTCAGCTTTTGCAATATTTTTTGGGCAGATTGATGGTGCAACGTTATTACTTTCTTGGAAATTTATTGTTCATATACTGACTTGTAAATGCCTGTAGACACTTATTTTCTTGTCTAATTCTGTTTTCATATGATTATTAATATTTTCTAAATTCATTTCTGTTATGTAATGTGAGCTTCTTTTAGGTAAGAAGTAATTTGACACTAGCTTCTCAGTCATATGATAGACCCTATGCGACATTCATGTATTTGATAGCGTTCCATTTGGCTTAGATATACTGCAGTTTTCTTCATATGCACTAACTGACAGCATTTCCTTTAGGTATAATGGTGTTGAAGGAACACACATTAAAGTCACCGAGTTTGTCAGAGAAAAGGATTGCCTTGTATGTGGACCTGGTACTCTTATAGAGTTGGACACTTCAGTTACCCTCTTACAGGTATTTTCTATCTTCTGACTCATATTTGTGCAAAAACTGATTTCCTCCATCAATTGGATGTGGCATGCATAAAATTCACCGTCATTAGCCTGCATGAAAATCTTTGATCTTAGCAGCGTACCAATGGTCACTTCGTAGGACACAAATTTAATTCTCTTAGATCATCATCTATGCTATATCGTTTTTTTGGTAATTTCTAAAGGCACTCCAAGTGTTACTCCAGGACAACCCATTACTTTAGGACAACACAACATTGTACAATTTTTACTCAGGACAGTCCCAAAATTTGGGACTGCCCACATCCCTCCTCCCCCAAGCTACACCGTGCCCCCGGACCCCGCCGCTCTCACTTTGCGCTCCCCGCCCGCAGCTCTCTGCCGCACGCCCCCACCTGACCCCGCGCTCCCCCGCAGCTGCTGCTGCCAACGTCGCACTCCCCCGCCGCTGCTGCTGCCAATGCTGCGCTCCCCAATGCCCAACACCAGGCAGCTGCACACCCCCGTCGCGCCCCTACTGCTGCTCTCACCCGTGCTCCCCCGCTCGCCGCTCTCCGCCGCACGCCCCCGCGCTCCCCCGCCGCTGCTGCTGCGAACGCTACGCTCCCCAGCCGCGATGCTTCCTCGCTGCTCCAACCGGAGGTTGACGAAGGGGAGGGAGATGGACCCGGAGGAGGAGGAAGAAGAAGAGGATTGAGGTCGAGAGAGGAGGAGGTCGAGGAGAGGAGAAGGCGGAGGAGAGGAGGAAGAGAGGAGGCGGCGGAGGAGGGAGGAGGAAGGACTGTCAAATATTTGACAGTCCTCCCAATAGGACTGCCAAATTTTTGACAGTCCTTCCAATAGAAAGGACTGTCATATATTTGACTATCCTTCCATTAAGGATTGTCAAATTGTTTGACAGTCATGAAAAAAAATTGGGCTAGCTTGAAGCAATTTTTTCGGTGTCAAACTTGTAAATAAAATTTTTTGGGGCTAGCCTAAGTAAAACTCGGAGTGTCTTTAGAAATTACCTTTTTTTTCTCTGAAAATATTTTCTGGAAGAAATTCGTCATTAACGGGAAAATGGGTTCTTAGTTAGTCGTTTTAGTTACATTCTAGGTTTTTTTTATCACACTTATAGTACAGAAAAGAACATGGAGAGCTCAATATTGGCCTGAGAAGTTTTGGCAAGGGCTAGTTATTAGCTTATCATCCTTTCCCTTTCCAATTAGGAGGATTTTGGTGCTGCTCTCATAGTTTTTTTCTGGAGCAGATGTTGTTAAAGGCGCTGGCCCTAGGCACCCAAAAGGCGAGAGGCAGTGTTTCATCGGCTAATCCCAAAGGCAGGTGAGGTATCTTCTATAGGCGTTGCCTAGGCGAGAAAGGCCCAAAGGCAAGAGTAGGTGAATGGGTAAATAGGCGAGCCTAGGTGCACGCCTAAGTATGTTGGGGGTTTTATGTAGCGTTTTTGGACTTTGTTTGGTTTTTTTTTTTAATAAGTTTTATTGGCTTGTTTGGTTTTATTGGTTTTTGAAGTTGCATGCTTACATTTTAACACTACAAGTTACTAAATAAACATAAATAAAAAGAGAGGAGAATATCGTACGATGACGACAAAAAAAAGAGCAACGACATTCCTGGACACCTCTTTGGGGCAATATTTTGGGCGGTTTACACCATTGCTTGCCGAATTAGGTTAGTTTCATCTGCTTTTTCTTTTTCTTTTTCTATTCTTCTTTGATGATTCTATTTTTCTTTGCACTCACCCACAAAATGTTAGTTTATTCTCTTTTTTCCTTCCAATGTTCTTTACTTATTCTATTTTATTCTTTTTTCTTTTTCTCTCTATACACTCTCAGAAGACAAACCCATTTCACACAACCAACCCCATTTAACACAACCCATTTTAATATGCTTGTTTATATATTCTTGTTCTTTTTTATGTTTTTTTATTTGAACAATTTGTCTTATATCATAATGACTTATTTGTGATGTTATTGTTTTTATACTTATATTTTTGTTTCATGGACTATTTTATGTTCTTGTTAAGTTACTTTGTTGTTTCTATTGGTAATTTGGTATCGTTTTAACTCATTAATTTGGTATCGTTTTTAACTCATTGCTTTAGTTTATTGTCTAAAAACTCAAGTTTGATGAGTTTTTAGGAATATATGACACATTTTGATAATCTAACATGAGGTACAAAGTGTGTTATGAAAAAGGGAATTTGAGAAGCTGCCCAAGTGACGTTCTCTGGGTGAGGCTAGGCGCTCTAGGTGACGAGGCGAAGCAGCTTGCCTAGAGCTTTTTAAAACACTGGCGATGTCATTACTTCTAAATGTCTTAAATTATTTTTTTAATGGGCTGCATCATTTCACTAGGTTTAGACTTCCCAATAGTTCAACTTTGTTACAAATTTTGAAAATGAAAGGAGAGAATAGAACACTGGAATTATATTTGAAATATTAGCCTCCAAGAAATTTCTGTTATAGAACATTTTGATCTTACAATTCTCTACTCTTTTCTTGCATTTTGTTTGGAAATGCCTATGCTAACAATTCTTGTGCTCATTTACTTTTTCTAATGTAACAGTTCATTGAATTACTTGGGGAACATCCAAAGCTGCTTATGTCGAAACCTAGTGTCACGCATCGTGGAAACAGTCTCTACATGCAGGCGCCTCCAATTCTTGAAGAGATGACAAGGTCCAATCTCCAGCTTCTCCTTTTTGATCTCCTGGGTAAAGTTCCAAGGGACACTGTGCATGTAAGCGGTGTAGCTGAGAAAGGTGGTAAAAATATCTCATGCCTTAGAAAATTGCGGGTCGTCTTTAAGGGGGTCGATGGGGTGTCAAGCATGGATACGACAGCTAGCGCATGAGTTGCTACCATCATCTCTTATATAACTGTTGAAACAAGCATGAATTGTAGGAATGTTATTACAAAGACCTTTCTTTTGATAGTTCAACTTGAGTAATTTGGAATCTATACGATAGAGCTACTGGAGATTTTTTGTACCGGTACTATATATGAATTTCTTTGGGATCTTGGCGTTGCTGAACAGTAAACCTAAAGCCAAATCCTCTTGGAAAGAGCTCGAAGAGAAAATTTACGTACACTGAATGTTGGATTCCTTGGCATTACAAACCACTACTAGAATCAAATTTCCAGTTTATAGAGGAAGGTTGCCGAGTCTTGTTTGTGCTTATGCTGAACTAAAACAGTTCGTCCCAGGTTCAAAATGGCCGTCAAAAGAAAATTATTTGTAGTTATGATGCATCTGATGGTTGATGTGCCCATGCTATCATGGTATTCATTCGTCCTGTTTGACCTATCTCAAATTTTTTAAGTCAGCTACATGTCTTTGGATATCTGCTGTATGATGGTTTATGATTGTTAATGTGTAGCTGCTGCATTTCACTCCTGCAACTCACTTCTTTCGAGTCTGTGCAGCTACTAGGTTGTATTACTTCGATCTTGTTTATAGCCCATTTAAAATTTCTATGGATGAGTAGACAGATATTTGATTGTCCTGTGTTTAAGTTGTGAACGAACGGGTTAGGGTTTCTTTTAACCTCAGGAGAAAGATGACTTCTACTTATCCAATGTATATATATCAATTCAAATCCAACATAGGTTGGTTCAATAAAACCTTTCGGCTGATTTTTGAGTGTGTGTGTATATATATATATATATATATATATATATATAGAGGATGAGGGAGGTGAGGTGCCACCCTATGGAGGGTGTCTACTTGTCACCTCCCACATGCTATCATCATGCACCCATGTGCTTGATGATAGCATGGGGGGATGACAAGTAGACACCCTCCTATGAGGTGCCATCCTACCTCCCTTTTTCTCTCTATATATATATATATATATATATATATATATATGCAAATGACCTCTAGTCTAGTAGTTAAGAGCATCATTAGTAAGGCCCATCCCATTTTCTAGATTCTAGATTTAGAATGTAGGAGCTCATTTTGTAGAATAATAAGTCTCATCCCTAGTCCCAATTTCTACAATTTCGGTCCCAACCCATCCATGGGTGCTAAGGGTTGGGCCTCCCAATTTTTAGATTCTAGATTGTAGAAACTCGTTTTGTAGAATAGTAAGTTCCAATTTGGAGCCAAACTTTCTAGATTCTAAACTTTATATTATTTTTTTCCTACATTAAATTTTGACCACACAATTTTTGGGACCGGAGCTCACTTTATCATTTCTTACTATTCTCATACAAACCCAACCCATTCTACATTTACCTTTTTTTTGAAATTTTGGGCTCCAAATTGCATTGGAGAGTCCCAACTACTAATGATGCTCTAAGAGAGATGCATGTGGCCCAAGTGGTCGAGCCCCAGTGGACGCGAGTTTGCCACAATTATCCATTGCTTCAAAAAAATAAAATAAAATAAAATAAAATAAAATAAAATAAAATAAAATAATATATATAAAAGATGTAAAACATTTATATTAAAAACCAGTACAATGCAACGTTACGACTGCTACTATGCTCTCAGTACTGTCATCTTAACATTTCCTTCCTTTCTTGAGTTGAGTCTCGCATCCTCCACAATACTGGAGAATAATCCCCTTGGTTGAAGAGTTGGTGCCCTCAAATATCCTCCTATTTCCCTCACACCATGTATGTGCCAAATTAGCAGAGCCGTAGTAACCTTCCGTCATAAAACTAGAGCCGGTCCTGAGCAATTGGGGGCCCGAGACAAATTTTTCTAAATGGGTCCCATACATAATGTAAAAAAGAAGTATAAATAAAACAAAAATTTGTTGTAATCAAGATTTGAACTAAGGACCTCTCAAACACAAGTCTAGCATTGTAACCACTATACCACAATACTTTTTGTTTAAAAAAAAGGCACATGATGCATACTAGTTCTATTATAGACAGTTCCATATTGGTGCCCCCTTTCGTCAGGGGGCCCTGGGCCGTCGCCCGGCCTGCCAGGGGCCAGGGCCGCCCTGCATAAAACCACTGTGTTCCTCTGTGTCGAAGGCCATGAAGCACTTGAATAACTTCTGGTAACATCATATTTCCAAAATCATATATACCCAGTTTCTGTTGCTGATTTCCCCATATATCCCAGCTAAATTTGCATTAAATAAGTATATGGTTTATCGTCTCATCTTGCTCTGCTCATAGGATGCACCTAACTCCTGTGATCTGTATTCCAAATCTGGCCAGCCTGTCATCTAAATAAACTGTGTCCATTCTGATTTGGGAAATTTCAAGCTATACTTCTCGTAAGCTTCGCATAGATTGAATCGTCCTGTCTGTGCTCCCTCCCATACCGAATAGTTTTCATTATGATTTTTATCAATATTGACTTGCGTTAACTCATACCTACTCCTTCCCAGCAACTCAATGCAGATTTGTTGGCCTATCCATGGGTCACAACATAGGTCTGTATTTGCACGACTGCAGATGTCTCTACGGATGCACTGCTTAATACGAGGGCGCTGCTTCAACATAGTTTTGAAAGACTAAATCTCGGAGAGTTGTAAGAGATCGAAGACCCACTCCTTCCTCAACTTTTGGCCAGCACAAGTCTTGTCAAGCAATAGCTTGAAACCTCCCCCCCTCCCCCCCAACCCCACCACACACACCCCACCTACCTACAAAATTGGCACACAATTTCTCGATCTTCTTCATAGTATTCACTGGAAGCAAGATGGCTTGGCTTGTAGCCAGTACGAAACCACCGCACTGATGATAGTGCACACAAGTTCTATACGACTACCGAATGAAAGCGTTTGAGTCTGCCACCCTTCAAGTCTGGACGGGACAAGCTCTAGCAGATTAAAACAATCCATGTGTCTAGCACAACTTGTAAAGCGGCCCAAGTATCGAACTAGAAGGTTGCCTTTTTCTATTTGCAGTAGTTGCAACCATAGTTCCTTAGAATGGCAATGTTTTGGTGAAGAAAACACTGCTCTTTGTTGGAGTTTTTCACTTTCCTTTGGGAAGTTTAGTCCAACATTGGGAAAACCAACTTGTATATATCTCAATATATAGTTTTGTCTAGTATTGACATATGCACATGAGGTATGGTGGCCCATGTGGGTGCATTTTTCTAGTGTTGGCCCAATGATTGTATCATATTTTTGAATATGGTTAATATGTTAAGTTTAGCATTTCATTATCACTAATTTTCAAACTATCGTTATAGCATTTCTACTTATACTTATACCTTTGGTGATATGTGCCTATTGGTTTACATATTAGTGATATGAGCTTATCTATCTTAAATTTAATCGGGTTGCCAAAATCAAAACTATATTTTTGATTGTGGTCATTCAATTAAGTTTAATCATTATGATGTCACTAACATTTATTCTATCACCTTAGCTCTTATACTTAAACTCAACATTGTCCTAATGTGCATTAAACTTATCATACTTGCTACTATGTATATTGCTTTGTTCGTCTAACATGTACATGCAGAAAAGCAATAAGCAAGATCAATGTGGACATATGCAATAAAAAAATCATGGTGGGCTAAAGACGACGGATCCCACAAGATTTCTCTGAACCACCCAACGACATCTCTGGAGCCACGCACTCGGGGGTTCCGCTGCCTGGTCAGCGAACGGGGGTCGAGGGGGCAGTGCCCCTCGTCGGGGGTTCGGGGGCGAAGCCCCCAAAAGGTATTCAGTTTTCATAAACTGGATATCTTTGGACAGCTGCCGCCAAGAAAAAAAGCCAGCACCTATCAAAGGAAGAAGCTAAGCCATGCCATCATCATTTCAAGACTATGAAGAAGCCTGCACCTGCTATAATATTTCTGTAGTCTGTAATGAGTCTTAGGAATAATTGTAAACACAAGAAATGGACGACAAAATCGAAAGCTATGGTAGAAATTAGCCCAGGATCATTTTTTGATGAAAATCGGCATACCGACGGTATACCGGTCTATACCGACGGTATACCAATTTTGTTCACAGAAAGTTTCTGTCTACAAAATCGGTATACCGACTGAATACCGATCTATACTGACGATATACCGATTCAGTAACGTTGAAAATCCAACGGTCAGATTTCTAACATTTAATGATCCCAACGGCTATATTTCTAGCCGTTGCAATTCCAGACCGGTATTCTGACGATATACCGGTTCGTACCGACGGTATACCGACCGCTGACTGAAAAGTTGCCTTTGAGCTCTTTTCAATGCTTTGGTTATAAATAGCCTTGAACCCCTTCGTTCAAGGATGATGTTTTGAGCCTAAAAATTTCTAAACCACCAAAGCCTATCCACAAACAACTCTACAAAGCTTTCATTTGCCATCCACAAATTGTGTTAGAGTTATTGAGTTGAAAAGTAAGATCTTCATCTTGTTGTATAAGGAGATCTAAACCTATTGTGAAAGGTTGAAATTGGAGAGTCTTCGTATCCAAACTCTCGGTTGAAGTTGGAGAGTCTTCGTATCCAGACTCTCGGTTGAAGTCGGAGAGGCCTTCGGACTAAAGCTCTCGTGTAAGAAGTTGGCGAGTTCTCGGATCCAAACTCGTGTGTAACTATTTACTCAAATAGTTGATTAAAGCCGGAGAGAGTTCCGGGACTAGAGTGCCCCTTGGGAGGATACCAGGATATATCGTGTGTCGGTATTGTTGTTGCTTCTTCTCTTGCACTTATAATTTTTAAATTGCCCATTAGCTTGTGCTAAGTGCTTGATTAGTTAGCTTGACCCTATTCACCCCCCCTCTAGGGTTACTACAATGGATATCAGAGCAAGGACTCTATTGTTAGGCTTAACATCTTTAGAGTAGATCCTTGTTAATTTTTCTATGGCATCGTATTCCTCCTCCTCCGATAAAGAGGATTTTACTTCTACTAGCATGGACAATCATGTTTCTTCTAAATGTAAAAAATGCTCTAAGTGGAAAGCCATGGCTAACCAATCCTTAGAGATTCTTGATGACCTTCATTCTACAAATGAAGAACTTTCAGAAAAGGTTATTCATTTAGAAGAATCTAATGAGTTTTTGAGAAATAAAAACAATGATTTATTATCTAGACTTGATTTTTAAAACTCATCTTGTGTTTCTTTAAAGAGTTTGAATGATGCTTTAATTTTAAAAATCAAATCTCTTTTCTCATCAATAGAAGATCTTAAGAGGCAAACACATGAGCTAAATCATTTGCATGATTCTTCTATTGACTCTTTAAAGAAACAAAATGATGATTTTATTTCTAGAATTGCTTTATTTGAAAAAGAGAATTATGCTTTAAATACTAAATTTGATTCTCTTACTTGTTTGCATAATGATTTGCTATTAGAACATGATATTCTTAAGACCAAATTCATGCATGCTCACTCTAGAGATATTCATCATTCTAGTATGTCACATGTTCATAATCATACTCATTCCGATACATGTGCACACACTAGTATTAGGTGCTTCTATTGCTCTCGCATTGGACACATGAGCTTAACTTGTCCTATTCGTAGGAGTTTTTCTACGAATGCTAGAGTAAATAGTATATGGGTCCCTAAAGCTAACAAATGTGGATCCAAGTTTATTTGGATACCAAAGTCTTCGCCTAATGTTGTAGGTGGAGCTTCTTATATCGGGACATAGCACCAAGGAGCGTGTTGGTGGTTGCAAAGCTCAAAGGTCATCTTCCAAGCAATTGCACCAACACAAGCGTGACCACTAGAGCCACTTTGGTAACATGCTAAACGATTATCTTTAAATTGTTTATATTTGTAGAATCTAGCATGTTTCTCTTGATGTCTTGCTACTAGCTCACATTGATATCCTTTAGTTGCCTTTTATATAAATCAATGTGAGATATAATTCTAGCATGACTAGTTACTCGGCTTAAATGTTTAGTTCACACTATGTAGTTTATCACTTATTTTCTATTAGTGTGACATATTTATATATGCATGCTCGTTATTCTTAATCTTTATTTATAAGGCATGCATATCACTCTAGTCCATAGGAGCTTGGTTTTGATTTGAGTTAATATGATTTTAACTCTCCATCTTTAAAGTTTTTGAGATAGTTACTTTTTTTGTCGATTTGTTTTTAATATGTCATATTTACATTAATCAGTATTTATGAATATATGTGTTTAGCACAAGCTTCTTATCACTTGACAAGTATACACTTATACTTCCATTTTAACCTTGTGCTTATATAATATATTCATTATTGATTCTCATATTTTATTTTGATTAAACCTCTTATGAATCAATTATGTCTTTGCCTAATAAAGCTTATTTATATGTGTTTTGAATTTGTGATAGTTTTTTAAACATTCATTAAGGATACATGCCTATATTCATTAAATTTCCATTTACATGTAGATCATGTATTTCTTATGTTGATATATATTTTTGTATAAATATCTTTATGTGGGCATATGAGTTTAGCTAAAGTTTTATATTGACTTGAAGAGTATTTAATTATACTTGTTACCTTCAAACTTGTGCTTATCTCATACTTTAGCTATTGATTCTTTTGACCAAATTTGTGTATCTCTTCTTGAATCAATTAGCTTCTTCCGTAAAGCTTTATTTTGATGATATCCTCTTAGCTTTTTGGTTGACATTATGGGTACATGTTTTTTGTTTAATTTATTTTTGATCTTTCCATGTATGCCCATTTGTGATATATATATATATATATATATATATATATATATATATATATATATATATATATATATATATATATATATATAAGATTCCTAGCTTTTGATATTTATTTGTTTTATATCTTTAAGTTGGGATGGTGAGAGAAAATATTTGTTTATGTCTTGCACATGACTATTTATGGATATTCTTTTAAAGAATCACACGGTTTTGTACTTTATCTTGCATTTTAGAACTACCTCCTCTATTAGTGCATATTTTCTAATGTATATATTATATATATATATTTCTATAGCGCAATATGAAACCTTTTTGAAAAATATGTTTCTTGCTATCTTTAGCTCTCTTTTGCTTTCTTGATCTTAATGATCTTTCTTTGCTCATTCCTTGGGTTTATGTTTCCTTTTGAATTATTGTTGTCCAATAGTTTTTGTAGCACATGAGAATACATGTAATTGATACATCATATTTCTTATGACTTTAGCTACTATGGTTTGTGCTTTTTGTGTTGAGATTTTTTATTTCTAGATAATACACTTATTTCATAATGGCTATAATATTTTGCATTCTCTAGATCGATCTATTAATTCATTATCTTGGATTAATCTCATTACTTGGCAAAAAGATTTATTTTATTGTGTTTTCTTGAACATCTCTTTTGTCCTTTACTTGATATGAGTCTAATTCAGTTATTTGTTATCCAATGCTCTTATTCTTGCTTGGTAAAGAGTCTATAAATTATTTTGTTCTTTTAAAATTCATTACTCACATTGTGAACTCTATACTTAAGCAAGTATTATTTTTTGTTGTTAGTGAATTAAGAGTTAATGAGCACATTTATCTTGTTAATGGCCTACCTCATTAATCTTAATTAGTTATGTAGCTTGCTTATTTATTATATATTATTAAGCTATATAATTTGGTTCACTTTCACTCTTCTAGCTATTTTTTTATTATTTTCAATCTATATATGATATGCTAGTTTACATAAACAAGATTTATGATTCTCCTAGATGTAATTTGCATCCTATTTTAGATACATATGTTTGTCTATAAAACTAGTCTTACAAATTCTTGATTAGATCTTGTTTCTCTTGGAGGTTTGTGATTCCTTTCTTTAAGTCTCCTTCTTGTCACGACCCGCACCCGCTTTTCGGATACGAGACGTGTTGTGAGACTCGTCTTACAGTATCGGTATTTATATACGGATACGTATTTTGTATTATATTTCGTATTTTCTTGGTTTTCGGAATGTTTTAAATTTTTTTCAACTTATAGATTTTCTCCTTGGCCGGAATACCGCCAGTATACCGGTGTATACCGACGATATACCGTCCATACAGATTTTTCAAATTTTAGATATTTTCGATTTCAGATATTTTCATGAATAGTATTTTCGATATTTTCGTGAATAGTATTTCGGATATTTTGATGAATAGTATTTAGATATTTTCTTGAATAGTATAGATGCATCCTATTATCCATTGGATAATTGGTTTTCTTTCAATGGCTAGGATTGATCTAGATTTTGACATGGATCACAATCCAACGGTCACGATTAATTCACCCCTTCTATATATATCCATTGAGTTTCTCTCTTTTCTTTCCTTTTCCATTTCCTCTTCACTCTCTTCCCTCTTCCTCAAGCTTAGGAAGGCTTGGCCTTGAGGCCTAGAGTGTGGTTTCGGAACCCCTCTTGGTGGTGGAGTAGAAGATTATGCTTGGAACTTAACCCTAGGCAAGTACATCTTGCTCAAAAGTGACATGACCATGCTATAATTTTATTTTTCATACAAATTAAAGTTTTATTGTTCTATAATTTGCTCCTCTAAATTGTTAACATGTTTAATGTATGGCATTTTTGGTTTTGATCGATAGAATTATGTAGATCTGAGTTTCTAGAGGTAATTTTTGAGTATTTTGAGGTATTAATCTATTAAATATTTTTTGTGAAAACTAATACTTCCATGTTGTAGGAAATTCAATTTTATGTAATTTTGACTTTTGAAAATCCGAATTTCGATTTAAAATAAAGTTTTTATAGCCGAAATAAGTTTTGGCAAAAATCTGAATTTTGTTGCTGTTTGAAAATCGGTATACCGACGGTATGCCGGTGTATACCGACGGTATGCCGATTTTTGCACCAGAAACTTTCTATCTTTAGGCCGGAATACCACCGGTATGCCGCCGCATACCGTCGGTATGCCGCCGTATACCGTCGGTATGCCGTTTTAGGCTAAATTGAGCTGTTTTTGCCCCTTTTTGATATTTTCTCGATTGTAATGGACTCTTAACAAGATTAGATGACTTTCTATAGTTAGAGAATGATTGTACACCCTATATACACTTGACACTCTCATGTTCAATTATTATTCTATGACAAGTACTTAGTTTTTAATTATTCATTCTCACATGCCATGATATATCTTTCCTTTCGATTCTTTCTTATATGCTACCATAGTTGTTGTCATGTCTTCTTTGCTTACTAGATAGTGGTCCATCGTGGCGCACTCATGATATATGTCCTTCTTTGCTTACATAATAGTGGCCTGTCATGGCGCACTCCCTTATTTCTCTATAGTGGCTCGTAGTAGCGCACTCATGTCTTGATTTTCTTATTGATTTCTAGACCCAAGATATGAGTACATGTTCTTTCTTGACACCGTGGATATAGCTTGTTGAATGTTTAATCTATTGCATCTTGGCACTGGACAATCGAGTGTGAGTATTGTTCCGTGTATCACGTGATGTTAGTACGGGAATGTTCGTAAGTGATAACTTGCGATTTACTCGTACATGGCACACGTCATCTTAGGAAATTCTTGAGTGTCCACGACTTAAGAATTTGACATAAATATGATAAGGTAAATGACTAGTAAATTCAAGTAGATTATTGTAGGAGAAAATTTGCACTACCAACCCCGAGTTCCAAGGGCCCCATGAGGCGTGGCTCAACCCTGCTAGGCAAGGGCTCCATGACCTACCAAGTTTGCGTGTATTGATACATGATCGAGTCACATGTCGTGCCGGGTTGTGGCACAGTCAGTTATATATTTTCTTTTACAAGTATATGATATGGTTGTTCATGTTACAAGTCAAGACACGTTTTATCTGCCAGCAGTCTTATTGGGCAATAGATGTATACTCGTACCCCTGGACATCCGGGTATCTGCAGTTAGGTAGTTGCGAAAATCCTCAACTTGCATACTAGTAATTAGGATTGTGATAACCCTAGCTAGTTAACGATAGCAAGCCGTAGGTAATGATTGGTCGTGCACTTTTGGTTGTGCGTTACTTTATATGCTCTTATGTCGATGAGTGGCTAGAGGCTAAGTTCTGCTAGGAAAAAGATCTGCAACCCTGGTCCTTATTTGGTTTAAGGGTTGTGCTCCGATTTCTAGTAGTTCCTAAGTCCCTTGTTGCTCATTGGCTTATTGTTCTCTATTGCTATATGGTTCAGTATTTCCATTCAGTCATTTATATTCTTGAGATACGTGTATTGGTACCGCACTAGTCTCGACCCATTTTTATTTATTTATGTTATTATGTTGTTGTGTTGTTGTTGGGCTTTGTCGTTCACCTCGAGCCTTCCTTGTGGTACTTTCTATTTGGGGTCTGACCCCACTGGTTTTGCATGGCCAGGTTTCATAGTTGATCACGAGGATCTACCGTCTTCTCCTCCGGATGGTCCGCACTCAGAGGACCGACATGCATTAGCGAGTGGGTTACTTTTATTTCCCACTTTATCTTGCACTTTTATTTTGTGGTGTATTAGCCAAGGACATATGTTAGCCCTTGTTTCCGGGTTTTGTTCCCTCCGTCTTAGTACGGCGCGGATGTATATTCTGGACAGTTGCTAGTTGTACATTTACGTACCTTTTGTATAGTCAGTTGATATATCTTTTATTATGTCAGCTCTCATGATTATGTATGTACTTGTGTTTGGGACGCCTTACCCATCTCATATATGATTTACTCTTTATTGCTTCTTATGTTGATTAGATTGAGATAGGATTTGTTCGACCATAGGAGTCGTCAGTGGCATGCTAGAGTCTTCCCACTTGTCTTCTAGACAGCTTTGATCGTATCTCGGGGTATTGGCGTACTCTGATATACGTAGTTGGCTTTATTTCGCTCCCGATCTCCAGTATTCTGGTTCTGGGGCGTGACAGGGTTTTTTTGGTGGCCCATGCAGGTCTGTCTTCAGACTTATGGGAGATTCATCTTGTTAGAATCTCAATCCTATATTTGTCTTCTTTTGATCTCCTCTTGCTGATCACATCATCTCATTTTCCTTGAACTGTGAACATGCTTGATATGTCTTTGTTCTATTCCTGTCCCTTTTGATATCACGTGTCCTTATCATTCGGGGACACCCAACCTTCTTATCTATTTCTTTCAAGGATTTTATTGCTCCGTCTTCTTCCTTGGTTCAGGCAGTATGTCGGCATCAGATCCCGCTTCCACAGAGTCAGGTACTAGTACCATCTCAGCATCTGGTGGCAGCTCAGTTCACTTCACTCCAATCAGTTTAGCTAATAAAGTCAGCCCGATCCCATGTTCAGCACCTCCTTCCGACGCGGTCTCAGCAAATTTAATGTTAGCATCCGTCGCAGTTTGTCCAGGTCCAGTAAGTCAGATAAAATTAGCAGTAGGTAAGAGCAGCAGTCCCGATGCATAGACAGAGAGAGTTTATTATCATTGAGCAGATGTTGGCCGAGGCCAGTCAGATTGTTAGTAAGCTTCTGAGGTGTTCCTTCAGTCATTCTTATTCTTGGGTTCCGTTGACGGCCTTGTATTCCATTCATACCCGGAATGCGATGGTCAACTTGACATATTCGGCGAGTGAATGCGAGTTTCTCGTACCACTCATCTGCCTCCATATCTCGTGATATATGATATCTATCATGTATCCCGACTACGTAGGTGCGTCCTGGACTAGAGTCATGTCTTCGACTAGTCATTGGTACCGACTTACTTCAAAACTTGACCCTTGTCCACTTTGTGAGTCAGCGTAGGCAAGCGAGGACGAATCCCTACTCAACTGACTCAGGGGTATATTATTCCATATGCCTCCTTTCTTGTATTATGTATGTATTTATTATTTTCCGCATTTATTTAAATTTTGTATCTCAAATATCACTTGTACACGGGATGTTTTCTTTTGATGTGTTATGATTTTACATTATTTTAGTATGTGTATTTTTGCTCGACTGGCTTTAGGAAATTCTGAGGACGGAATTTTTCTAAGTTGTGGAGAGTTGTGAGACTCGTCTCACAGTATCGGTATTTATATACGGATACGTATTTTGTATTGTATTTCGTATTTTCTTGGTTTTCAGAATGTTTTAAAATTTTTCTAACTTATAGATTTTCTCCTTGGCCGGCATACCGCCAGTATACCGGTGTATACCGACGACATACCGTCCATACAGATTTTTCACATTTTAGATATTTTCGATTTCAGATATTTTCATGAATAGTATTTTCGATATTTTCGTAAATAATATTTTAGATATTTTGATGAATAGTATTTAGATATTTCCTTGAATAGTATAGATGTATCCTATTATCCATTGGATAATTGGTTTTCTTTCAATGACTAGGATTGATCTAGATTTTGACATGGATCACGATCCAACGGTCACGATTAATTCACCCCTTCTATATATATCCATTGAGTTTCTCTCTCATCTCTTTTCTTTCCTTCTCTATTTCCTCTTCACTCTCTTCCCTCTTCCTCAAGCTTAGGAAGGCTTGTTCTTGAGGCCTAGAGTGTGGTTTCGGAACCCCTCTTGGTGGTGGAGTAGAAGATTAGGCTTGGAACTTAACTCTAGGCAAGTACATCTTGCTCAAAAGTGACATGACCATGCTATAATTTTGTTTTTCATAGAAATTAAATTTTTATTGTTCTATAATTTGCTCCTCTAAATTGTTAACATGTTTAATGTATAGCATTTTTTGTTTTGATGGATAGAATTACGTAGATCTGAGTTTCTAGAGGTAATTTTTGAGTATTTTGAGGTATTGATCTATCAAATGTTTTAATTTGTGAAAAATAATACTTCCATGTTGTAGAAAATTCAATTTTATGCAATTTTGACTTTTGAAAATTCGAATTTCGATTTAAAATAAAGTTTTTATGGCCGAAACAAGTTTTGGCAAAAATCTGAATTTTGTTGCTGTTTGGAAAAGTGGTATACCGACGGTATGCCGGTGTATATCGACGGTATGGCAATTTTTGCACCAGAAAGTTTCTATCTTTAGGCCAGAATACCGCCGGTATGCCGCCGTAAACCGTCGGTATGCCGTTTTATGCCGTTTTATGCTGAATTGAGCTGTTTTTGTCCGTTTTTGATATTTTCTCAATTGTAATGGACTCTTAACATGATTAGATGACTTTGTATAGTTAGAGAATGATTGTACACCCTATATACACTTGACACTCTCATGTTCAATTATTATTCTATGACAAGTACTTACTTTTTAATTATTCATTCTCACATGCCATGATATGTCTTTCCTTTCGATTCTTTCTTATATGCTACCATAGTTGTTGTCATGTCTTCTTTGCTTACTAGATAGTGGCCCGTCGTGGCGCACTCATGATACATATCCTTCTTTGCTTACATGATAGTGGCCTGTCATGGCGCACTCCCTTATTTCTCTATAGTGGCTCGTAGTAGCGCACTCATGACTTAATTTTCTTATTGATTTCTAGACCCGAGATATGAGTACATGTTCTTTCTTGACACCGTGGACATAGCTTGTTGAATTTTTAATCTATTGCATCTTGGCACTGGACAATCGAGTGTGAGTATTGTTCCGTGTATCACGTGATGTTAGTACGGGAATGTTCGTAAGTGATAACTTGCAATTTACTCGTACATGGCACACGTCATCTTAGGAAATTCTTGAGTGTCCACGACTTAAGAATTTGACATGAATATGATAAGGTAAATGACTAGTAAATTCAAGTAGATCATTGTACGAGGAAATTCGCACTACCAACCCCGAGCTGCAAGGGCCCCATGAGGCGTGGCTCAACCCAGCTAGGCAAGGGCTCCATGACTCACCAAGTTTGCGTGTATTGATACATGATCGAGTCACATGTCATGCCGGGTTGCGGCACAGTCAGTTATATGTTTTCTTTTATAAGTATATGATATGGTTGTTCATGTTACAAGTCAAGACACGTTTCATCTGCCAGCAGTCTTGTTGGGCAATAGATGTATACTCGTACCCCTGGACATCCGGGTATCTGCAGTTAGGTAGTTGCAAAAATCCTCAACTTGCATACTAGTAATTAGGATTGTGATAACCCTAGCTAGTTAACGATAGCAAGCCGTAGGTAATGATTGGCCGTACACTTTTGGTTGTGCGTTACTTTATATGCTCTTATGTCGATGAGTGGCCAGAGGCTATGTTCTGCTAGGAAAAAGATCTGTAACCCTGGTCCTTATTTGGTTTAAGGGTTGTGCTCCGATTTCTAGTAGTTCCTAAGTCCCTTGTTGCTCATTGGCTTATTGTTCTCTATTGCTATATGGTTTAGTATTTCCATTAAGTCATTTATATTCTCGAGATACGTGCATTGGTACCGCACTAGTCTCGACCCATTTTTATTTATTTCTGTTATTATGTTGTTGTGTTGTTGTTGGGCTTTGTCGTTCACCTCGAGCCTTCCTTGTGGTACTTGCTATTTGGGGTCTGACCCCACTGGTTTTGCATGGCCAGGTTTCATAGTTGATCACGAAGATCTACCGTCTTCTCCTCCGAATGGTCCCCACTCAGAGGACCGACATGGATTAGCGAGTGGGTTACTTTTATTTCCCACTTTATCTTGCACTTTTATTTTGTGGTGTATTATCCAAGGACATATGTTAGCCCTTGTTTCCGGGTTTTGTTCCCTCCGTCATAGTACGGCGTGGATGTATATTCTGGACAGCTGCTAGTTGTACATTTATGTACCTTTTGTATAGTCAGTTGATATATCTTTTATTATGTCAGCTCTCATGATTATGTATGTACTTGTGTTTGGGACGCCTTACCCATCTCATATATGATTTACTCTTTATTGCTTCTTATGTTGATTGGTTTGAGATAGGATTTATTCGACCATAGGAGTCGTCAGTGGCATGCTAGAGTCTTCCCACTTGTCTTCTAGACAGCTTTGACCGTATCTCGGGATATTGGCGTATTCTGATATACGTAGCTGGCTTTGTTTCGCCCCCGATCTCCAGTATTCTGGTTCTGGGGCGTGACACGTGTCCAAGCCAGCCTACGTCGTAGAGTCGGCGGTAGAACGCTGTCACGACCAAAATGCCCAAAATCACAAAATATAATTTTTATTGCTCATTCACATTATTAAATCAAATCTACAACTTATTACAAGATTTATATTTGAATACAAGGTACAATGTCTCACAAAATTATAAAAAGACAACTACATGATTATTCAACTATTTAACTAGCCTCTAGGTTTGGCCTCCGCATATACCCATGTCTCCGAATCCGATGCTAAAGGCAACCGCAACTAATCTGTAAAATTTTTGGTTTTTCAGTCAGGAATGGAACGAGTACAATTTACTGAATGCAGTTCCAATATATGAAAATGACTATAAAGCAGAGGTTAGACATCAATTACATGTTTTTGAAAATAAACAGTAAAGATGAAAAATCAGTAGCAAATAAATAGACAAAAATACCTTCCCAACTGTTAGAAGTACCTTTGATATGTGATCAGTCTGGGGCACTACACCGCGAGGTCTACGAGGTCTACTTGCATAAAAATAAACAATGTCTACGAGGTCTACTTGCATGAAAAGTAAACAATGTCTACGAGGTCTACTTGCATGAAAAATAAACAATGTCTACGAGATCTACTTGCAGAAAATAAACAATGTCTACGAGGTCTACTGCACGAAATTAAACAATGTCTACGGTCGGATCATACATTGTCATGGCCCGCACCCACTGTGAGGGTACGAGAACGTAACGACGCCCAGCCTACGCCGCAGTGTCGACGGTAGAACGCTGTCCTAGGTCAATCATCTAACAATAAAAAGGTACCTGTACAGTATATACACTCCGAATGGAGGTGACATAACAGAACAGTCTCAATCACATCTAAAGCAGATATAGAATAGAAAAGGTAGATAGAGAGATCAGAAGCACAATGTAATACTATTAAGAGAGAGAAAATCTAAGATAACAACTAAAGAACATCCAGCTCAATACAAGTCTCTAAATATAACAACATCTCAGAAGAACAACTGAAAATCAAATAACACAATACTGAAAGAAAACTAAAGCCTAGCTATCTAGTCTAGACTCTGGGAATAGCATCCTGTGCTGCAGCTGGGTCCTCCAGAGGAACCAGGTCGCAGGTGTCGTCTAATCCTGCTCCGTAATAGGTGGTACATTGGGCCTCCTCCTCATCCTCTGTAATATTTTCAACAGGTCCAGTCAGGACAGGAGCGAGTACAGTACATCTCAACAGTTCATAGCAGGTTAGAAAATATAATCATGCAGTAAAGTAAGATATAGATACTGAAGAAATGCAGTATGTAAACAGAGAGAGAAACTGTAATGGAAATATCTACTATACATAGAGAGCTAATAGTGACTAGTGAGTCAGAGTAAAATATAAACATGTAAATGGCATAGGAGATTCATGACTACAGCTAAGAGAGTGATTAATGACTACAGCTACTGGAATAATATTCACATGTCTATTTCCACTCTCCCATCCCCAATCGATACACAAAGATCTGTTCAAGTTATGTTAAGATTCGTGAACTTCACATGGCTCATAAAATGAGTGATACGTGAAGGTGATTCATGATGGCTCTGTGAACATGAGAGTACATGTGTCACAAGCGATTCGTGAATCAGAGGAAGCATAGAGATACGTGATGATTCGTGAAACGCACAAAATATGTAGTATCCGATGCTCCCGAGGGGGATAACATCTCATGAAAAGATCCATATAGTACCAATCCGTGTGACCAACGTGACAGTATCAAGTAAAGTAATTTAAAGCAGGAAAATAATTCTAAACAGGATATGAAATGATCAGAGAATGTACTCGCCTGAACTGGTGAATCTGAGAGAATATAGACTGTCCGAGGAGTGGTGTCTGTCTCCTATAGAACAGTGCAAGTCACTATGAGTCTATAATGATAATAAGATGCAAAACAATGCATTCTACATGAATCTAGGTCAATCTAGACCAAAGTTAACCCTTGGTCAACTCTGGTCAACCCTAGAAGTCAAACTAGGTCAACCAAGTCAAACCTAAGTCAAACTAGTCTAACTAGGTCTAACAAGCCATTTCTAAGTCTAACTAGACTACACAAGTCAATTCTAGGCCCACTAGTCTAATAGATACACCATAGGCTAATAGCACATGTATCTATACCATACCACATATGAAAGTATATGAATATCCCTATATACATATAGGCTAGTATCCATATGCCTACACATATGATATTTATATTACATATATATACAATCACACAATTTAAGGAGAAAACATATATATACATATATAGGTATATATATGATACACACATATGAACTAGGGAATTAACTTAGAAGACCCATAGGTTAATGGGTACACTACTTACCATATATATATACATTACATTATTTGCATGTACATTAGGATATGTGGGGAGGTTGTGAGTGTGAAATGAGGGTGTGGCAAATGTGAGTGTGTGTGTGAAGTGGGTCACCAATGTGACAGCTTATACTAAGCATGAATTCAAATTCAGATTTTAAGGTTCAAGAAAAACAGTGAATGGCTTAATAAGGGACTGTTAAGAGAACCAGTCCACCACAAGCCAACCCCCATGAACATCCCTCTCAAAGATAGTCATGAGCATAGATGAAACAAATTGCTAAAGCATTGGAACACATACAAAACAAATGAACAGTCCTAAACTAATCTCAGGTGATATATAGAATAAACAGTTAAGCACAACACCCCAAACTCAGATTTGAACTTTCAATTGGACAGTCCACCATATGCAAAATTCAGAATTGGTTACACTCTTAAGTGAATCTCAGGTTTTTGGTTTATGGATTCAACCACATAATGCAATAGCTGCTACATCAATTGAAAAGGAAGGGAAAAACATCACAGGACTTCATGACAGTTCACAAGGGAAACAAAACAAAGAAAAAAAAACAGGTTTCAAATCCCAGTTTTCACCCAAAACAGTCTCCAACATAAATTCCAGATTTAGGACTCAAAACACCACAATTCAACCCCAAACTTGACATATAAGTAGAATATATATAGAAGAGCTATATTAGGATGTAAACATGCAATTAGGAGTATTACATTGGGTAAAAATAGATGCCAAAGTCCATTTCTAAAACTGGAAGCACTGCACTGAAAGCAAGTATCAGGAAAAAAATAGAAAAAAGGATTTACCCAACAAATTCGAATTAAACACCAATTTAATGGTTGGCACAGCAAGGACACATTACCTACGTGTTGTACAAGTGGTTTGTGTGGACACAAATGTGTCCAGTACACTGAAACCCAAATCGGGTAAAATCTGGACACTAGGTTTGGGACAGCGTCGTGCGGGCGTGCACGCGTGTCGTACACCCGACACAGGCCTCCCCAAGCCTCGTGTTCATGCAAGGGGCTACGCCTAGGGTAGGTCTAGGTGCTCGACACCCTGAATCGTGTCATATTATGTCGTGTCCAAAGTTGTGAAGCCGTGTCAGTGGCAATTAAAAACTGTGCATAGTGACAGTAGTTTCCCCGTGCTGGGTCGATAACTCACCAACCCGACCACGAGAGGTCGTGAAATTTTTTATGTGGGGTGGCAGACGATGCCCCTAGCCACCCACAAAATTTTGTGTCAAACCAATTTGTGTCGTGTCCAGTACAGACCCCGATATGCAGGGGAATACTGTAGCCCGCGCGCGCGTGTGCACGAGGGCGTGTGCACGAGTGTCCTACAGACACGACACAAACACGAAATCATCACAGAGCATCAGAAATGGATAAGCGACATCAAAACATGATTTCCCATTCAAATAAAATTCAAAATTAACACAAAAAGTTCTATTGAGGCATTTACACAAACACAATGCACAGGACTCAGATACGTATCCTGTTAGGACACGAAATGACACGAAACCCTAGGGATTCCTATTCCTATAGTTAGGTTAGGTCTAGGGCTCCCTATACATGCAATTTAATCAGAATTCCATGGTGAAATTAGAGAGTTACCTCTATGTATCACAAATCCTCAAAAGCTCAAAGAGTGGTGTTCTTTCCAATGGTGAAACTCCTCCACAGCTCTTCAAATCTGAGAATATTAATTACCAACAGAAAGTAGGAAGAATTTAAAACCCAATGCAATTTGTTTGGATTAAAAAGGAGGAGAAATGGATTTCCTAGAGATTTTTGAACATGGAGACTCACCTCTTTCTAAAACTTGCACAAATCCCAATGGAGGCTAGCCCTAAATTCTAGGAGGGGATTAAATAGGGGGAAATGATCAATAGTGGCTGCCATGGGCTGATTAGGTTTAGGTTTGGCTACATGGTGTGGGCCTATGGGCTTTAAGATTCAAGTCATTAATCATGACTTATAAAGTCATGAGCCATTTAGCCTAATCAACTCCAAAACTCTCCAAACAGTCCTAATGACTTAAATCTCACTAAATTAGGTCTAACCAAGTTTACTTAACCTAACCAAGCCCAACTAACTATGGTTAGTTCCTAGTTTGGTCTACATGAGTCAAAACTAGTCCAAAATCAAACTAGTCCAAATAAATCCAAAATAAATCCTAAAAATTCCCATAAATTCTAATAAATTATAATAAATCCAAATAACCCTAAAATGTCAAAAAAATACCCTAATCACATGGCTAGGCTCTAGGGTAGGCAGTATCTACTAATCACTAGCACAACACCAAAATCACAAGTCATAAATTTAAATAGTTTAAAATTAATTAAAAATTACTAAAAATTCTAATATGAAATAAATATCATTAATTAATAATTATAATTACAAAATTTCAAAATTACCCTCATTTTAGAAACTGGGTGTTACAATCCTACCCATCTTATAAAAATTTCGTCCTCGAAATTAAGATGGTAGCAGTCTCCTAGGTCAAACACCCCACAATCAAAGTCTCAAACATACCGTCAGATAATCATATGTGTCTGTCCAAAATCATGACACTCAGAATCTTCGTCGTGCTAGTGAGCAAAGCTACGATAATCACAGAGTCCTCGACTAAGGCACATACCTCTAGAATTATGGTATTTAAAATTTTCGCATTGCCGCATGCTTGGCAGCGAAAACCTTAAATTCCCATACCCGAGAAATACGTCCTAAATCTGACTATATGTCCTCACTATACCAGCTAACACGACTGTCGAAGATTATAGATTCCATAACTGGGTGACCTAGTCCATATGATTCATCTTAGAAGAAAACCAAATCGAAAAGAATGCCAGACCAAAACTTATCAACAGATAAGGAAGCAGATAAGAACAGATGGAATTGAATTTCAAGATAGATATAATGAGGCAAGGTGGGAATGGAATCGAAAAGAACAGAACCTGCAAGCACCTCTCCCACTGCCTGAGCATCCTCGACTGTCATGGCGTAAGCTCGCCCCTGCTGGCCTCCTCCAGCCTGATGCTGATACTGCACAAATTTCTGCTGCTGCGTCGGTAACGGTCCCCGCTGCTGACCTACCGGAGCCTTGGCTCCTCCTCCTGGTGCTGTGCCTATGTACTGGGAACACTCCCTCAGCTGGTGGTCCGCTGCTCCACAAAGTAGGCACCTGCCCAGCCTCTTTCTGCACTCACCCCATCCATGCCCCGGCTTCTTGCAGTAGGGGCAACTGACTGCCTGCTGTCTGGGTGCCTGATGCTGTCTGGGCTGCTGCTGTCCCTGCTGATGGCCGTGACCCTGGAACTGCTGCTGAACGTGCTGCTGAACGTGCGGCCTCTTGGCCGGTCCTCCGCTACTGCTGCCTCCCTGGGAGTCTCGTCCCCTCTTGAGCCTAAGCTCAAGATCATCCTCTGCAGCTAAAGCGTCCACCAGGATCTCCTCAAATGTAGTGCTGCGGGTATTCTTGGTGTAGGACTTAACCTCCTTTACCAAGCCCTTTCGGAACCTCCGGGCCTTCGTCGTCTCGGACAAGTCATCCATAAATCTGCTCAGGCGGCAGAACTCTCCTGCGTACTCCTCCACAGACTGGTTCCCTTGGACTAGGGCCTCGAACTGGGTCTCGAGGGCTCCCAGTGCTGCGTCTGGAAAGAACTTCTCCTTGAACAGCTTCTTGAATGCTGCCCAAGTCTGTCCTGCTGTACCGACCCTCGGGTCGGTCTGGTACCATGTACGGGCCAGATTCTGCATCATGCTGGCCGCTGTCTCTATCTGGAGCCTCGTCGGGATCTCAGCCAACCTGAAAATCTCCTCCATATGCTCGATCCACTCATCGGCATACAAGATCCCCTCTGTCCCTCGGAAGTCTCTCGGGTGCATCTTCTGGAAATCTTGGA
Organism: Iris pallida; assembly: GCA_029216955.1. NCBI lineage: Eukaryota > Viridiplantae > Streptophyta > Magnoliopsida > Asparagales > Iridaceae > Iris > Iris pallida. The sequence continues at coordinate 6,080,184 of JANAVB010022597.1, forward strand.
TGCCCTTCTCTCGTGGCTGGTACGGCTGCGGGGCTGCCGCTGGCTGAGCTATGACTCTCTCTACCGCAGTCATCGCCAGCTCAATGCCTCGTGCGAGCTCTACTGTCTGCCCATGCTACTGGGTCTGCTGACCCTCCATGTTCTGCCGGAAGAAGGCTAACAGCTAAACGGCGTCAATCGTCCCTGCAGGTGGCTGCTGCTGCTGAAGAAGTACATCCGGAATCACCGAACTCGGCTCATGCCTTACTACTGGTGGTGCTCCTCCAAAAGCTGCTGAAACGCCTACCCCAGCTGGCATGACTGGGGCTGTGGCACCAGGGGCTGACTGCTGAGCATGAGAGGTGGCAGACCTCTCATCGACGTCCCCCTGGCCCTGGCGATGCGATCGCGTCTCAACCATCCTGGAGATACAGATCAAAAGAAAACAATTGCTGAGAATGAGACGAAATACCAAAGGAGGACAGTTTAAATTCAAGGAAGACAATAAGCGGCAAATGTAGATATACGGAATCTGAATAAGAGTTTTTCCTATTTGTGATTGAGTACCTTCAAAAATATCCTAATCCTACTGCAGGCTGTAGTGATACTCTAGTTCGAATACCACTACATAAACTAGACCTGCATGGGCCACCACAAAAAACGTGTCACGACCCGCACCCACTGTGAGGGTACGAGAACGTAACGACGCCCAGCCTACGCCGCAGTGTCGGCGGTAGAACGCTGTCCTAGGTCAATCATCTAACAATAAAAAGGTACCTGTACAGTATATACACTCCGAATGGAGGTGACATAACAGAACAGTCTCAATCACATCTAAAGCAGATATAGAATAGAAAAGGTAGATAGAGAGATCAGAAGCACAATGTAATACTATTAAGAGAGAGAAAATCTAAGATAACAACTAAAGAACATCCAGCTCAATACAAGTCTCTAAATATAACAACATCTCAGAAGAACAACTGAAAATCAAATAACACAATACTGAAAGAAAACTAAAGCCTAGCTATCTAGTCTAGACTCTGGGAATAGCATCCTGTGCTGCAGCTGGGTCCTCCAGAGGAACCAGGTCGCAGGTGTCGTCTAATCCTGCTCCGTAATAGGTGGTACATTGGGCCTCCTCCTCATCCTCTGTAATATTTTTAACAGGTCCAGTCAGGACAGGAGCGAGTACAGTACATCTCAACAGTTCATAGCAGGTTAGAAAATATAATCATGCAGTAAAGTAAGATATAGATACTGAAGAAATGCAGTATGTAAACAGAGAGAGAAACTGTAATGGAAATATCTACTATACATAGAGAGCTAATAGTGACTAGTGAGTCAGAGTAAAATATAAACATGTGAATGGCATAGGAGATTCATGACTACAGCTAAGAGAGTGATTCATGACTACAGCTACTGGGATAATATTCACATGTCTATTTCCACTCCCCCATCCCCAATTGATACACAAAGATCTGTTTAAGTTATGTTAAGATTCGTGAACTTCACATGGCTCATAAAATGAGTGATACGTGAAGGTGATTCATGATGGCTCTGTCAACATGAGAGTACATGTGTCACAAGCGATTCGTGAATCAGAGGAAGCATAGAGATACGTGATGATTCATGAAACGCACAAAACATGTAGTATCCGATGCTCCCGAGGGGGATAACATCTCATGAAAAGATCCATATAGTACCAATCCGTGTGACCAACGTGACAGTATCAAGTAAAGTAATTTAAAGCAGGAAAATAATTCTAAACATGATATGAAATGATCAGAGAATGTACTCGCCTGAACTGGTGAATCTGAGAGAATATAGACTGTCCGAGGAGTGGTGTCTGTCTCCTATAGAACAGTGCAAGTCACTATGAGTCTATAATGATAATAAGATACAAAACAATGCATTCTACATGAATCTAGGTCAATCTAGACCAAAGTCAACCCTTGGTCAACTCTGGTCAACCCTAGAAGTCAAACTAGGTCAACCAAGTCAAACCTAAGTCAAACTAGTCTAACTAGGTCTAACAAGCCATTTCTAAGTCTAACTAGACTACACAAGTCAATTCTAGGCCCACTAGTCTAATAGATACACCATAGGCTAATAGCACATGTATCTATACCATACCACATATGAAAGTATATGAATATCCCTATATACATATAGGCTAGTATCCGTATGCCTACACATATGATATTTATATTACATATATATACAATCACACAATTTAAGGAGAAAACATATATATACATATATAGGTATATATATGATACACACATATGAACTAGGGAATTAACTTAGAAGACCCATAGGTTAATGGGTACACTACTTACCATATATATATACATTACATTATTTGCATGTACATTAGGATATGTGGGGAGGTTGTGAGTGTGAAATGAGGGTGTGGCAAATGTGAGTGTGTGTGTGAAGTGGGTCACCAATGTGACAGCTTATACTAAGCATGAATTCAAATTCAGATTTTAAGGTTCAAGAAAAACAGTGAATGGCTTAATAAGGGACTGTTAAGAGAACCAGTCCACCACAAGCCAACCTCCATGAACATCCCTCTCAAAGATAGTCATGAGCATAGATGAAACAAATTGCTAAAGCATTGGAACACATACAAAACAAATGAACAGTCCTAAACTAATCTCAGGTGATATATAGAATAAACAGTTAAGCACAACACCCCAAACTCAGATTTGAACTTTCAATTGGACAGTCCACCATATGCAAAATTCAGAATTGGTTACACTTAAGTGAATCTCAGGTTTTTGGTTTATGGATTCAACCACATAATGCAATAGCTGCTACATCAATTGAAAAGGAAGGGAAAAACATCACAGGACTTCATGACAGTTCACAAGGGAAACAAAACAAAGAAAAAAAAACAGGTTTCAAATCCCAGTTTTCATCCAAAACAGTCCCCAACATAAATTCCAGATTTAGGACTCAAAACACCACAATTCAACCCCAAACTTAACATATAAGTAGAATATATATAGAAGAGCTATATTAGGATGTAAACATGCAATTAGGAGTATTACATTGGGTAAAAATAGATGCCAAAGTCCATTTCTAAAAACTGGAAGCACTGCACTGAAAGCAAGTATCAGGAAAAAAAATAGAAAAAAGGGATTTACCCAACAAATTCGAATTAAACACCAATTTAATGGTTGGCACAGCAAGGACACATTACCTACGTGTTGTACAAGTGGTTTGTGTGGACACAAACGTGTCCAGTACACTGAAACCCAAATCGGGTAAAATCTGGACACTAGGTTTGGGACAGCGTCGTGCGGGCGTGCACGCGTGTCGTGCACCCGACACAGGCCTCCCCAAGCCTCGTGTTCATGCAAGGGGCTGCGCCTAGGGTAGGTCTAGGTGCTCGACACCCTGAATCGTGTCATATTGTGTCGTGTCCAAAGTTGTGAAGCCGTGTCAGTGGCAATTAAAAACTGTGCACAGTGACAGTAGTTTCCCCGTGCTGGGTCGATAACTCACCAACCCGACCACGAGAGGTCGTGAAATTTTTTATGTGGGGTGGCAGACGATGCCCCTAGCCACCCACAACATTTCGTGTCAAACCAATTTGTGTCGTGTCCAGTACAGACCCCGATATGCAGGGGAATACTATAGCCCGCGCGCGCGTGTGCACGAGGGCGTGTGCACGAGTGTCCTACAGACACGACACAAACACGAAATCATCACAGAGCATCAGAAATGGATAAGCGACATCAAAACACGATTTCCCATTCAAATAAAATTCAAAATTAACACAAAAAGTTCTATTGAGGCATTTACACAAACACAATGCACAGGACTCAGATACGTGTCCTGTTAGGACACGAAACGACACGAAACCCTAGGGATTCCTATTCCTATAGTTAGGTTAGGTCTAGGGCTCCCTATACATGCAATTTAATTAGAATTCCATAGTGAAATTAGAGAGTTACCTCTATGTATCACAAATCCTCAAAAGCTCAAAGAGTGGTGTTCTTCCCAATGGTGAAACTCCTCCAAAGCTCTTCAAATCTGAGAATATTAATTACCAACAGAAAGTAGGAAGAATTTAAAACCCAATGCAATTTGTTTGGATTAAAAAGGAGGAGAAATGGATTTCCTAGAGATTTTTGAACATGGAGACTCACCTCTTTCTAAAACTTGCACAAATCCCAATGGAGGCTAGCCCTAAATTCTAGGAGGGGATTAAATAGGGGAAATGATCAATAGTGGCTGCCATGGGCTGATTAGGTTTAGGTTTGGCTACATGGTGTGGGCCTATGGGCTTTAAGATTCAAGTCATTAATCATGACTTATAAAGTCATGAGCCATTTAGCCTAATCAACTCCAAAACTCTCCAAACAGTCCTAATGACTTAAATCTCACTAAATTAGGTCTAACCAAGTTTACTTAACCTAACCAAGCCCAACTAACTATGGTTAGTTCCTAGTTTGGTCTACATGAGTCAAAACTAGTCCAAAATCAAACTAGTCCAAATAAATCCAAAATAAATCCTAAAAATTCCCATAAATTCTAATAAATTATAATAAATCCAAATAACCCTAAAATGTCAAAAAATACCCTAATCACATGGCTAGGCTCTAGGGCAGGCAGTATCTACTAATCACTAGCACAACACCAAAATCACAAGTCATAAGTTTAAATAGTTTAAAATTAATTAAAAATTACTAAAAATTCTAATATGAAATAAATATCATTAATTAATAATTATAATTACAAAATTTTAAAATTACCCTCATTTTAGAAACTGGGTGTTACACACATACTTGGTACTTCTCATTCCCGACTCCATAATTTATAATAGAATATAACATGGCAAAATCACATAACCAATGGCTAACAATGAAATATAGTGAAAGTCAATATTGAGAACAGACAATAAACTGTACTCGCCTGAGGTCCTGTGTCGATGAAACTGATACTCCTGTTGGGTCCAGAATAGTCCAATTGGCTAGGTTTAATGCGAAGAAGTTCGAATTCACAAGAAAATGAGGAGTATGAACAGTTACGGTCAAGAAATTATAATTGAATAATTTACGTAAATAAATATATATATATCTATTTTGGAAAATATGTATAATATATGAAGCTATCTCTCTATAGTTAAAATATTTTAGGTAGATACTTGTATATTCTTGAAAATCATTTAGGGCTAAGGACTAATTATGTCAAACATATATTTTCTTGGTCAAACTATATTTTCTTCAAAATATACTATAATAATATTTTAATAAATAACAATAATATTACTTAATAAAACTAATGAAACAAAATACTATAATAATAATACAGTACTGGTTGTGCTACATATATGTATAATGTCGTTCTAACTTCTACCATTTGATTTAATGTGAATACAAAACAATGCTGACATTACTAATGTGTAATTATTATAAAAAAAGTAGACAGTGCTATTTAGACTCTTCTGTCCCACCCAAGGACAAAAGGGAAATAACATCAAATAAAACCAAATGCTAAAAGCTGTGAGTGCTGCACTTTTCTTAAGGAAAGCGATATTTATTTAGAAAAGTGAGAACGGGAATGAGAGAGAGAGGAAAGGAGCGAGAGCTTATAGTCGAGAGGGAGAGCGCACGCTGGTCGGAGCAGAAGAGGGTTTGTCGAGAGGGAGAGCGCACGCTGGCGAAGGAACAGTCGACAAAGGGCTCCGGCCGTTCGGCAGCGTGGCAGTGGCGATAGCGTCCGTGCGACGAAGGGGCGCGGCAAATCGGCGCCCAAGGGGTCGCCGGGAGCGGCCCACCGCGAGCGGCGTCACTCGGCGGAGACCCGCGGGGATGTGGCGGCGCTGACCGGTCGAAAGTCGCTGGGTTTCGCTCGCGGCAGTCGGACGCACGGGCGGGTGGCACTTGGCGGCTGCGGTACAGTTGGTGGAGCGACAGAGCGGCGTGACTCTAGCAGGCAGCCAGATCTGAACTACGGCCTGGAGGACGTCGCCAGCCTTGGTACAAAGCCGCTGCTCAACTCGATCGGTCGCCGGAGTATGGCACACGAGTCGGCACGCCGGTGGCACTGCGGGGCGGGAGACGCCTGGGGTGTGGTGGTTCTCATTGCCGGTCAGGCGACGCTTGGCTTCGGGGCGAGCGACGAGACGACCACGAGATCGGTCGACGCCGAGACAGGGATCGGTTTGACGAGCCTACTCCAATGAGGTTAGGTTAGGATTAGGGTTTTGAGTTCTGTATCCGTGTCTGACTCGGATACGAGGATTTGTATTGGCATGAAGGTCTGGATAAGGAAATGGATGAAGCCACGGACACACGGGTCCGGACACGATGATTTCTGTTGGTGGTGGACACGGACACTTTGGCACAGGATTTGTTATTGGTTATTTGTGTTGCTGTGGCGATGTGGTTGGTGGATGGTATTGTCATAGATGATGGTGATGGGAAAATGTGGTTGCTGTCTCTGGGTTGCCGGTGGGCAGATCGTCCATGGGTCGTGGCCGGTAGTAGCTGTGTGCTTGGTTTTCTGCCGGGCAGGGGAGGTGGTGGTGATGACGGGTTGGTGGTGTCATCTAGGCGGAGGCAGGACGGATATGCCTTATCATGGCAGTGGCGATGACGGCGTCGATTGGGAGACGGTCGGTCACCAATGTCGTCGGCTCTTTGATGGAGTATGGAGGCGCGGTTCTGTTGGTGGCAGGGTTGTTGTCTAGGGTGAATTTCTGATGGTGTTTGGGAGATGGTAGAAGAGGGTTTTTCCTTATATAGGGGGTTTACTCTTCTAGCTGGATAAGAACTACAAGTCCTAATAGATAAGTCTCTCCATTTATTAAAATCAAATAAACGTTTAAAATTAATTAGTCTAATCAAGACCATTAGTAGATGATAGCAATCTTAATTGAAATCAAATAAATTTATCTTAACATGAATAAACCTTATCGAAATCATATTCATAATATTTAGAACATTTTCAATAATATCAATTGATGATCTAAATAAATTAATGATCAGTGTGACAACTTTAAAAATAGTATTCAATAATATCCAACGATTTTAAACCATTCAATTAAATCAAATAATTAATTACTAAAATAATATTCGTTGCCGTCAATAACATAAAGTATATTTTTTTTACAAAATCCTTTTATTCATAAACTATTTATGTTTTTCTGTAACTGCTTTCGAAGTCAAAGCTTTGAAAGCCCCAAAATAATGACAATATCTTTATGATGCATAATATTAAAAATTAAAGCTAAAATATTTTATTACGATGAATTAATACTTTCAAACTATTTACTTTAAGGCTAGTTTTTTTTTGAAATGACAAGAAATAGCAAAATAACGTTTAACGTTCAAAAGACGATTTATTTAAAAATTTGAATAAATAGAATAAATAAGTAAATAAATAATAAAAAATTTAAAGAAAGGAAATTCGGGGAGAGGAGTTACAAATCTACCCACCTTAGAAATAAATTCGTCCTCGAATTTGTAGAATGTCTATGATAGATAGGCTCGATAGGTCCGAAGGAAAATGTAATAACAGAAATTTTAATAAAATTGGTATTGATTGATAAGATGAGATCGAGGAATAAGAAAAACTTTCTAAATAAGAAATATTGATCAAAAGAATATTGATCAAAATATTGATCAAGGAAGGATGGACGTGGAAAAAGATAGGGCTTGATGTTAGAATCTTTAGGTTATGGTCTTGAATCATAAAAGGTTCTAAGTATTTTCCAAAATTAGACACAAGCTAATAGTGACCTCAAGAACAATTCATCAATAGAAGCCTCTACCCACCTTAGAAATATGATTCTCAACATTTTGAAGGGCACGATTAGTCATGATTAAGGATATAAGAAATGATACGATCATTGATCAAAATGGGTTAGATCGTGAATATAATCGAACATTTAAGAAAGGATACTACGTGGTATGATTAAGGTATAGTCCAAAGGGTCTAGTCACAATGGTAGGGTCTAATCGAAATAGGGTTAGTTTAAACAAGTAAAAGTCATTAGGCATGATTAACCACTGTTGAAACTATATAGGCTTGGTCAAATTTTGACATGGTCTAATCATGGTTAAAATCACTTGGATACATCTAAGATGTAGTCATGTTCAAGGTTAATCACGCCAGTCATTCAAGTATGATCAAAATAAAAAAAAAGTTAGCACGAATATGAACGTGATCAAAGTGGTCACGATCATAGTGGAATAGAGAGATAATTTTTTGTAATGAATAAGTTGAAGTAGGCATGATTATGGTTATAGTCAAAAACCTTTAGTCACGATAAAAAGCCTTTTAGGGACGATCAAATTCAATTTTTATTTGGCACAATAACTCGAATGATTGCTTAAGCAAAATTATTTAGGCATGATTACAGAATCAAATCTAGAAAAATATGCGAATTAACACGATCGAAATATAACCAAAATAGTTTAGTCGCGATCAAAAAATCGTTAAGAATGATCCAATTTCAAATTGGATTAGCACGATCGCTTATGTAGGTATGATTATAGAATCATAATATCGGTACGATTTGAATCTAGTGGAATGGGTTAAAATCTACTAATAGGTTTTCAAATGAGAATGAGCCAAATGATGAATCGAGATCAGAAGATAAGATAAGAAGGGAAGGACTACAAGCTTTATTTATAATACGATAACAAAAATAGGGTATCAAATCAATTTGTAGTGAGAGTGCAAGATTTTGCGGATCATGAAATCCAATAGTCATATGCCAATAAAAGGTATAGCCTCTATGATATTTGAAAACCGTAAGCATGTCCGAAGTTATTTTACCGAGAATTTATGCCTCGCCAGTGTACACCTGACTGCAGTAAATTCTTGGTTCCATGACTCAGATAAAATATGGTATCGAATACTCTGTTAACTCTATCTAATATTGACATAATGACTCAAGGTCAAAATAGGACAACTCTGACATAGTTTTAATAACATTTGATCACCCACGCTTACTTGAAATTATTTCAACTTAGAGGTCATGCCACGCCAGTACGCTGCTGGCTGCAGTGAACCCGCAGTCTCGATAATTCAAATAAGTGACGACAGTGCGTTGCTGTCTTGTCATCGCAAGTCATCAAAATTATTCCAACTATATTCCCAAGAATATCAAAGGAGTTTAAAATATCATACAAGTTGTTAAAGATAGAAAAAGTGCACGTATCTGTTCTTCAAGTATAAGATCAACTTTTGAAAAACAATTGGTTAGGAAGGATAATGATTCGTAGTCAAAATAAGTAAAAATCTTATAATTCTTATTTTACGGATATTCAATATTCAACGATTGAGAGGAAACCTTTGAATCCAAAAACTTAACTCGAGATTAATAGACAATTGAGTGAAAGTTTTTTTTCAAAATAATTCCTTAGGTCCAAGGAAAAGAATATGAGAGATACAAATTTATGATATGACGATGTTTAGGAAAGACATAAGATAAAGTCGTACAAATGATCATGATTAGGGAGAAAAATGACCGAAGGCAAAAGTAATATAAACTTAAATTTATATTTCTCTAATATTCAAGATCAAGAAAAAATATGTATAAAGCACTATGTCTACCTATTATGAATATATTTATACACAAGTATATAGGTATAGCTTAAGTAAATCCCAAAATATTATTCTAAGAGAGGGTTATACTATTTCCACGAAAATATAAATTTAAATAGCAATAATACATATATTATGTTCAATATATAATATAGAAATTATTCATAATACTAGAAATGGACTACCAATATTTATATACACATCTATATATCTACATGGACGACGTCGGTCGTACTACATGACCACCAGGACTTGGGTTGGGTTCGGCTAGTTTGGAACAACCAGGCCTTCTAAAAGCCAAAATCTTAATAATAAGTAATTAAATTATTCCTAGGGTTATGTCACGATTTGGCCTGGTTTTCCTAGTTAGTACACACCTATGACTCGGCCTTCTCTACTATAGCTAATACTCTAATCAAAGCATGTTATTGTACTATCTGTGCCATCACTTCTAGTCATTTGACACTCCAAAATTTAACCAAGACTAAGACATTCTATAATAATAATTAATTTAATTAAATATTTGTAAAATTCTAAAAAATCACATCTTAATTCAAATAAAATAAATAAATGCTATTTTTAAAATTTCGAGATGATGTTACGAATCTACCCTCCTTAGAAATATCATCAAATCAAAATGCGATAGTGTATCCTAAAAGTCATCTAGTGAGACCTATGTAGCAATCTTAACTACCCAATGTCAAATTAAACTAGGGACTCCTAATCCTAACCATTTTTCTTAAAATTAATTTACTCCTAGTTGTGAATGAGCATTTCCTAGTCGCAGGCTCGCAGTAGTATGACAAATATGGTACTACCACGAGTTCGCACAACTTGCGAAGACTGACCTGCATGGGCCATCAAAAAACTTGTCACGACCCGTACCCGCTTTTCGAATACGAGACGTGTCCAAGCCAGCCAACGCCGCAGAGTCGGCGGTAGAACGCTGTCACAGCCAAAATGTCCAAAATCACAAAATATAACATTTATTGCTCATTCACATTATTAAGTCAAATCTACAACTTATTACAAGATTTACATTTGAATACAAGGTACAATGTCTCACAAAATTATAAAAAGACAACTACATGATTATTCAACTATTTAACTAGCCTCTAGGTTTGGCCTGCGCATATACCCATGTCTCTGAATCCGATGCTAAAGGCAACCGTGACTAATCTGTAGAAATTTTGGTTTTCTAGTCAGAAATGGAACGAGTACCATTCACTGAATGCAGTTCCAATATAAAAAAATGACTATAAAGCAGAGGTTAGACATCAATTACATTTTTTTGAAAATAAACAGTAAAGATGGAAAATCAGTAGCAAATAAATAGACAAAAATACCTTCCCAACTGTTAGAAGTACCTTTGATATGTGATCAGTCTGGGACACTACACCGCGAGGTCTACGAGGTCTACTTGCATGAAAATAAACAATGTCTATGAGGTCTACTTGCATGAAAAGTAAACAATGTCTACGAGGTCTACTTGCATGAAAAATAAACAATGTCTATGAGGTTTACTTGCAGAAAATAAACAATGTCTACTGCACGAAATTAAACAATGTCTACGGTCGGATCACACATACTTGGTACTTCTCATTCCCGACTCCATAATTTATAATAGAATATAACATGGCAAAACCACATAACCAATGGCTAACAATGAAATATAGTAAAAATCAATATTAAAAACAGACAATAAACTGTACTCGCCTGAGGTCCTGTGCCGATGAAACTGATACTCCTGTTGGGTCCAGAATAGTCCAATTGGCTAGGTTTAATGCGAAGAAGTTCGGATTCACAAGAAAATGAGGAGTATGATTAGTTACGGTCAAGAAATTATAATTGAAGAATTTACGTAAATAAATATATATATCTATTTTGGAAAATATGTATAATATATGAAGCTCTCTCTCTATAGTTAAAATATTTTAGGTAGATACTTGTATATTCTTGAAAATCATTTAGGGCTAAGGACTAATTATGTGAAACATATATTTTCTTGGTCAAACTATATTTTCTTCAAAATATACTATAATAATATTTTAATAAATAACAATAATATTACTTAATAAAACTAATGAAATAAAATACTATAATAATAATACAGTACTAGTTGTGCTACATATATGTATAATGTCGTTCTAACTTCTACCATTTGATTTAATGTGAATACAAAACAATGCTGACATTACTAATGTGTAATTATTATAAAAAAAGTAGACAGTGCTATTTAGACTCTTCTGTCCCACCCAAGAACAAAAGGGAAATAACATCAAATAAAACCAAATACTAAAAGCTGTGAGTGCTGCTCTTTTCTTAAGAAAAGAGACATTTATTTAGAAAAGTGAGAACGAGAATGAGAGAGAGAGAGGAAAGGAGCGAGAGCTTACAGTCGAGAGGGAGAGCGCATGCTGATCGGAGCAGAAGAGGGTTTGTCGAGAGGGAGAGCGCACGTTGGCGAAGGAACGGTCGGCAAAGGGCTCCGACCGTTCGACAGCGTGGCAGTGGCGACAGCGTCCGTGCGGCGAAGGGGTGCGGCACATCGGCGCCCAAGGGGTCGCCGGGAGCGGCCCACCGCGAGCGGCGTCACTCGGCGGAGACCAACGGAGATGTGGCGGCACTGACCGGTCGGAAGTCGTCGGGTTTCGCTCGCGGCAGTGCGGACGCACGGGCGATTGGCACTTGGCGGCTGCGGTACGGTTGGTGGAGCGGCAGAGCGGCACGACTCTAGCAGGCAGCCAGATCTGAACTACGGCCTGGAGGACGTCGCCAGCCTTGGTGCAAAGCCGCTGCTCGACTCGATCGGTCGTTGGAGTATAGCACACGAGTCGTTACGCCGGTAGCACTGCGCGGTGGGAGACGCCTGGGGTGTGGCGGTTGTCTTTACCGGTCAGGCGGTGCTTGGCTTCGGGGCGAGCACGACGAGACAACCACGAGATCGGCCGACACCGAGACGGGGATCGGTTTGACGAGCCTACTCCAGTAAGGTTAGGTTAGGATTAGGGTTTTGTGTTCTGTATTCGTGTCTGACTCGGACACGAGGATTTGTATTGGCATGAAGGTCTGGATAAGGAAATGGATGAAGCCACAGACACACAGGTCTGAACACGATGATTTATGTTGGTGGTGGACCCGGACACTTCGTCATAGGATTTGTTATTGGTTATTGGTCTTGCTGTGGCGATGTGGTTGGTGGATGGTGTTGTCGTAGATGATGGTGATGGGAAAATGTGGTTGCTGTCTCTGGGTTACCGGTGGGCAGATCGTCCATGGGTCGTGGTCGGTAGTAGCTGTGTGCTTGGTTTTCTGCCAGACAGGGGAGGCGGTAGTGATGACGGGTTAATAGTTTCATGTAGGCGTAGGCAGGGCGGAGATGCCTTATCATGGCAGTGGCGATGATGGCGTCGATTGTGAGACGGTCGGTCACCAATGTCGTCGGCTCTCTGATGGAGTATGGAGGCGCGGTTCTGTTGGTGGCGGGGTTGTTGTATAGGGTGAATTTCTGATGGTGTTTGGGAGATGGTAGAAGAGGGTTTCTCCTTATATAGGGGGTTTACTCTTCTAGCTGGATAAGAACTACAAGTCCTAATAGATAAGTCTCTCCCTTTATTAAAATCAAATAAACGTTTAAAATGAATTAGTCTAATCAAGACCATTAGTAGATGATAGCAATCTTAATTGAAATCAAATAAATTTATCTTAACATGAATAAACCTTATCGAAATCATATTCATAATATTTAAAATATATTCAATAATATCAATTAATGATCTAAATAAATTAATGATTAGTGTGACAACTTTAAAAATAGTATTCAGTAATATCCAACGATTTTAAACCATTCAATTAAATCAAACAATTAATTACTAAAATAATATTCATTGCCGTCAATAACATAAAGTATATTTTTTTACAAAATCCTTTTATTCATAAACTATTTATTTTTTCTATAACTGCTTTCGAAGTCAAAGCTTTGAAAGCCCCAAAATAATGACAACATCTTTATGATGCATAATATTAAAAATTAAAGCTAAAATATTTTATTACGATGAATTAATACTTTCAAACTATTTACTTTAAGGATAGTTTTTTTTTGAAATGACAAGAAATAGCAAAATAACGTTTATACGTTCAAAAGATGATTTATTTAAAAATTTGAATAAATAGAATAAATAAGTAAATAAATAATAATAAAATTTAAAGAAAAGAAATTCGGGGAGAGGAGTTACACTTCTATATTAGTCATTAGCAAGTATCTCTTAAATTTCTCTCACTTTTGATTCATGATTCCATCGTATTATCATTTACATCTCTTTTTTTATTATATTTGCAATCATTTAAATGAGAATGACTCTTTTCCATATTTTTCATTGATTTATGAGATTTTATCATAAATATGGATTTGGGATTTTCTTTATGAGATTTGTTGGATCATGTTTAATTTGTTTATTTTTATTGATAGAAGATCCTAATGGTTGAGTAGTCCTATATTATCTTATTATGTGATTATCAAACTAATTTATTACTCTACTTTGACTACTCATGGATTGCCATATATGGGCCTTTGCTATTTGAATTTTATGGATTATTATTTACCATTAGCAAGGTTTGGATTTTACCCGTTGATGGATACATATATGGTGAAACATACCTAGTCCATGTAAAGTAATAAATTGGTTGATTCTTTCTTAATTAGATAATCATGGACATGATATTTGAGTTTTATTTTTATTTTATTTTTGAGCTATATTTTGTCTATCATCATGATTGTTCTTAATTGACTTTATTCTTTTTTATGATGACATTTTCTCAAAGGATAACATACATTGATCTATCATATTTAAATATGAGATCCTTCTATATAGATTAATATATGCCATCTTTTGATTATACGTGCTTAATTGGAATATTCTTCTAATTTTTCATCTTTAGCGGCTATTAATTGGATATCTCTTCTTGACTAAAGATGATATTATTCGTCTTTTGACGATATTGTAGCCGTATATGCATTGAACAAAGGGGAGAAATCCATAGTTGATTTACCCCCAAATCCTTTAGTTATATATTTTATGCTATAAGTGCTTTGGAACTAGACGCATATTTTGAGGGGGAACAAATTAATTGATTCAATTCATTTATACCCTGTAATATGTCGTATACCTAGTTCATCATGGACCCATATTTTTTTTCTATTTTTATATCCTATTGATTGAGGTCATGATATTTTTATTTGTGAAGGATTTATGAGAGTATATGCAATTGTCTTCATCATATTATCTCTCTTTTATATGGGTTAAATAAGTCATCTTTTTAATATTAACTTTCATATCTTATCTTGATGACTATTGTGCTTTCATTGTTTTGGATTTTCTTATATGCTTAATTGATTTGGCTTTTCTTATTGAGGACTTACCTAAGATTCATGTTTATCTATATTGGTAATACTTTGAGGAGGAGCATTCAAGTCGACTGAATGTCTCTTTCTCAAGTATTTTTCTCCTTTACCTTCATGTTTATCTAAAGGATATTCACATAGCATGATAAGGTAATTGAGTTCAAATGCATTAACTTGGGTAAGGAAATAGATTTTGCAAATAAAGAGATTATTTTATATCAATTGCTCTATTTCACTGATCATTCATTATTTGTTCCACTATTTATTTGTGGACAATTTTGACTTTCAAATGGCTTTTTGATCAATGTTTCAAGGTTATATTTCAATTGGTATTAAGTTTATATCTTCCAACTATCTCAATTGGTATTTTTTTAATATCAATTACTTTGCAATTTTCTAATCCTCATGGGCTTTTGACTGAAATTCTTGATTGAAATCTTTTATTTCAATTGGTATATTTCTTCCTTCCAAAACTAGAGTTTTAATTCATATAATATTATGTTTTGGAGTTTCTTTCTTGGATTTCAAGTTGGTAAAACTATTTTTTGACTGTTTATCAATTTTATTTGTTTTACCAACTATATTGTGTTTTGACATGCTTCTTTTAAAAATTTGATGTTCTACATTAGCAATGTAGCTTTATAAACATGTCATTACACCCCATTGTTTTTTCATTCGTATATCTTGATCATGATTGTCTATGACTTCCCCATGCTCTGATTTCTATGCTTGAGATTGATTTTATTTTATCTCTTAGTACGGAAGAGCCTATTTTTGATCATGTAAAAGGGGAGAAGTAAGTTTAAGTATGTATTTATAAGTAATCGAAGTAGTATGCTTTTAGTGATATTGCTTGTCTTTTGTATATTAGTGATACATGCATCTATTGTGTCCATACTAAACTTAACCGATTTGCCATAATCAAAAAATGGGAGATTGTTGGCCCAATGATTGTATCATGTTTTTGAATATGGTTAATATGTTAAGTTTAGCATTTCATTATCACTAATCTTCATACTATTGTAGAAGCATGGAAAAGAACAGGAAAGTCCATGCGGCTCAAAACAGAAGGGAGTCTCATGCGGCTCAAAAAGTCCCTTAGAGCCTCATGCGGCTCAAAAGTCCCTTAGAAGCTTCATGCGGCTAGAAAGTCCCCGATAGCTCCATGCGGCTCGGAAAAAGCCACGTGGCCCTATGCGGTTCAAAAATAGGCCTCTACAGCTGGCCATAACTGCTCTATGCAGCTGGCTCATTAAATGCTCTGACGCAATACGGCAGCTCTGACAAAAAAGATTGACAGCTCTGACATAAAGGTAAAATGATGGCTCTGACATAATGACGTGCCCCTAGAGAGACGAGAAAAATCTTTATGGCTGGCACAATCCACCAATTCCAAAGCACCTTATGCGGATCGCTTCAAAGACTTTTATGCGGCTCAGTTGTGGGGGCCACCCTCATGCGGTTCAGTTGGGGGCCACCCTCATACGGCTCAGTTGGAGGCCATCCTTATGCGGTTCAGTTAGAGGCCACCCTTATGCGGGTCAGTTGGAGGCCATCCTTATGCGGTTTAGTTGGAGGCCACCCTTATGCGACTCAGTTGGAGGCCATCCTTATGCGGCTCGGTTGGGGGGCCACCCTCATGCGGCTCAGGTGTGAGGCCATCCTCATGCGGCTCGGTTGGGAGGCCACCCTCATGCGGCTCAATTAGCAGGCCACACTCATGCGGCTCTGCCAGGATGCCCCGTTCATGCGGCTCGCAGCATAAATGACAATTGGGACACGTTGCAGAAGATTGACTAAGACTTATCCACTCGGATTTAGCAATCAACAAATCATTATAATGCAGATTTATTGTAATCATCATAACTGCCCAGATCGATTTCCAACAAACAATGCAGATTTATTGTAATCATCATCACTGCCGAGATCGATTTCCAATAAACAATGCAGATTTGTTGCAATCAACATAAACAACCCAGATTGATTTCCAACAAACAAGATCAAGGCTAATCTTAACCAATCCCCAACCGCCCACTTTTCAAGGAGCAATTACTGCACACCTTACTTATCACAAAGCCCTATAAATAGCAGAGGATTATTCCTTTGCAAAACACACAGAGTTATACGTACAGAGCCCGAGCAGAGAGACTAGCAACCCCCGCACACACAAAGAGCATTTCTTCGCCAGAGCAGAAGCTACGTCCGATCGTCCAAGGAGTAAGGCAGAGTTGATATCACTTTCCCGAGCCTCTACCGTCATCCCCCCAGAAAAACTAAACAATTGTACTTAGATTGCTTTTCCTAGGTTTTATTCCTAGGCTCTCTTTGTACGAGCGAGTTTGTATTGTGAATCAAAGTCCAGTCCTCCGATAAAACTGTTCTGTTCTTTCGATAATCAATGGCAAACACGATGGCGACTCTGCTGGGGACTAACTTCTCCACTTCTGAGAAGTTGGTGATACAATCGGACGCAGCCAAGCTTGGCTCCATGCAACAGATGCTGGTCGTCCGCGTCGACCAACAGGCGTTTGAAGAAATGCTCTCTGACGGGAGCGCTGGCCCGGTCCAGAAGCGAGCCCGCACGAAGAAGGCCCGCAGGGAGTGGAGGCCCAAGACTTTGGCTCCTACCCAAGCTCTGGAAGAGGCGTTCTCTGCTGCCCAAGACGGCGGAGAAGACTCCTATGCGGCCCCACTTCAGACCGCAGAGGACCCTGCTGTTCTCAAGTCTGGCAGAGGAAAGCACTACGATGCTGGACTTGAGGAAGCAAATGGAGACTCTATGCGGTCCACGAAGAAGTCGCATAAGGGTGCCAGCCGCATGAAGAAGGCTCATACGGCCAACAATTCTAGCCGCATGAAGGCTCATGCGGCCACTAAATCTAGCCGCAGGAATGTTCCTGCGGCAGCCAAATCCAGCCGCATGAATGCTGATACGGCCACAAATGCCAGCCGCATGAAGGCTGATGCGGCCACAAATGCCAGCCATATGAATGCCAATGCTGCAGCCAAATCCAGCAACATGAATTCTTATGCGGCCATAAATACTAGCCACATGAATGCTGATGCGGCCACAAATGCCAGCCATATGAATGCTCATACGGCCACGAATCCCAGCCGCAGACCATCTGCTCTATGCGGCTCGGGTTCTGTCTTTGACCGCCTCTCATGCGGTCCTGATCTCTGATGCTCCAATGAGAATGTGCCAGACTCTGTGCGACACAATTTGGACTCTTCCTACTATGCGCCCTTGGGTGCTAGAGGGAAGAAGTCTAGGGCAATGCAGGCTTGTCGAGCTCAGTCAGCTGTCCCAACCTCTGACCATCAGAGAGCTCCGCTTACTGTTAAACTGGCCTCTGATGAAAAGTTGTAGAGAATCGACCGTGTCCAGCCCCCGGCGGCAAACGGACAGAGTGGTTCCCAAGAGTCTCCCAATCAGGAAGCAAACATGGTGCCAACACACTCGTGTGCTCGGGACTCCCGGTCCCACAAAACGAGTGACTTACGTGATGTGATTCTTCACAAGCGCAAGGAAAGAGAAGAGAGCTTAGTGTGCAGAGAGTCCTTTCGTGGACATCACTGCACTCAAGTCATTGTCAATTATTGCTGCAGCAAGGCGGGAGTACAAGAGGACCAGCAGTCTGTCTTCCAACGACTGCAGCGGCCAGGACCGGTCCTGCAACAAAGCTCAGGAGACAAGGCGCTTCATGTCGTCTCCTGCAATTCTGCTCAGAAGATCCCTACCGGCAAGGCGAAAAAAAGATAAATGTTTCCAGCCCAACAATCTCAACTAGCGTGGCCAGGAAACTCGCGTCCAAGCGACTGTCCACGACCACCATAGGAGGAGTTTTTTAAGGCACTCGCTCAAAGACAAAATCTTCAATACCGGGGATTCGTCAACTGCACCTCGGGGGTAGCCGAAGCTGGGGGTAGCACTCCCCAGAACATCCACGACAATCTGGTGTTCCAAGAAGATGAACCAGGAGAGACAGCTCCCCCAACAGATGTAACGGACCCAGATGTCATGGGTCCCAAGATGAAGCAACCTCCGATGCAGGGGGTAACACTTCCTCCGAGTCCGAATCGGAGAAGAACATCCCCACGTACCCCGACGAATTCTCTCTGCGAGGATATGATTCGGAGAGTATATCTTCTACCGTGCCTTCCACCGTCCCTCGTGTAAGAACGACATTCATGACTGGGAATGATCAAGACGGTCCCAGCGATCGCCAGCGCCTCGACACTCTTGAGGCCATACTTCACACCTTAGTGAAGTCGGTGGAAGAAATCAAGGCGGCCCTACCAACTCTTCAAGGAAGGATGCCTGAGCAGACAAGTTTGGGTCCAGCCGTCAATACGGACTCGAATACAACTGCACCAACCCCGGGTGATAATTCGCCCGGAATGATGGTTCCCAGTGCTGCAGATGAGGCTAGAGAGGCAAGGAGAGAAGTCCAGGAGCTCCGTGCGATATTCCACGCACGAGAATACTCTCAGGACTTGAAGATACGACAACCGTACCCCACCGCATGGAGGGATGTCCCCTTTCCTCCGCGGTACAAGCCGTTCAACATCAACCCCTACGATGGAAAAACCTCTGCAAGCCGGTACATAACCTACTTCGAGGTCACAACAGACCACTTGTCGCACGACGATGCGATCCTCACGCAATTGTTCGTCGGGGCATTGGAGGGGGGTAGCATTTGATTGGTACCGCAATCTGCCGAACAACTGCATCCATTCCTTCGTCGGCTTCAAAAACATGTTCCTTGAAAGGTTCTATGAGGTAGGACAAGATGTGACAATGTCGACCCTCATGAACGTTGTTCAAGGTGAGAAGGAGCTGACGAGGAACTACATTGAGCGGTTTTGCCAAACCGCGATGAAATTGCCCTATGGCAATCCAGATTCTTCCTTAATTGAAATCTGCCAAAAGAGGCTGCTTCCCACGATCAGCCTCTGGATGGGAGAAAGTCAGTTCAAGGATTGGAAGACTTTCATCATCAGCGCCACTAGTGCGAAAGACAAGTTGAAGAAAGCTCGCCAACTGGGATTGCACATCTCGGAAGTAGAGGACAAGGGCAAACGCCTTAATACCAACAACAACAACGGTGGTAATTCCTCCAACAACCAAGACAACAAGGACAAACAGGCTATGGTGGCCGACATAGCCCCGAAGCCCGAACCGAAGTCGGCAGAGAAGCAGTGGCCGCAGATGACTTACTCCTTTGAAGACAGCTATGTCAATCCCATCCTTGATATGCTCATACAAGGAGATCGAATTCAGCTCCCTCCTCCAAAGCGTGAACCTCGCCCTGCAGAGATGGAGAGCCCCAACTACTGCCACTACCATCGCTATGTCCACCATGCTACTCAAGACTGCTTCCAACTGAAGCGGTATATCCAAAACCTCATCGATTCCAAGGCCCTGGCCATTAATTTCGAGGAGGTGACGGTCGCTGCTAACATGGTCTCAGTCCAATTCGGCAGCTTCTCTCCGACAAAGACTCATGATAGAGTAGTACCCATCCCCAGGGCAAAGATGGAGGTCGCTAATCTTCCACCTCCCCGAGACCAGGCTGCTGGTCTAGTGCCTCTCACCACATCACGAGGGGAGGTCATGTGGGTCCATCCGGACCTGGTACCTGAAGTGACTCAGTCCGTACCACCCTCTACCGACAAGAAAAGGGTAGAAAAGCCAAGTCATGTCGTATAATTTTGACAGATGCCGAAGAAGCTACGACTGTCGTCAACCGGTCTGGTGCACAATCACAACCTTCACCGGGTAACTCGGCTGAAGAATGCCAGCCGGCCGCTGTTGATGCTCCAGGACCTTCTCAGCCTCCGCCGGACGAGAAGTCGAAGCCAAAGCCAATGCCAAAGGAGACCCGCTTTGACAAGCCGCTCCGCAAAGATACACCACATGGGCTGGAGAGGCCCTATAATTTTGTCATTCTTGCGCAATTAGCCAACACACCAGCCAAATTATCATTATATGAGCTCCTGAGGCTCTCCAAAGATGTTCGTGTCGTACTGAGTGAGGCACTCCAGAATGCCGACGTATACTTGGCTCAGGTCAATCTTACCGGGGAGAGCTCGCCGGCGGATCTCCAAGACAGCGCTTGCACAGGAGCCATGCCTAACATTGTGTTTACTCCGCAGGACATGCTTATCAAAACCAAGCTGCACGATCGCCCTCTGTATTATACTGGATATGTCGACGACGTCAAGGTGGATCGGATGCACATTGATTTCGGTTCTTCGATAAGCATTATCCCAAAGAGCTTGCTTCATCATTTGTGCATCCCTATGCATCGGCTGACTCCTACCAGCACCGCCATCAGTGGTTTCAATTCTGGGAGAAGCTATTCCATCAAGAAGATTCGTCTGAAATGCCAAATTGGCGACCTTCAATCGGAAGTAACCTACTATGTCATCGACGCAGACACATCCTACAATATTCTTCTGGGGCGTCCGTAGATACACGATTATATGATCATGCCTTCTATATTACACCAGTGCTTCAAGTACGTCGACAAGCACGGCTTCGTGAGGACGAAATTTGCCGACATCGATCCCTTCAAAGGGGTCGAATCCTATTATTCAGATTCTTGCTTGTACGAGAAATCCAAGAGGTACCTGATCAACGAAGATGTTCAAGAGCAGACGGAGGCCATTGTAGGGTCGGAGGAACCTTTGAGGATCTATCTCCAGCCCCGCAAACCAGGAAAGACTGTACCTCTGACAGCCACTCTGCGTAGAGAAACAACGAGTCTCCCGGTGCTCACTGCACAAAAGGAGCAGATGATAATCCGACTGCCAAGGTCTGGCCAAGCGCCGAGACCCACTACGGAGCCGCTGACAATCAGGCTGCCTAGAGCCGGTCAGAAACAAACAGAGGAGCTCAATCCCTCTGTCAAGCCGATGACGATTCATCTTTCCAGAATGAGTCGACAGCCGAGTGCTAAGCCGGAGATTGCTAGCGAGCCAACAACTCCCCGTCCAGTACCGAACACCAAACTGGGGGTCGCTAGTGCACCAACGACCCCACGTTCTGCTCCACCAGTGGATTTCCTGATGTTTAAGCTGTCCAGGTCGGCTTCCCAGTCTTCATTGACACAGGGGGTGGCAGAAGAAGGGTTAGAGCTGACCAAGTATGTGGCTGCTCACACTGATGTTCCATCCGCAGATGATGTAATTCTACCAGAAAAGATACCTTACTTCATCAATAAAAGGCTATCTTTGAATTACCTCGAGCTTAATAAGCTTTGTACAATGTATGCTATAAACACGGTATAGGCACCCACCTACACACGTAGGTGACAAATGTCTACACCGCAAACCAACTTACTTCCATGGAAGACGCTTGCTTCATAGTCGAGGAAGAGGATTATCCAATCATATTCGGTCGGAAGAATAATCCACAGCCCTTCAGGATAGAAGAAGTTGATCTTGAACCCGACACCGGAAGACTGCCCCTTTATCTGTATAGCTCCCGATCCAAGTATCTCATACAAAAATAGGGGTATGATCTGAGGCTACGCTAGGCTTAAACTATGGCACTGGTTGACGATTACCTTTACAGTTGCCAGTCCCGGCTGGGAAACCACGAGATTATTACAACAAAACCAGATGTGGACTAGGTTATGTTATACCTGCAACAACTCCTGAAAGCTCAGAAGAGGAATGTGAATGGCATTCACATTCAACCGGATCACCAACTTCTGATTCGGATGTCAGCATCGGGGTTGTATTCAGGCAAACTCTGTCTGTCAATATGGTATTTGCTGATGCCTACGAAGAAGATGAAGACATACCCGAACTTCTCGAGTTAGAACCTTGGGTCCAACAACTAGACGCACAATGGGAGAAACGCTTCAAACTTTGTGAACCTCCCACTGAAGATGAGGTTATGCAAGTTGACCTCGGCGATGAGTCCTCTCCAAAGCCAATCTTCGACAGCAAAAGCCTGACAGACGAAGAACGGAAGGCACTTTTGCAACTTGTCAAAGAGTATATTGACGTATTCGCCTGGAGCTATGAAGACATGCCAGGGCTGAACCCCGAGGTTGTACTTCATAAACTCAACATTCATCCAGACGCAAAGTCGGTCAAGCAACAGCAAAGACATTTTCGCCCGGATATCATGAATTATACCGAAGCTGAGGTCAACAAACTGATAGCCAGCGGCTTTATGAGGAAGAAGCAACATCCAGACTGAGTCGCCAACATAGTACCAGTCCTCAAGAAGAATGGGAAGATTCGAATTTGTATCGACTTCCGAAATCTAAACGAAGCATGTCCTAAAGATGAGTTTCCTCTTCCCATTATGGACATCATGATCGAAAACACATGTGGCTTTGAGCGCATGTCATTCATGGATGGCTTCTCAGGATACAACCAAATCAAGATGTTTCCTGATGACGAGAAGCATACATCATTCCAAACATCGATTGGTGTGTACTGTTATACCGTCATGCCCTTCGGTTTAAAGAATGCCGGTGCCACATATCAAAGATCTATGAGTGTCATCTTCAGAGATCACCAGCATAAGACCGTAGAGTGTTATGTTGATGACATCGCTGTCAAAAGCCGCTCTAAGGGAGACCATCTGTAAGATTTGAGGACGGTATTCGATCTGATGCGAACGCACAACTTGAAGATGAATCCTACCAAATCTTTCTTGGGCGTATCTAGTGGATAATTCCTGGGTTTATTATTACTGCCCAGGGATTTCTTATAGATCCAGAAAAGACGAAGGCAATCATGGAGATGGGTCCCCCGAGAAATCTTTGTGAACTCCGAGGCCTTCAAGGGAGGCTAGCTTACATCAAGAGGTTCATCTCCAACCTCTTCGAATGATGTCAACCATTTACCCACCTCATAAAGAAGGGCGTCTCATTCGTATGGAATGAAGAGTGCCAATGCGCGTTCGACAACATCAAAGAATATCTGTCAAATCCTCCAGTTCTGGTGTCCCCGGTTGCTGGAAAGTTGTTCTTGCTTTATGTGCGAGCGATGGGGCATTCTTTCGGTGCTCTACTAGCACAGAACAATAATACAGGACATAAACATGCCATCTATTATTTCAGCCGAATGATGATAGGGCCTGAGCATAGATACACCGCCATGGAGAAGGAATGTCTTGCTCTGGTGTTCGCTATCCAGAAGACGCGACACTATGTTACAGGATAAACCATCCATGTCATATCTCGAGTTAATCCCCTCAGGGTTCTCATGACCAAGCCGGGTGCACTCAGCTCTTGCCTCGCTACCTGGGCGATATTATTGTCTCCCTACGACATGATCTTCGTTCTGCAAAATGCTGTTAAAGGTCAAGCTCTGGCAGACTTTTTAGCAGCCCATCCAAGTTCGGAGTCAACCAGAATATATGAAGAGATTCCAGACGAGGTCGCCAATTCAAACATGGCTTCCGATGATTCCGTCTGGCGAATGTTCTTCGACGGTGCTTCAAGAACCGGGCCCAAGGGCAACATTGTCGTTAGGGTCGGAGTGGTACTAATTTCTCCCTCTGGCTTGGTGATCAACCGTACATATTCCCTTACGGAACCCTGCTCGAACAACATGGCCGAGTACAACGCCTTGGTTATCGGCCTCCGACTCGCAAAAGAACTGGGGGTAGAATACCTAGAGGCATATGGCGATTCACAATTAATCGTCAATCAGATCCGGGGTTCATATGAAGTTCGTCATGAAGACATGATCCCCTATCATCAGGTAGCGATCGCCATTATTACGTCTCTGAAAGGGTTCTTCGTAGAACATATTCTGAGACTCCGGAACATTGAAGCTGACACCTTAGCAGGACTGGCCGCTTCCCTGGCGGTCCCAAAATATACTCATCATTCGGTGGACGTAATAGGCCATGAGCTGGTCTGTCCCAAGAACAATGTCCAATTTGCCGAGAGCTATTCTGCCATGACGGTCGACGAGACACAGGATTGGAGGCTCCCATTTATCGACTTCGCAGTTTATGGCATCTTGCCGGAGAACCCGAAAGAAGCCACCTCTATTAGAAGACGTTCTCTCAGATTCTTCTACGATACAGAAACAAAGATGCTGTATCGGTGGTCATACGATGGCTTACTGCTTCGGTGTCTGTCCAATACAGAAGCCAAAGAAGCTGTACGTGAAGCACATGATGGCGTCTGCGGGGTCCATCAGCCTGGCCCAAAATTACAAGACCGCCTTCGTCGGATGGGCTATTACTGGCCTACGATGGTAGCGGATGCGATAGACTATGCAAGAAAGTGCAAAGCCTGTCAGGTCTACGCATATTTCATCCACCAACCATCCGAGTTCTTATATCCGACGGTGGCATCCTGGCCATTCGAAGCATGGGGAATGGACATCATCGGTCCGATCACTCCGCCTTCGTTCCGAGGTCACCGCTTCATACTGGCAATTACAGATTACTTCTCCAAGTGGACGGAAGCTGTCCCGCTTACAGAAGTAAAGACATCGAACGTGATCATCTTTCTCAAGCATCACGTCATCTATCGCTTCGGACTGCCTCGAAGGATCATCCACGACAACGGTCCACAGTTCGAAGACACGCCTTCTATCGGTTTTGTGACAAACATCGGATCCAGAATGTTGTCTCAATACCGTACAATTCGGCGGTGAATGGTTTAGCAGAAGCATTCAACAAAACGATAATCAAGCTACTCAAGAAGTTCATGTCTTCCAACAAATACGTCTGGAATAAAAAGCTTGGCGAATGCTTATGGGCGTACCGTACTACAGTCCGGACGACCACCGAGAACACACCATTCTCTCTGGTGTATGGGAGTGAGGCAGTTCTCCCAATGGAACCCAAACCCCTCTCTCTGCGTCACCCTCACCTATCGATTGACGACGGATAATAATTACCATCGCCGGCTACAAGAGTTAGAGGCTTTAGATGAGAAGCACCTGCTAGCTCAACAACGAATCGAGCTGTATCAAGCACGAATCTCGGGAGCCTTCAACAAGAAGGTTAAACTCAGAACATTCCAAGTGGGCGATCTCGTTCTGGCAGTTCGGAGGCCGATGGTTATGACTCACAAAACCGTCGGCAAATTCCAGCCAAAGTGGGAAGGCCCATTTGTCATCGAGGCTGTATACTCCAATGGTGCTTACCGTCTCACAAAACAAAACGGAGACTTGCTCATATTGCCCGTCAACAGTAAGTTCCTGAAGAAGTATTATGTCTAAACGACATCCTCCAAATCTACCAGACTGTCAAGTTATGTGCCCTTAAGTACCGCTGAACTTACACTCTGGTCATCCCAAATGAATCTATATCGCATCTTCTAGGTAGTAAGTCATGTATGATCATACCTCTGAACTTCCTTTCCAAAAGAGCATCTTTCTTATGATCTAGTTCCCGTATTTTCAGTGCATAAACAGGGTAACAGATCCACAAATTTCCCGAAACAACCACGTTGATGTCACCTCTGAGTTGTTTCACTTTCATAAAAAATAATCCACCCCTCACGTAGAACTTCCACGTCTATATTACCTCTGAGTTATTCTATGTACCCTTCATGGTGTCCACTCCTGCCACGTCCTCATTACCTCTGAGTAGGAAGACTCCATTGAAGAAACCCTCATATTTACCACGTCCTTATTACCTCTGAGTAAGTATGTTGGTTTTCTCTTGACTTATTATCCGTACCCAAAACCAGGGTACGCCAAGGATGATAGGCCCGCAAATGTCTACAGTTGACCACAAATGTCTGTAGTCGACCACAAATGCTGTACTAGGTCCCCTAGTACATGCTCCTCTTTTCTCATTATCACATGCCTCTGGAACCCAGCTGTTCCATGGCATTCTTTCGCCCGATACCAAGAACTTCCATATCCACCTTACCGCGGAGTTGTTCTAGATATCCCTATCAAACTTATTATCCGTACCTAAAACCAAGGTATGCCAAGGGTAATAGGTCCACAGAAAAGCCCCCAGTGGGGTAAACACATAAATGCAGTATAAGTACGACAGATAAAGGATGATGCAAGCAAAGTCATTTATTCAAATCAAATCAAAAGTACTACATTCTTTGGGACCACGTCCCTGCCAAAAAGATAAAGAAACATAAAAAGAGAAAGAAAAGAAAAAGCCGACTATGGGTCAGCGATACATAATTCTCTGAGATGGTCTCTCAGTACGGCCGTCGACCGCTCAAACCGCTGCTTGGCTCGGCGCTCGGCCTCCTGAGTCAACCACTCCGTATCTTCCAAATGCGCGTGAGCCTGTAAGCCATCCTCAAGCTTCTTCAGAGCACGCTCCAAGACAACAGAAGTTCGGGTGACTTTGTCGGCCTCCTGAACAATTACCTCCTTATCCGTACGGGAGGCCTCGAGCTCAGATTCCAAGAAAGCCAATTTCCTCTGGAGCTCGAGCATCTGCTCCTTCGTGTCGATTATACCGCGAGAGGCTGCCGCTTCCCTAGCAATACAATCCTCTCTCCGGCGGCTCAGCTGATCATACTGCACAGAGAGATCGTGAAGGTCCTTCATTATAATCGGCTTGGACGCTTCTCGTGCAGCCCTTCCCTTTTCCATGGCAGTAATGAGGAAGGCCCTCTTCTGATCTATTGCTAAAGGCAGATCAACTTGCCGCAGTACTTGAAACTGGGCCACAAGCTGATCTGCCTTTAGCAATTTGGGCTCCAGGAGCTCAACTATCCCTGCCCCACTGGGGAGGGTTCTAAGGAGTTCAATTTGGCCACGGGCGCATTGACGGGCCAAGGCAAAAGAAGTCCCCCTCTCCACGACGGCCTCAACCCCTCGCCTCAGGTGGCGGTAGAAACTGTCAACCACATCCTTCGACGATTCATCCAGGATTTCTGAAGAAGACGACGTCAAAGGAAGAGTAGCTGGCAGTGTCGAAGACGAGGTACCGAAACTTGATGCCCCTGCCACAAGAAAAACAAGTTCCGACCGAAAAGATGCTTGAATAGCGGCCAATTACTCCTCCGCAGCCCGAAGGATCTGGAGACTCGGCAGGGCAAAAAGATCGATCTCCGGAGCCATATGAACAGAGGAGGGTGCAGGGACCAGTTCTCTCTGCCCCGGCCGTTCCGTCGCTTGCTCTCCTGAACTCGATCCAGCAGGAGGCCTCTCAATGTAAGCTGGAGAAGGAGGAGGCATATCTCCTCTGGTGAGCTCTCCCCCGATAATGTCCGTCATTGGCAGTGAAGGAGCAGGATCTGTATGTCCGGAGCAACCATCAATCAGCTTAACCCGAATGATGTGATGATAGAGCAAATGAACCTCCTCGCTGGTCAAAATTTGACTTAGCTTACCAGGGGAGAGTTGCTGGGGCTGAGGTTCGCTCTCAGTCACCGTAGTCTCTTCACCAGCAACATCTGACCCAAAGGTAGCTGGTTCATCTGCCCCAGCCGTTCCGGAAGGAGATACAACTGGATCAGCGTCACCCGACTGAAATTCAGCAGTCTCGGGGACGGATTCAGCAGAGACCACGTTGCCCTGGGTTGGGACGTCAACAACTGGAGGAACCTCGGCCATAGCTGGGAGAATCCCGGCGGCAATAATCCCAGCACTCATATCTCTAACTAGAGTAGCTAGAGCTGGGTCGACCTCAGAAGCAACATCCGGCCCTGGAAAGTCCCCTTCTCCTGACGCCTACAGAGAAAAGAAAAATGATTAGGTCATAGTTCAGAAAAAAAGAAGAGCTAAAGAAGAAGATGGTTGTAATTCAATTCACCTCCGAAATAGCGTCATCCTCGCCTCTCTCCTTAATGAGCAACCCGCGAGGCTTAGACGCAGTCCATTTCACGGAGTAAGTTCTGTCGCCAACGGCGGGCTCATGCCTGCTTCGCTTGCGTGAAGGACCATGTATGACAGGCGGCTGATCCGCCACCATATTTTCTGCGGGAGGAAGAGAGTTATCGGGGTCATGCTCGTCATCCTCTTCGTCCTCGTCGACAGACTCCGAGTCCGACACAACAACTGTGTTATCCTTCTTCTTCCCCGCCTTGGACCCCTTGGGCTTCTCTTCTAAGCCAGTACCAACAATGAAGCTGGTACCTGGGTCAAAATCGATAGGAGGCTTGTTTGCCATAACATGGTATAGAGCCGCCAAATACAAGATCTACCCTGACTTCGCATCATCAGGAACTGAGAAGCTGGTACGGGTGTGAACTGTGTTATAATAGTGCCAGGCTCTTATACCGTCAAGGACGCTACCTTCAAAACCCAGGCAAAAGCTGGGACTGTCCAAGAATAGCTGGCTATACCCAAACTGACGGGAGAACCTACTGGGCAAGTAAGGCTCCAAATAGACAGTGTCACGGTTGCGGTATACCAGGTGGGAAGGACGAATATTGTGCAGCCGAAGGAGCATCTTGCCGGATAAGAAGTGGGGAGGACCAATACCATCAAGATGTACGGCCCTCACTTCCTCAGCAGTAAATTGAGGAACAGACACGAAAAAAGTATATCTGTCCACCCTCGCCAGTGCCATCCGACATGCACGCATAGTCTCGCAATCCCAAAGCATGCGGCAATACTGGAAGATGAAAGCATCGTCAGCAGTTACGCCATCTTCGGGGCCAGGCCTCATCAAAGATCGGTAATGCATCAACGCCACCCCATCAGATATTGATAGAGAAGCTCAATGCGTTCAAAGTCCTTCGTCGTGTCACGTGCGATGACCTTGGACGTGAAAGTACGAAGGCTACGATGTATACTGCACACCATGGCCAGGAGAAGAGCTAGTCTGACACCAAAGACCAACTTCACAGCAGGGAGGATAAAGTTGCGGCTGATCCTCTCAATAGAACCAGCCCCTCCTGAAACTACGCAATTCCGTAGCCACACCATCAGGAATCCGGCCAGAAGAGCCTTTTCGGACAACGGCTGAGTGTCTTAATAAAAATAAGCAAAAGAGTCAGATTTACTTCCGAACCTGTCACCGGTGGTTCTTACCCTCTTGGCGGTTGACACTTGGTCCTGCACCTCCTCCCGAGTTCGAGGACTTCGGGGAGAAACCCGGCCTGAGGTGCCGAGCTTAAAAAGATAAGTGAGCCAGGCCTTTGTATGCGGAAGGTTCCCTTCCGAGCCGTCGTTCTTTTTCTTTGACAGCTGCTGACACGTGCTGTGATGACACAACAATTCCCGGTAAACCGCAACAAAGCCCGGGAACTTCTCCTCTAAATCTTCGAACTCTTCGTTCGTCGGTGTATACACCTCAAAAACTTCATCTCCTCAAGACAGCTTGGAGACGTCATGCATCTCGTGCAGAGCAAGCCCCATCTCCCCTATGGGTGTAAAGAAAGTCCCTGTACAGCAGTTGTACATCTCCAGCAGTGCCATAAACAATTTCTTGTTTATGGGCAAGCCATAGCTGGTGCCCCGAATAGCATGGTAGAGTCCAATCTCGTGCAGGAGAGTCTCATATTTCCGCACGATCCACGTGGACAGGTTGGTCCACGAAAGGAGGGGGTGTATCCAACTCGGTAGCGACAACCGGCCAACGGGATAGGACCCCTTCCGAGCAAGCTGGTTCAGGAAAGTGTCAGCTTGAGAGAACTTGAAGTTGGGACCCTGCACATTCAAGAAACTGCCCGGGGCCAACCCCATAACGTAGCGGCTGACCGGTACCCTGCCCGCGTACACTGACCGCAGGTTATTGTTACAGTAAATTTCGCCCACAATCATCCCGTTCCGGGTCAGAGTCAAGGAATCCTCCATCTTCCTGTCCATGGGTAACATGTTGAACCACGATATTGGGAAGTGATGCTCCATCAGAGGAATATGGATCGCCATCCCGTCAAAAGTAAAACTCCAACTCTCAGATATGTCCAGAACATGGGAGTTCTTTACAGTTAAGGCATCCCCGAAGAGGAATGCAGGCTTCAAGTGTTTGCCCCCCAGCAGCCCTGAGTTCATCATCTCCGAGATAAAGAAGAAGGCCTACTTTTTAATGTCTCCCAGCCTCTCCAAAGGTTTGTCTCTTGGAAGCTGGTTCACCACATACTCGACTATGTGGTCGAACCTATAGCCCACGGCAGATTGGGCGCGACCCGCCAAAGGTTCTTCCGCAGGATTTACTGGCAAATTCACTGAAAAAAGGACAAAAGAAACAAGTTAGAAGATGGCCAGGGAGAACTTCTTAGTGTTTCCGAGCTTATGCGACTCTGATCAGGCGGGTCCTTATGCGGCTCAATTTAATGGGGCTTATGCGGCTCTGCTTAAATGGGGCCTCATGCGGCCGAGTTCAGATGAGCTTATGCGGCTCTGTTTCGCGGGGTCTCATGCGGCCGAGTTCAGATGAGTTTATGCGGCTCTGTTTAGCGGGGTCTCATGCGGCCGAGTCCAGATGAGTTTATGCGGCTCTGTTTAGCGGGGTCTCATGCGGTCGAGTTCAGATGAGTTTATGCGGCTCTATTTAGAGGGGTCTCATGCGGCCCAGTTCAAGTGAGCTTATGCGGCTCTACTTCGAGGGAGCTTATGCGGTCCAGTTTAAAAGTGCCTATGCAGCTCTGATTTGATGGGTTCTTATGCGGCACAGTTCGAAGGAGCTTATGCGGCCCTGTTCAAAGGAAGCTTATGCGGCACAGTTCAAAGGAAGCTTATGCGGTGCTGTTCAAAGGGAGCTTATGCGGCCCAATTTGTAAAGTACGTATGCGGCCACAAGACGACTCTCATACGGCTCGGAAATGGGGCATACCCCATACGGCTCGGACATGAGATGTACATACGGCACATGCAACACAGTATGCGGATTCATCATAATGAACTTGAACAGTTCAATAAAGACGAAGAAGGCCCGCGTATAAAATATACGGCATAGCTATGATGGTTAGGGCTTTGAGTTCATATAATTTCTCCCAATATCCTTACCATCAATGGCGGGGTGGACGTCGGGATGAACTGTGGGCGCCTCAGTCGACGAGGAAGTTGCTCCTTTACCCTTCGCTGCGGCGCTAGAGGAAGCTTTGGGAGCCATCGGTGATCGAAGGAGAAGACAACGGCAACTAGGGCAAGAAAGGCTTGAACAAGAGAAGAAAGTAAAGAGTCTATCTCTAAAAATTACTCATATTTATAGGCGGACAGGGGGCTCGTAGACCGATGGACGCTTCGAACCACGTGCTGCCTAGAAGATAAAACCGACCCTTGGGATTTTATCCCCTCTCACGTAAAAAAGAGTGCTCAGAATCATTAAGGCAATCTAAAATATTTAATGCCGACTCTTGGGATCCTACCCAAAAGATGGCTTTAAATCAAAACAAATCAAGAGCAATCAATGAGACGCCTACGTGGCATGAAGGACAACATGCGGCTAGAGCAAATCCATACGGCTAAAGCACTCTATGCGGCCAGAACATCCATGCGGCTAGAACATCCTCTGCGGCCAGAGGAGTCTATGCGGTAAGAAGAGCTTATGCGGACATAGCCATGCTTCTTATTCAATGTATTTCAATTTTACAAATTGAAAACATTGAAGGAGGTCTTGTAGAAGCATGAAAAAGAACAGGAAAGTCCATGCGGCTCAAAACAGAAGAGAGTCTCATGCGGCTCAAAAAGTCCCTTAGAGCCTCATGCGGCTCAAAAGTCCCTTAGAAGCTTCATGCGGCTGGAAAGTCCCCGATAGCTCCATGCGGCTCGGGAAAAGCCACGTGACCCTATGCGGTTCAAAAATAGGCCTCTACAGCTGGCCATAACTGCTATGTGCAGCTAGCTCATTAAATGCTCTGACGCAATGCGGCAGCTCTGACACAAAAGATTGACAGCTCTGACATAAAGGTAAAATGATGACTCTGACATAATGACGTGCCCCTAGAGAGACGAGAAAAATCTTTATGGCTGGCACAATCCACCAATTCCAAAGCTCCTTATACGGATCGCTTCAAAGACTTCTATGCGGCTCGGTTGTGGGGGCCACCCTCATGCGGTTCAGTTGGGGGCCACCCTCATGCGGCTTAGTTGGAGGCCATCCTTATGCGGTTCAATTGGAGGCCACCCTTATGCGGCTCAGTTGGCGGCCATCCTTATGCGGTTCAGTTAGAGGACACCCTTATGCGGCTCAGTTGGAGGCCATCCTCATGCGGCTCGGTTGGGGGGCCACCCTCATGCGGCTCAGGTGTGAGGCCATCCTCATGCAGCTCGGTTGTGAGGCCACCTTCATGCGGCTCAATTAGTAGACCACACTCATGCGGCTCTGCCAGGACGCCGTGTTCATGCGGCTCGCAGCATAAATGACAATTGGGACACGTCGCAGAAGATTGACTAAGACTTATCCACTCGGATTTAGCAATCAACAAATCATAACAATACAAATTTATTGCAATCATCATAACTGCCCAGATCGATTTCCAACAAACAATACAGATTTATTGCAATCATCATAACTGCCCAGATCGATTTCCAACAAATAATACAAATTTGTGGCAATCAACATAAACAGTCCAGATTGATTTCCAACAAACAAGATCAAGGCTAATCTTAACCAATCCCCAACCGCCCGCTTTTTAAGGAACAATTACTGCACACCTTACTTCTCATAAAGTCCTATAAATAGCAGGGGATTATTCCTTTGCAAAACACACAAAATTATACGCACAGAGCCCGAGCAGAGAGACTAGCAACCCCCGCACGCACAAAGAGCATTTCTTCGCCAGAGCGGAAGCTACGTCTGATCATCCAAGGAGTAAGGCAGAGTTGATATCACTTTCCCGAGCCTCTACCGTCACCCCCCCAGAAAAACTAAACAATTGTACTTAGATTGCTTTTCCTAGGTTTTATTCCTAGGCTCTCTTTGTACGAGCGAGTTTGTATTATGAATCAAAGTCCAGTCCTCCCATAAAACTATTCTGTTCTTTCGATAATCAATGGCAAACAACTATCGTTATAGCATTTCTACTTATACTTATACCTTTGGTGATATGTGCCTATTGGTTTACATATTAGTGATATGAGCTTATCTATCTTAAATTTAATCGGGTTGCCAAAATCATAATTATGTTTTTGATTGTGGTCATTCAATTAAGTTTAATCATTATGATATCACTAATATTTATGCTATCACCTTAGCACTTATACTTAAACTCAGCATTGTCCTAATGTGTATTAAACTTATCATACTTGCTACTATGTATATTGCTTTGTTCGTCTAACATGTACATGCAGAAAAGCAATAAGAAAGATCAATGTAGACATATGCAATGAAGAAATCATGGTGGGCCAAAGACGACGGATCCTACAAGATTTCTCTGAACCACCCGACGACATCTCCGGAGCCACGCACTCGGGGGTTCCGCTGCCCGGTCAGCAAACGGGGGTCGAGGGGGCAGCGTCCCTCGTCGGGGGTTTGGGGGCGAAGCCCCCGAAAGGTATTCAGTTTTCACAAACTAGATATCTTTGGACAGCTGTCGCCAAGAAAAAAAGCCAGTACCTATCAAAGGAAGAAGCCAAGCCATGCCATCATCATTTCAAGACTCTGCAGAAGCCTGCACCTGCTACAGTATTTCTGTAGTCTGTAATGATTCTTAGGAATAATTGTGAACACATGAAATGGAAGGCAAAATCGAAAGCTAGGGTAGAAATTAGCCCAGGATCATTTTCGGATGAAAATTGGCATACCGACGGTATACCGGTCTATACCAACGGTCTACCGATTTTGTTCACAAAAAGTTTCTGTCTACAAAATTGGCATACCGACGGAATACCGATCTATACTGACGGTATACCGATTCAGTAACGTTGAAAATCCAACGGTCGGATTTCTAACATTTAATGATCCCAACGACTATATTTCTAGCCGTTGTAATACCAGACCGGTATTCCAACGGTATACCGGTTCGTACCGACGGTATACCGATTGCTGACTGAAAAGTTGCCTTTGAGCTCTTTTTAATACTTTGGTTATAAATAGCCTTGAACCCCTTCATTCAAGGATGATGTTTTCAGCCTAAAAATTTCTAAACCACCAAAGCCTATCCACAAACAGCTCTACAAAGCTTTCATTTGCCATCCACAAATTGTGTTAGAGTTATTGAGTTGAAAAGTAAGATCTTTATCTTGTTGTATAAGGAGATCTAAACCTATTATGAAAGGTTGAAGTTGGAGAGTCTTCGTATCCAAACTCTCGGTTGAAGTCGGAGAGGCCTTCGGACTAAAGCTCTCTTATAAGAAGTTGGCGAGTTCTTCGGATCCAAACTCGTGTGTAACTATTTACTCAAATAGTGGATTAAAGTCGGAGAGAGTTCCGGGACTTTAGTGCCCCTTGGGAGGATACCAGGATATATCGTGTGTCGGTATTGTTGTTGCTTCTTCTCTTGCGCTTATAATTTTTAAATTATCCATTAGCTTGTGCTAAGTGCTTGATTAGTTAGCTTGACCCTATTCACCCCCCTTAGGGTTACTACACCTAGAGGGTCTAAGTTAAACCTTAAAGGAACAATCTTTGTTTTTGTCACTCTCTTTGGAATTTTTTTCTTAGGAGCCAAGTCCCATAGGGGCTTAGCAACTTGGACTCGGGCTTGGGACGCAAAGTGGCGCTTTGATGAAGCACTTTGCCTTCTTGCATGTGCGGCCATGCACATATGCACGGATGAGCACATGCGTTGTTACGTGCATGAGCTATTGCGCGTATGCGCGCATATGCTGCTGTATATGCACAGATTGTGTATGTATGCACAGATTATGGGATCTAGATATCAATTCTGATATTTTGGAGTTGGTATTTTAGTCCCACATCGACTAGGATTAGAGTTGGGTTTCCACCATTCTCTATAAATAGACTCTTCATGCCTCATTTTAGAGGGAGAAACGAAAAAGAAAAAAGAGACATCCAGTGAGTCCATTCGAGTTGTGCATAGAGGTGACTACGAACGTTTCAGAAGTTCTCTTGTGAACTTATTGATTCCTGGGAGCAGATTGTTGATAGACGGTGAATCTTGCTTTGATCAACGGTGGTCTTTATCACCCCAGCAAGAATAGTTTTTATTCTATCTTCTCCTCATTCTTCTTATATTCTATAAATGTTCTATCTCAATTGAAACTAAGTTTGCAAGGAAGAATGAGTTTGATATTTATCAGTTTGTAACCTCATCTATTGATGAAGTATCGTTGTAGTCGAGTTTTATCAAAGAGCGAACTTTAATAGTTTTGTGTGAATCCCTGGATCTCGATAACAACATCAGGACTCAACATGAGAAAACTATTATAGTTTTACTTGAATCTCTATTCCTGGCAAATGTGATCCATCTTTGATCTACCTTGGGACTAACAATCTCAAAGTAAGATCCGATAAAGATGAAAAATCGTACAAGTCTTCTCGATACAAGTATCAAGAAACTTGAGAAGCTTGACGGAGATCACTTCAATATCTGGATAAGAAAGATCAATTTAAATTTTCAACTCGTAAACATCAATTACGTGTTGACAAATCCTGAACCAACTCTTCCGAAAACTGATAATGTACGAAGGATTATTGAAGCCACTGCCTTGCAATCAAAGTAGAGGAGATAACAACCTTTGCAGATCATTGATCATCAACTCCCTAGATGCTTTCATGGTGAAAATATAGAATAAGAAGATCAATGCCAGAGACGCTTGGGAGTATCTGGAAAAGCATTACAAATACGATGAGAAGATGTCCAAGATCTATCTCATCGACAAATTCATGACTATACAATTTGAAGATGAGAATGTCATGCTTCCACAAGTCAAAGAGCTGCTGAAATTGCAACAAAAACTTGAAGAAGAAAACATGAAGCAAGAGGACAAATTCATGGTGGAAGCCATAGTCTCCAAACTTCCTAAAAACTGGATCAAGTTCAAGACTGATTTGAAGAGGAAGAAGATGGAGATAGAGTTGGAAGATCTTCTGCACTGGATCCATATTGAAGATGAATCAAGGGGACAACTAAAGATTGACTCTATGTCCAAATAGCTTGCCAAGGCAATTGTGGTACAATCAAGAGACTCCAAGGGGGGAAGCAGAATACTTCTTATACCAACAAAAAAAAAGACTTAAACTGTCTGAAGGTGAAGTCGACTTCTTTCAAAAGCCAAAGCCCAAGTCTGGCTTGACTTGCTACAACTGTGGCAAAAAGGGCTACTACAAGAAGGATTGCAGATCCATGTCCAAATCAAATGAGCAAGGTGAGCTTAACTTGGTTGCTATGATTGCACATGTTGACTCATCTGGTATGGACACTAACTGGTGGATGAATACTGGTACATGTTGCCATGTGTGCTTAAAGAGGGAGTTGTTCACCACATACAAGGCTACTTCCGAGAAGATTTCGATGGCAAACAAGTTGCAAGTTGAAATACTTGGGTTAGGAACTGTGGTGCTGAATCTAACTTCTGCGAAGTCACTGATGCTACAGAACGTGAAGCACGTATCGATGATTGCTAAGTACCTGGTCTCAGGAGGTATGCTATATAATGTATGCTTAAGGATGGACATCAATGCTAGACATATGATGATGTCTTATAGAGGAACATGCTTCGAAAAATCATTTGTACCGAAGGGATATTCAAAATTCAACTTGTAACCCCTCTTGAAAATGTCAATACAGTCCCTTCTTCTGATTACCCTCTTGAGTTGTGTCACGATATACTAGAACATGTATATTGTAAAAGAATTAACAAGATATCTAATCTAGAGCTTATCTCCAAATAAGGAGGTAAGGCGGGGGAGAAGTATGAAGTCTGTGCGCAGATAAAGATTGTAAGAAAATCGTTCAGACGGTGAACCAAAGCACAAATATTCTGGAGTTGGTGCACTCATATATTTATGACTTCAAGCAATTCTCCACTAAGGCCAGGATGAATTACTTTATTACTTTTATCGATGACTACTCAAAGTACACATTCGTCTATCTTCTTAAGTCGAAAGATGAAGCATTCGAGAAGTTCAAGGACTTCAAGGCTGAAGCCGAGCGTCAAATTGGGCTCAAGAGACTTAGAAGTGATCGAGATGGAGAGTATCGTTCTCTTGAATTCAAATTGTTCTGCAAAGAAGATAAAATTATCAATGAGACGACTACTCCATATTCTCCTCAATCTTATAGAGTTGCATAAACGAAGAACATAACTGTCATGACCCGCGCCTATATGTTCGAATATGGGTACGTGGATACGTCCAGCCTACACTACAGAATCGACAGTAGTTAGCTGTCTAGACCACGATAGTCACCAATTAACCACGAAATCGGTCATTTGCTTAATCTTGAAACTAGTAAAGGAAACAAAACCAAAACCAAGCCCACATACAATCACAACATCCACTATCTCTTTTTAGTATATATATATATATATATATATATATATATATATATATATATATATATATCCAATTTTCCCCAGAAACAAATTTGGTAATCCTTATCCATAATAACATAACACATACATTTGTCGCATCAAAATCATCCACTATATATATCTCACATAGAATCAAAGTCTTCTAGAACCTTCCATAAGTTATCGTCCAACCCAACGTCATCCTCATGCCCTAGCCTAATATGTCAATAATCTAGTCAGGAAAGGAGCAACGTACATTCATCCAACAAATGTCGCACGAGCAATAAAGTAAATACAAGAAATAAATGAACCAGAACATATGACACGGAACATGTCATGCGATGCAACCTGCGACACAAACAACTATGAGAATAACCATGATCAAGAATAAACACGACTAGAAACCATATACAATTGAAATACCATGTTCAATATATGGTCAGGCTGGGGTAATACGACACATCAGAAGATAGATATTAACGATGGGCATACAACACAACATACGTGAGGGTATACGTGCTATTTATATTATATACGATATCAATTGGGTGTGACCACATACATACTTAGCATTTTCCCACTCCCGAGACACAAAACAATATCAATAACGATAAGTCGTGATCAGTATACGATAAACATAACACAAGTCATGATCAATATAAGATAAACAAGTCACGATCACGACCATGAACAATAAACACGAATCATGATCATGATCTAAACAGGATCACGTGCCAAGACGGCGTCGCAATATATGATATGTCATGACGAGAAAATATTGTATTTATAATGTATTAAGAAACATAAGTAAGGAGTGTACTTGCCTTAGGTCCAATTGCTGACTTGGTGCCTAGTCCGAAAGCTATAAATAAATCCTTATGAAAAAACTATTTTAAATCCTATAAATTCCCTAAAGAACTTTATAATATTATTTCTAATCCCAAAACCTATTAATAAACCATTGGGCTCAACCCAATTATCAAGTCAAAATTAATTTTATAGAAAACTAAGGCTTAGTCCATATGTCTACTACATGTTATTGGAAACCCAATTCTAAATTAAAATATTTCATCCGTTAAATAAAACCTCATATTTACTACTCATTAGCCCAATATCAAGTGGCCCAAATATATAATTAACCATTTTTTTATATATTCTTTTATTCAGCCAGCCCATGGTTTTGGGCCCAACCAATAACTCATCTCGG
This sequence comes from Iris pallida, assembly GCA_029216955.1. Taxonomy (NCBI): domain Eukaryota; kingdom Viridiplantae; phylum Streptophyta; class Magnoliopsida; order Asparagales; family Iridaceae; genus Iris; species Iris pallida. Next base: position 6,119,621 of record JANAVB010022597.1, read on the forward strand.
CCCGTCACTAATCATTCCATTTTTTTCCTTTTTTCTTTCTATTTATTCTCAATTCAATCCAAAAGGCCCGTGGCCTGGTCCAGAAAGCCAGACCCAGATCCGACCCAACTCCAACCTACCACCCTTTAACTCTCTCGAAAGAGAGAGAGAAAACCTAGAAAAGAAAGGATCAAAAATGAAGAGAAGAAGAAGAAGAGAAAGAGGAGGAGAGGGAGTCGAGACCTCACCTGAGCGGCGTCGAGGTCGAAGTCGACGACAAGCAGTGGAGAGGGTTTCAGCGAAGTAGAGGTTGTTGGCCTAGAGCGGTGCTCGACCAGTGCTCAGGTGGCGAAAGACGGAATCGAGTCTGGTGGCTGGCCGATGGACTCGGTCGATGGTGGATCTGGCCGCATGGTTAGGGAAAGTTGGTGGCGACCTTTCTGAGGAGGCGAGGACGACACCTGGGGTGGAGCAGTGACCGAGTAGGGCAACGGAAGGCTACGGTTTGTGGGAGGGAAGCATGGTGAGGGAGTTTGGGGAAAATAGCGGTGGTATTCTTGACCCGACTCTGACGGGTGGCAGGAGGCAGATCTGAAGAAAAGGAAGGCGGCAACTCTGGGAGAAAGGAGATCCGGTCTAGATGATTGAGGAGACGAGAAACTCACCGGATGACGGTGCTTCTAGGAGGCGGAGGAGTGGTGGAAGAGCTTGGCGAGCGCGCTCAGTCAGCCGACGGTTGCTGCAGACAAAGTAGTACGGCTAAGAAGCGACACTGAATGTCGGATCTGGATCCAAACGGTGGACACAACGAGGGTGGTTGCTGAAGGAGGATGTAAGAGAACAGCTCGTCGGAGAAGACCAGAAAGGTGTCGGCGTGGGAGCTACGGTTAGGGTTTAGGTAGTGATTTAGGGATGTGTCCGTGTCGGGGAGACATGTCACAAGGATGGAAATATACTGTGGGTCGAAATGGGTGTATCTGTGTCTATGTCCTCGGGGTCGGACCCGGGGACACGAAGAATGGATATTTTCTGGATTGGCGACGTATCATGTCAGACACAAAAGAATGTAAATGTAATAGCTAGAAAATTAAGAAAATATGATGGACATGCCAATACGACAAGACACGAACATGATGGGTTAAGGTTTTGGCAAGAATGGGTTAGGCTAACAAAACTGATTTTGGAATGATTAACACTGACGACAATTAGGGGTATTTATAGGGGGATTAAGACTAATCTAGAAAAAAAATATTCCTAGAATATTCTAAAAAATATTCCTTAGGAATATGCTAGATGCCATGTAATATTCTTTGGGATTAATTAATACTAATCTTAGGGATAATCTAGAAGGTTCCCACTAATCATCTAGCTAATCATGGCATACAACTATAAACCCAAATGCCACTCCACTTATAGGAATTTACCAAATTGCCTCTCCTTCTCCATAATCATAAACTTCCAAGTAATTACCAATGATGCCACTCCACCTTAGATATTTACGACTTTGCCATTCCCTTCTCCAAAATAACCTACGTAATTCTTAAATAATATTTAGAAAATAAAATAAAAAAATTTAGAAATTGGGGGGAAAATAGAACATTAGGGAATTCGAAAATCGGAGGTAACATATCTACCCGCCTTAGAAAATTTTTATCCTCGAAATTTCAAATAACATCAAAATTTCAAATAACACGGTTAGGAACGATTAAGAATACAGAAATGACGAAAATCAAAATTAGCTAGGCACGATTGTGAATTGAATCGATTTAAGAAAAGAACCTATTTAGCACTACTAGGCACGACTAAAATAGTCGAATATAGAAATTTAAAAATGGCATGATTAATAATTATCAAAAATTAGTTAGGCACGAAGTGGAAACACAATTTAGTTATGACTAGCAGAATCTAGGTACGATCATCTAAGCACGATCAAAATCAAAATTTAGGCACGATCGAAAGAAAGCCAAAAATGGTAAAGTTACGGTCAGATTAGACTCTAAGCATGATTAAGATCAAAATTATCTGGTTGTGATCAAAATCATTTATATATGATCAAGACCGAAATTATTTGAGCAAAATTATATAGTCATGGTGAGCAAAATTATTTGGTCTTGACTAAGAATCAATTACGACCGACTACAAAATCAAAGTCATATATATACGATCAAGAATCATAATTTAGACACGATCAAGAATCGACATTAGTTACGATTGATTGAATTAAAGTTACCTAGTCATGAAAAATCATCTAGGAATGATAAAAATCAATTTTTTTTGGAACGATCAGAATATAGAGCTGAAATGGTATAGCATGGTCAAATCAGAATACCAAGGGACAATCAACTATTGGGAATGAGTAAATATAGAGCTGAAATGGTATAGCATGGTCAAATTAGAATACCAAGGCACGATCAACTATTGGGAATGACTCAGAATAGTCGAAATCACAATTATCTAGATAAGATAAAGGAATACTTTAGTTATGACTAAAGTTATTTACACATGATCAAAAATAAAATCAAAATCACTTAGGAACTCTTTGAATCTAATCTTAACATTGAATCGCGATGCAAAATTCTTTGAAGACAAGTTTGCTAGGTACAAAAATATTGTTCTTGCGAATATTTTGGAGAATAATATAAGTATAGAAGAAGCAACTACTTCCAAAGAAGATGTTATCCAAGATGTTTACCAAAATAGGATTAGAAGCTTCCATCCATTGATTTAGCCTTCGTGACAATTTAGAAGGGAAAATGGGACATTACAAATTGTCATGGAAGAGGGAGGTAGGGGGTGGTGGCCGGCCCTAGTTATTATAGGGAGAGCCTCTCTCTCTCTCTCTCTATTTGTGCTATTAATTTTCCTTTAGGTTTTCTTTCGCAAATTGATCCCTTCCTCATCCAAATTCCATTAAATCCTTCCAATCATCTTTATTTCTATTCCTTGGAGGAGCATAGGCGCTTGGTGGCTAGGAGCACTAGTGGAGGAGGTTATTGGCTAGGAGTTTGTGTCCGAATCGTATCCATCGGGCTTTGTATTAGGAATCCATCTCCTAATAGGTATACATTTAATTTCTTCTTATTTTTAAATTCTAATGAGTATATTTGACCATTAATAACCCACCCATGGACTAGGGATACCTATAAGAGAAGGAACTAGGCTCTAATGGCCCTTTATGTGGAAGTTACATTGAGTTTTTGTACCATTTTAGAAAAAATCGAGAATAGTGCACAAAGTATTTGTCATATGGTTTAATAGATCTATCTAGACTTATTTGGTTGTGTGGTTAGATATGCATCCACAATTGGATACGAGTAGGTCGTATCATGACATGCCATGATACAAAGTTATTTTGGTCTCCTCCGACACTTGTGACACACATACCACATTCTCCGTGACATATTATATTAGCTGGATATTATTCTAATTAGGCTCTAATTATTACTTTAGACATACTCATGTGATTTGGTTTGGTTCAGACAAGATTTGGTATAGGTATCTTGGGCATATCACAAGTGTATCAGAGTGTTGGTATGATACTAGTGTGGTGAACACCAAGTGTTTGATATTATGCACACATGTGTGTGTCATATGTGTCTGTGTTGTGTGTGTCATAGGTATCTATATGTGTGTGTATCTCTACCTATGAATATGAGTATGTGCTTATATAGATATGTGAGGGTGTGTATCTATATAGGTAGGTAGACTTGTGTGTGTAGAGACATAGTTGCTGGGTGGCTTTGGGTCACGGTCCGACTTGGAGAAAGGACACCTCAAAAAATAAATATAAATAAATAAATAAATATAGTTGAGTGTGATTATGAGAGTGTGTATGTGAGCATGTGTGTGTAGTGTGGTCAACAATTATGAAGGGTAAGGAAGTACAACAAGTAGTATAGGCCACAATAGTTATCTATTGTTGACCTTGGTAGCAGCTCGTCTTGCACACAACAACAAGTACCATTGGCAATGTAGTTAACTGCACTTGGAGAGCAGCTGCAAGCCCAACTTTTGATATGGAGATAAGGGGAATAAGTTGTGAAGAAGGAAAGGGGGAGTCTAAAGCAGCAGTAGATGAGGTGGTGAGTAGTAGAGAAGAGGGGGGCACTGTCAGCTAAGGCAGTAGCAGTGAGAGCAGTTATTCAAGGCACTTAGAGAGGGATTTACTATAGAAGCATGCCATGTACTGAAGAAATAAAGCAGCAACTGTAGCTACCTAAAGGAAGGGGAAATGAGGACTGTAACAGCAACAGTACTAGCTGCTAGGCACTGCAACAATAGTGGCAACTGCTAGCCGATACAACTTGGCAGCAAGCTTGAGCAGGCAATATTGTAATACTAGCTACAACAGCTGTTAAGAAGGAAAGCAAGCAGTGGCAGTAGACTGCCTAACAACTATAGTCCAGTAGCAGTAGTAGTTGGATCCAGCAGCAGTTCAGGGAACTGCTTATGCTGTGCATAATTAGATTTGGGAGAAAAGTTCATGTATGTCTTTTATGCAACAACAGTAGTAGCAATAAGAGAAAATCTACAGGTAGAGTTCAGGTGTGTGATACATGTTAATACAAAGTTGGTATGTGTGGGTGTTGGCAGATGGTAATTGAAAAGTTTGTGTGTGCCAGTGTAGTGATATCAATAAGGAAGAACATGAGGTATCAGCTGTATATCCTTTAGATAATGTATTGGTAGGTAGGATGGGTAATGGGTTATAGGTAAGAGTACATAGATATGGATATATATATTGGTACAAGTAATGTAAGGTAGAGGTACAGGTATAGTGTCTATAATTTATATAGACTAATAAGGTGATGTGGGTAAATCATAGGTAATAGATAATTGGGCATACTGATACCTATGTGTCTGGTATAGGTAATGATTAGGTAAAAGGTAAATGCCATAGATATGTGCATATACATAGGATAAATGGTAAATGTTAATATATTGAAGTGGATGAGTCTATATGTATATATGGTCCCTAGTATCCCTATTTCTATGGGGTATGGACCTAGAAACTTAGATATGACCTATAAATGACTTGTTTGACTCTAGAAGTAGGGTATTGACCTACTTTGACTTCCACAATCTAGAATTGATCGAGAAATCATATTTTAAATTAGGTATCGATGATTTTCACTCCAAAACACCAATTAACATTGATATTTTATATTTAGGATTGTGTGACTCTATTTTAGACCCTGATCCTCATTCGTTGCTGAAGACCACATGCGAGTACATCTCTTTGTTAGTTTTTAATACTTGATAGTGTATATGGCATATGTTCTAGAATTGTACTACTTGATTCTGACACAATGTTATATGGGCTGGTATTATATGGATCAAATCAGGATATGTTATTTATTTGTGTGCTCCGTGTGCTCATATCATATACGTGTGCGTAACTTGTCGTGACTGGATCCATAAATATTAGTCGAGATGGGGGAGTAGAAGTTGGTTATGTGATCAAACCCCTTAGTGTATTCGTGTGCATGTTGATTATATATATCACGTATAATCGAGTTACCCTAGTATATTTGTGTGCAACCCAAGTCGATTACATAACGAACATGTGTTCTAATTCACATAAACAATATCATTAGATCTCTTATTTATAGTTCACACCATATTGCCTGTATTTATCTTTCCAGCTATCCATTGTGACTACCTGTTATTTTAGTTATATTCTTCATTCTCTAGTTGTGTGTATATCTTATATTCTTTTCTATTACTTGTCACATATTTTCTACCATGTATTTGAAACTGCTTTATGAGTTTTGTACTTTGCTCAAATCTTGACTGGATAATATTTTTTAGAGGATCCTGAGGACTTTTATCCTACCTTTTATGGACCCAGAGTAGACGAGGAGTATGTCCAGGAGCTTCCTTTGGAGCCCATGCCCGTTGAGGAGGCACCACCAGTAGTGACTTAGCTAGTTATTTAGTATTACTAGATTTGTCTCCACCTTATGAGACTTTGGGATGTTATTATCATTTGGACTATCTTATGTTGAGACAATTAGATTTTTAGATTCTGGATGTGGATTGGTTATGTTTATGGTTCTAGACATCTATTGTATTCTCATTTCTTAGTCATTATCGTACCAATATCTTCCTTATAGTTTATTGTGATTAAGTATAGATTATTATTATTATAATGTCCTCCATTCGGAGATGAGATATCATTGATAGGTTATGTTGCAAGATATGGATAGATAGCAGTTGTACAAGCACCCTAATTTTTGGAAATTATTTTTTATTTTATATAATTTTATTTATTAAATTATATTTTATATTTAACTATGACTATAGATGTACTTTTTCGTAGCTTTGATTTTTGGAGCACAAGAAATGCTAATATTTCGAAACGTCCTTCATGAGTTTTAAAGTAGACGAGTCCACCTTTAATTTGATATATCATGTCCCATCCAAACTTACCCCCTAATATTCTTTTGACTTCGCACAACTTCGGGTCAATTTAAGCCATTTGATCGTTTACCGTAATTCTAGACTTAACTTCCAACTTGAGTTCGAGACTCAATATCGATCAAAATCATTCAATCCAATATATAGTTTTGATCCATTTTGAGTCTACTATGCACATGCCACTAGTGTGCCACCCAATTGAGTTTCTATGTGCTATTTATTTTCAAATGACACACAAGGCCCAGTTAATAGATTTTCGGAGTCTATTTCAGTTCAATAAATCATACCGACTCCAAACTAGGTCAACGAGCTTGGGTGGAGCCTATGTTAGGTTTCCATGACCTAGTCAAATTATTTTGACTTTATTCTAAAGATTTTGTACAACCAAATAGGTTTAAATACAATCAAATATGTTTTTTTTTCCATTTTTGTAAACCAATTTAAATCTCTCTAGGTATTACTTTGAATCTCTTTTGATTGGGCTATTAAATCCCAATCAAACCCAACCCCAATATGCATGTAGTGCCTGTAAACCCCCACCCTAAGTTTATTATGTTTTATTTTGAATTTAGTTTATGTATATAATTATTTCCTTAAACTGTTATATTTTTACTTTCATAAAATATATTTTATTTATATATATAAATACCTTGAAATATGTGTAATATAGTATAGGGTGTTCATTTTATATATATATATTTTAAACCAAGGCCCGTGGACAACGCTACCCAGCCAGCCTTGGCCCGGAGGCTGTGGACAACGCCACCCAGCTGCCCCTGTGGGAGTGGGGGCTCGAACTCGCACCCTCACCCCTGAGTGCTAGCAGTCTTACCGGTGTGCCACCGCACCTCTGGCATATATATATGTATATATATATATATATATATATATATATATATATATATATATATATATATATATATACATATATATGAAAATTGTTGAGAAACCCAATTTTGGGGTTGGTTTGTATGAAAAATCCACCCGCAGGATGGGTTTTATGAAATGTCCAGAATTATATATTTCCACGTTAAATATTTCAAGATTCTCTTTAGATGCTCTGTATTCGCACAAACTCAGATTTGGATTACAATTTTTGTCTTCTTCTTCTTTACGAGAGATCTACATTCCGTTGCCCTCATCTTCAGCAGAGATCGCAAAGATCGTTCGTAGTTCAATGTGCTTTTTGTCACGCCCCAGAACCAGAATACTGGAGAGCGGGGGCAGACATAGCCAGCTACGTATAATGAAATAGAATCCACGTCACTATACGGTCACGGCTGTCTAGATATATGAGGGTTTAACTACAATCCATCAGTCTCCTATGGTCAAGAACAAGCCTATTGTCTCAATCACAAGCAACTAGTAACAGTCACAAGATATTAGAGCATCAATATACAATAGTAAGGCGTCCCATACATTACATATTGGATGATCATGAAGCTAGTCGTACAAAATGTCAGGACCAACAAGAGTTTTAGTCAATACTTGATCAACCCTAGGATTTGTCAATCTTGTTACAGCCCGTAGGCAGACAGTAAATAAAGGTGCAATACGAGCTAACACGTGTTCGCCGGCTATGTTGACACAAAGTCACAGTCAACCAAATATTGACTACATTGACCAAATAATATTTGTATTAATTCAATACGACACACGACGACTGCATTCAGTTCAAGACAGATGACAGCTCAGTCTCCGGCTCTCAGTGTGTTCTGGAGTCTGTATTTTATGATTTCATTGAGTCTAGATTTATGTACTCTGAGTCTTGCTGAGCTCTTGGAACTTAGTCTATAACCTACCCAAAATCCCAAGCTCCACTGAACCAAAAACTGTCCACTGGTCCCCTTAGAACCACTCTGTGCTCTGGAGACAGAGTTCGGGCCGAACTCTGCCTCCACACAGAGTTCGGGCCGAACTCTGTCCCCTAGAAATCAGGAACCCTAATTTTAGGGATAGCTGGTTGCTAGCTGTCCAACGGCCAAATTTTTGAATTTTCCTACCCGAATTCTGGCCGAATTCTGCCTATAAAAACACTATAAATAGGGCATGAATTCTCTCATTTCAATTCACTCAATCTTCTCTTCTCTTCTCTCTTATAAGCTCAATAAGCCATACCCTTCCCATCTACTAGCCACAAGCCTCCTAAGTCTCGAGTGCTCAGCATCTCTCAGTTAGGATTCTTGTGCAAGAGTTGAAGAAGTCGCTTGGACAATTCCAAGCAAATCGCCACTGCGATCCTCTGTTAGAAGTTGACGTGCTCTTCTGAAGAAAAGGCACGGGTTGTAAACTACTATTTCACAAATAGTGGATTTAATCCTGAGCTAGAGTTCTCAGGCCTGGACTAGTCCTCCACGAGGGAAACCAGGTTAAAATCGCTGTGTTTGCGTATGCTCTTCTGCTCTTTATTTATTTTCCGCACTTTACTCTGATTATTGATTGTTGGTGAAAGAGTTATTTTTAATTGGCTATTTTTCTATATAAACTCTATTCACCCCCCTCTAGAGTTGCCAAACTGTTCTTCAATTGGTATCAGAGCTCTGTTCTCTTTACAAGGACTAACATCCTAAGAGCTGATCCATGGCAACCACACAATCCTTGATTTCCAATCATGGTGAAGGTCAGTCCACTCATAGGCCTCCCCTATTTGATGGAACTAACTACACATATTGGAAAACAAGGATGAGCTTCTATCTTAAGTCTCTAGACTTTGACCTGTGGACTGTCGTCACTGACGGTTACAAAAAGCCCGCCAGGATAGTTGTCGATGGTGACCTCATTGAGAAACCACACGACAAATATTCTGTCGAGGAGAAGAAACAGGCAAGTCTAGATGCTAGGGCTATTAATGCTTTGTTCTGTGCTATAGACAGGAATGAGTTCAACAGGGTTTCTACTTGCACCACTGCCCATGAAGTATGGAGACTTCTAGAAGTGACGCATGAAGGAACCACACAGGTCAAGGAATCTAAAATAAGCCGTCTCACTCAAGAATACGAAGCCTTCAAGATGAAGCCAAGTGAGACGATCACTCAAATGATCACAAGATTCCTCGACATCATCAATCCTCTATCTTCGCTCGGAAAGCAATACTCAAACCACGAAAAGATTCGTAAGCTGCTCAGAGGGCTACCAAAGATTTGGAACCCTAAGGTGACAGCCATCATAGAAGGAAACGATCTCACAACAATGTCAATGGAGACCTTGATGGGTAAGCTTATGACTCACGAGCTTGACCTCAAGGACTTCGAAGAGCCTGCTCCGAAGACCAGGGAGATCGCACTCAAAGCTCATCAACGAAGAGCTAATCATGATGAGACCGAAGAAGATAATTCGGATGATGAAGAACAAGCTCTCATGGTTCGCAACTTCAAGAAATTCCTTCGCTTCAATCGAAGGAAGAAGGAATCTCAAGAAGACGATGAAGAAGAACCAACTTGTTACGGTTGCAAGAAAACTGGACATGTCCGAAAAGACTGCCCATTCCTGAAGAAGAGCAACCGCTATGAGAAGCCATACAAAAAGAACTCATCAAAGAAATATGCCAACACAGGCATCTGGCATGAGAGTGAAGCAAGTGACTCTGAGAAAGAAAAGGACTCTCCTCAAGATACAGCAAATGTGTGCCTGATGGCGACGTCTAACAAGGTATCTAACGAAACTCTGGATGACTTCTCTTTTGATGAACTTGGCGATGCTTTCACTGATTTACTCGATGATCATAAAAAGGTCATCGGTAAATATAAACATGCCAAGGACAAAATCAAAAGTCTAGAAGATGAGATACAAAGAATTTCCTTACTTCTTGACAATGTTAGAGACACATCACCCACTAATGACGCTGATGAAGTATCCAAGCTCAAATTAAGCTTGCATGATGCTGAAGCACGTATTGAGCAACAAACTCAAGAAATTACTACACTCAACACGTTGCTTGCTGAAGAAAAGAGTAGACACAAGATTTCCATGACTAAGATATATGGCTTAAATATTAAGGTTACTGAACTGCAAGCTGTTACTAAAAGATTAGAAACCAAATTGGGTAAACAGGTTATTCAACCTCAAACCCAATCACATGGGCACAACACCACTCATGCTAGTCAACCAAGTCATTCTCATGCAGCACATAACCATGCATTCATATACACAAACTTTCACAAACCACGTGCACGTAAGAACAATTCTCACTCAGTACACAAGCATCATGCACAAAGACACAATCAACAGCACTTCACACATAAAAATCATCATATCATGCCATATAGACAAGATCATCATGCAATGCCATATAGACGAGGTCCTCATATACCATATAGACAAAATCGTCATGTCATGCCATATAGACAAAATCATCATGCCATGCCATCTAGACAATATCAGCATGTCACTCATCATAGACAATACCATCATTCTATGCCTCAAAGACACCATCACCATGCCACTTATTCCATGCATAATCATCCTCACCATGCTAACTCTTCACATCATGTCCATCCTCATCCTGTTGCTTATAAATATCATTCTCATACTCCTAGTATAAACAAGAATGCTATCTGTACTTATTGTGGATTACATGGACACATCTCACCACAGTGCAGAGTTAGAAGACTTGTAGATAAAAGGATATATGCTTGGTTCCCAAAGACTAACTTTTCAGGACCCTCAAGAACTCGGGTACCAAAGGTCACATCTACTCTTGATGTAGGTGGACCTTCCCTCCTCAACTGAAAGTAAGTGGATTCTCGATAGTGGATGCTCGCGACATATGACAGGAGACGCAAATCTTTTTGCATCACTATCGATGAAGAGAGAAGGATACGTATCCTTCGGTAACAATCTCAAAGGGCACATTATAGGTAATGGTATCATTGGTCATCCTCCCTCTCCTGTAATAAAGGATGTCTGCCTAGTGACCGAGTTAAAGCATAACCTGCTCAGCATTAGTCATCTTGCTGATCATGGATATGACATTAACTTTGGACAAAACAGTTGCTACATCTATGATAGGTCAACAGGAGACATTGCTTTTGAAGGGAAAAGAGAGGATAACATCTATATTTTCTATCTTTCTATAAATACTAACAATGCAGGTAGATGTTTATATGCCCACAAAGACGAACGACTACTTTGGCACCAGCGTCTTGGTCACGCCAACATGGATGCTATATCCAGGCTTTCTACCAAGAAGCTAGTGAGAGGATTGCCTGACATCACATTAAAAAAGGATACGGTATGTGCCGAATGTGAACTAAACAAGGCAACAAAATCCTCGTTTCATTCCATCAACTCTGTAAGTACTACTAGACCCTTGCAACTACTTCATATGGATTTATTTGGTCCTAGTAGAATAGCTAGCCTTGGTGGCAAACTGTATGCATTTGTTATTGTTGATGATTTTTCGAGATTTACTTGGGTTTTCTTTCTCGCTAATAAGAGCGATGCTATTTCTGCTTTCAAAGTTTTTGTAAAGAAAGCTCAAAACGAAAAAGGCTACATGATTACTCGAATCCGAAGTGATCATGGAGGCGAATTCGTAAATTATGATTTCGAAAGTTTTTGTAATGCAAATGGTTTTGATCATGAATTTTCTTGTCCTAGAACTCCTCAACAAAATGGTGTTGTGGAGCGGAAGAATAGAACTCTCGGCGATATGGCCAGAGTCATGTTTTTTCACTTCCGAAATACTTTTGGGCAGAAGCTGTTAGTACAGCATGCCATATTTTGAATAAAGGTGCTGATTCGTCCCATTACGAAGAAAACACCCTATGAGCTTTGGTTTGGGAGAACCCCCAATATTTCTTATTTTAAAGTTTTTGGTTGTAGATGTTTTATCCTTAACACCAAAGACAACTTAGGCAAATTTGATGCCAAAGCTGACGATGGTATCTTTCTTGGTTATGCCGCCAAGAGTAAGGGATATAGAGTTTTCAATAAACGCTCACTTATTGTGGAAGAGTCAACAAATGTGACTTTTGATGAAGACAACAGTGCAGCAAGTACTCTTGATGATGACGTTGAGCCATCAACTTCTACTCCAATGAATACTTCAACCGAAACTAATTCTCTGGAGGGTTTGCCTAAGAAATTCTCTTTCAAACCTTCTCATCCAGAAAATTTAGTTATAGGAGAAGTTTCACGTGGAGTAACTACTAGATCATCACTAAGAGACTCTGTTGCCAGCACTGCCTTCATTTCACAAGTAGAGCCTAAAAACATTTCTGAAGCTTTTAATGATGAATTTTGGATTTCTGCTATGCAAGAAGAACTCAACCAATTCGAGAGAAGCCAAGTATGGGAACTCGTTCCTAGACCGGTTAATCACTCTATAATTGGTACTAAATGGGTTTTTAGAAACAAAGTAAATGAAGATGGTTCAGTCACACGTAACAAAGCTCGTCTAGTAGCTCAAGGATACAACCAAGAGGAAGGTATCGACTACGATGAGACGTATGCTCCTGTTGCTAGACTAGAATCCATTCGGATGCTTTGTGCTTTTGCTAATTTTCAAAACTTTAAATTATTTCAAATGGATGTGAAAAGTGCTTTTCTGAATGGTTTTATTAAGGAGGAAGTTTATGTGAAACAACCTCCTGGCTTTGAAAATCACAAATTTCCCGACCACGTGTTCAAGCTAAAGAAAGCACTTTATGGCCTCAAACAAGCCCCCAGAGCTTGGTATGAAAGGCTAAGTAGCTTCTTACTTGAGAAAGGTTTTTCAAAAGGGAAAATTGACACTACACTGTTTATAAAATCTTTTAAAGACACTATTCTGTTGATTCAAATTTATGTTGATGATATTATTTTTGGGTCTACTGATGAAACTCTTTGTCAAGAATTTGCCAAGTGTATGCAGACAGAATTTGAGATGAGCATGATGGGAGAGCTCAACTACTTTCTTGGCCTGCAAGTAAAGCAACTGGCAAATGGAACTTTCATCTGTCAATCGAAGTATACCAAGGACATGCTGAAGAAGTTCGACCTTGACAACGTCAAACCAATTAGCACGCCAATGGCTACTTCAACCAAACTCGAACCAGATGAGAGCGGTAAACCCGTTGATCAACGTAAGTATCGAGGTATGATAGGCAGCTTACTTTATTTAACTGCTAGTCGCCCCGATATCATATTTAGTGTTTGCCTATGTGCTAGATATCAAGCAAATCCTAAGGAATCTCACATGACCGCGGTTAAGCGTATCTTTCGATACCTTAAAGGTACGATTACAGTGGGCCTATGGTATCCCAAGTCAACATCATTTGACCTCATCGGTTACTCTGATGCTGACTTTGCTGGATGCAAGGTCGACCGTAAAAGTACGAGCGGCACGTGTCATTTGTTAGGAAAGGCTTTAGTCTCATGGTTTAGCAAGAAGCAGAACTCTGTCGCACTATCCACAACAGAAGCTGAATACATAGCAGCTGGGCGTTGTTGTGCACAAATTCTGTGGATGAAGCAAACCCTTGAAGACTATAAGTTATCTTTCATGCATATTCCTATATTCTGTGACAATACTAGTGCCATCAATTTGACTAAGAACCCTGTCTGCCGCTCACGCACTAAACACATTGAGATCAGACACCACTTTTTGCGTGATCATCAGCAAAATGGCACGATTAACTTAGAATTTATTGACACTGATCATCAGCTAGCAGATTTCTTTACTAAGCCATTATCCGAAGAGCGCTTCAATTATCTTTGTCGTGAAATCGGAATTTTGGATGAAGCAGTTATAAGTTGAGACTTACCTGCGTAAATATCGAGTATATTTTGATTCTTTTATGACAAATTTATTATGGGTACAAGCCGAAAGGGTCCTTCTGACAAAAAGGCGTAAAAGCCTAAGCGACACGGTGCACTAGTCCTCAGGACTACCGCTAGCTGGGATCCGGCCCCTGCAGCTAACCCATGGCAAATTTGAAATACTGAATTACAATATATTTCCTTGTTTATTATATGGTTTGTTACGATTTATTATTGCCAAATTGATCTTCCTAAAGTTGATTCTGACCTTTGTAAATCTCTCTATGTACTTTATTGGGTTTCTCAAAATTGTATCTCTTTTTGTTCAACACTTAATCATTTTTCAGCCTGAATTTTGTTCTGGACCACTGATCCAGAACTCGGGCCGAACTCTGCCCCTAACAGAGTTCGGGCCGAGTTCGGTCCCTAGGTTCCAGAATCGGGATCTGGCTCCACCGTTGGATCTTTTCTAATCCAATGGTCACTATTCTACCCGACCAAAGACAAAGCCCTACTTTATGTCGGGATTCCTTCTCTTTCCTCCCATATTACCTCCTTCTTCACCTCTCCAAACTCCTTCCTTCAAACCCTAACCCTAGTTTTTGATCTAGAGTGCTCCATTTCTTCTCAAAATCAAGGGAAAGGGGTTTTTCAACGTTCTCTTCAACTGTTTGACATTATTTTCAGGTATAACTCTCTATTTTTCTCCATTTCAAGTTATCAAATTTCTTGTAAATGGCTCCACGCTTGCCCAATCGCGGGAAGAGGATCCGAACCGAGGGTGCTTCCTCTTCGAATCCTCCTCCTCCGATTGAACAAGTAGTTGAACAACACCCCATTCATCCGTTGTTCAATCCGCCGAGTCCCGATGACCCTAACACATACGACGACTGTCTATTTGTATCGCTAGACGCCTCTAATGAATGGTTTAGCGATTTTAGGACTCGTCCGGTGTTTGGGGGCCATCCCATCAATTTTACAATATTTTCTCAATATGAGTCTTTATTCCATGATCTTTGTTTGGATGCTTTAGTTGCTTCAAATTCTGTCATCTACCGTAGTACAATCCAAATGTTCTATTGCAATTTAACTTTTGATGCAACACGCATCTATTCCCGGGTTGCCGGTATTGACATCGCCTTCAATGATTCTGAGTTGGGGGATTTTCTTGATCTTGTTAATCTTGATACTTGGAATAAACTTGTGGAAGCACGTCAATTTCAATTTGTTGGCGATACTTCTCTTGAAGGATTCAAGGAGGAATTATGTGCTCCTAACATAAGTCCTCGCAAACTTATGGCCAAGCATCTCAACCCCTACTTCTATGAGCTTCACCGAATGGTTTTTAACACCATCTTACCCAAGGCTGGCTCAACAGATGAAGTCACTTATCTTGAGATCTCCGCCTTATATCATCTCCACTATCGTATTCCATTCAACTTTCCACGGACTATGATGGATTGGATGATCAACTGTCGGAAGAAACCAAGAGCTTTGGTTTATCCTCTCTATCTTCCTTTCGTTTTTCGTGCCTTCATCATTCCTATCCATGATTGTCCGTTCCTGCCTGCACCTGCCTTTCTATCCAAAGTACGACGCCTTCAGCCTGTCGCTGCTTCTGAGTCATCTGAGCATTCTGCTGATGAGGAGCCTGACGCCCCTCCTTTTGGTCAGGATGCACCACCTCCACCTGCCACTCTTGAGTCCATTCAGACCATGCTCCGGGATCGTTTTACTCTTGAGGACGATCGCTGGACACAGCTGGACTATCGTACCACTCTGCAGATGAGTGCTCTCGGCAACTCTCTGCATGATATCCGGTACTCTCTGTCTCAGCATCTGCACATTCCCATGGAAAGGGATCCAGCGCGCGCGGGTTATCGCATTGATGATCCGTGGGTTATGCGTTACATGGATCCGGATGATGCTTTTGTAGACCCTCGTCGCTCCTTCCATGGTCCATCAGATGTTCCAGGACCATCTCGTGCTCCATGATGGAGATTGGCTACTATCTGCTGCTGCTGCCACTGATGATGATCTTAGTTACTTTTGATTTCAGTTATTTAGTTTCTTATGGATTTATGTAGCTGGTTTTATGTACTCTGTTTATGAGTTGGCCACTTGGTTTGGTGGATGACATTATCTGTCTTTATTATCATTCTATGTCAGTGACTTATTTTGCTTAGTATTTTACTGTTTCTTCTCTGCTTGGTGTGGTTGCATTAATATTCATTACTTCTTTATATTGCTAACTGCCAAAAGGGGGAGAAATAATGTATATTTTTATTGTTTATTAGATATCATACTGGTTCTATGCATTCGTATATCTGTGTATATCTGTACCTCTTGCTCTGGAAAATATTATCTATCAGATCACAGGTACTATACATTTTGTAAGGGGGAGAGCTATAGCTTCTAGCTCGACACCGTTCATGGTTTACGGGGGAGCTATTTTCTCTTAGCTCAGGCATCGTGTATGGGGGAGCTATGGAACTATGTTACAATCAACTGTGTCCAGGTATGAATATTGAAATATACTTATATTATTTTGTCAATTATCAATATGGGGAAGATTGTTGACACAAAGTCACAGTCAACCAAATATTGACTACATTGACCAAATAATATTTGTATTAATTCAATACGACACACGACGACTGCATTCAGTTCAAGACAGATGACAGCTCAGTCTCCGGCTCTCAGTGTGTTCTGGAGTCTGTATTTTATGATTTCATTGAGTCTAGATTTATGTACTCTGAGTCTTGCTGAGCTCTTGGAACTTAGTCTATAACCTACCCAAAATCCCAAGCTCCACTGAACCAAAAACTGCCCACTGGTCCCCTTAGAACCACTCTGTGCTCTGGAGACAGAGTTCGGGCCGAACTCTGCCTCCACACAGAGTTCGGGCCGAACTCTGTCCCCTAGAAATCAGGAACCCTAATTTTAGGGATAGCTGGTTGCTAGCTGTCCAACGGCCAAATTTTTGAATTTTCCTACCCGAATTCTGGCCGAATTCTGCCTATAAAAACACTATAAATAGGGCATGAATTCTCTCATTTCAATTCACTCAATCTTCTCTTCTCTTCTCTCTTATAAGCTCAATAAGCCATACCCTTCCCATCTACTAGCCACAAGCCTCCTAAGTCTCGAGTGCTCAGCATCTCTCAGTTAGGATTCTTGTGCAAGAGTTGAAGAAGTCGCTTGGACAATTCCAAGCAAATCGCCACTGCGATCCTCTGTTAGAAGTTGACGTGCTCTTCTGAAGAAAAGGCACGGGTTGTAAACTACTATTTCACAAATAGTGGATTTAATCCTGAGCTAGAGTTCTCAGGCCTGGACTAGTCCTCCACGAGGGAAACCAGGTTAAAATCGCTGTGTTTGCGTATGCTCTTCTGCTCTTTATTTATTTTCCGCACTTTACTCTGATTATTGATTGTTGGTGAAAGAGTTATTTTTAATTGGCTATTTTTCTATATAAACTCTATTCACCCCCCTCTAGAGTTGCCAAACTGTTCTTCAGGCTAAACACCTCAAAAGAATAATTTTACAAACAGAGTGGGAGGACAAAAGAAACCCACTCGTTGCCCTGGTTACGCCTGGTGGTCACCATCGGGCTGGAAGACAGGTGGATCCTCTGTTGCTGCTCCGATATCTGGCCACACAAAACCAGCTGGGTCAGACCCCAGAAAGAGCAAGTGCCACAAAGGAGGCTTCACTTAGGAACTAAAACCAGCATATCACAATAGAATATTAAAGATAATAAATAAAGAACTGATAATAATAGAGATAACAACAGTAAACTGAGTACGAAGAAACTATTCAAGTAGCCAGGTCACAACCCTTAAACCAAACAAGGACCGGGGTTGCAGCCCTTCACCTGAATAGAAACCCGTCTCAAATACTATTGGTACAGTGAAGACAATAAACGAAAAGAGGACACAGAACTGCTCCGGGAGCCAGGTTACAACCCTTAAACCAAAAGAGGACACAGAACTGCTCGTCGGTAGGCTACAAGTCCACTGAATGTGCCCAGATAACGGGATTGCCTGTAGCTGAGAATCTCTTCATGACTACTGAAACATTCTAGTTAATTAGCCTTAGTCAATTTCAGTAGGTACCCCTGACCGTGGTACTCAGGGGTCCCCATCCTAGACATGATGCAAGACAGTACTAGTTTATTTGTACAAACACAATCGCCTATGGTGTCCAAGTCTTTCATACTTGTCATGTCAGGCTAGCTGTCGTAACAGCATGCCGAGATATATCATGTCAGTCTACTTGTCAAGAGTGCACCACAGCAGGCCACTATCGTGTTCTATTCTTACAATAAATGAGAGAAACTTGCATAAAATAACTAGTGACATATTCTTGATGCCAAGGAAAAGATCTACAACTTTCACGTTGGGAGTTGGAAGAAATTTGAGCCACAATTCAGTCAATTAGGACATATAACCGTTAGAAATAGCCAAAATAGGCATTATGCGGGCTATTCAACGACACCATATGCGGCCAACTGCGACATGCGGCCTATGCGGCTCAACTGCGACATCTTATGTGGCCAACTACGACATACGACTCAACTGCGACATTATATGCGGCCAACTGCGACATGCGGCTTATGCGGCTCAACTGCGACACCATATGCGGCCAACTGTGACATGCAGCCTATGCGGCTCAACAGCGACATCATATGTGGCCAACTGCGACATGCGGCTCATGCGGCTCAACTGCGATATCATATGCGGCCAATTGCGACATGCGGCTCAACAGCGACATCATATGCGGCCAACTGCGACATGCGGCTCATGCGGCTCAACAGCGACATCATATGCGGCCAACTGCGACATGTGCCTCATGCGGCTCAAAAGCGACATCATATGCGGCCAACTGCGACATGTGCCTCATGCGGCTCAACAGCGACATCATATGCGGCCAACTGCGACATGCGGCTTATGCGGTTCAACAGCGACATCATATGCGGCCAACTGCGACATGTGCCTCATGCAGTTTATTTTGCGACATCATATGCGGCCAACTGCGACATGTACCTCATGCTGCAGATGAACATAGAAGTTTGACAAAAATTGTTTTGGCCATAACTTCCTCATCCAAAGTCGAAATCAAGCGAAACAAAAGCCAAAACTGCATGAAATTGAATTCTCTACAACATAGAACCATTAGTTTTCGAAAATAACCGAGATATATCATGTCAGTCTACTTGTCAAGAGTGCGCCACAGCGGGCCACTATCGTGTTCTATTCTTACAATAAATGAGAGAAACTTGCATAAAATAACTAGTGACATATTCTTGATGCCAAGGAAAAGATCTACAACTTTCACGTTGGGAGTTGGAAGAAATTTGAGCCACAATTCAGTCAATTAGGACATATAACCGTTAGAAATAGCCAAAATAGGCATTATGCGGGCTATTCAACGACACCATATGCGGCCAACTGCGACATGCGGCCTATGCGGCTCAACTGCGACATCTTATTTGGCCAACTACGACATACGACTCAACTGCGACATTATATGCGGCCAACTGCGACATGCGGCTTATGCGGCTCAACTGCGACACCATATGCGGCCAACTGTGACATGCAGCCTATGCGGCTCAACAGCGACATCATATGTGGCCAACTGCGACATGCGGCTCATGCGGCTCAACTGCGATATCATATGCGGCCAATTGCGACATGCGGCTCAACAGCGACATCATATGCGGCCAACTGCGACATGCGGCTCATGCGGCTCAACTGCGACATCATATGCGGCCAACTGCGATATGTGCCTCATGCGGCTCAACAGCGACATCATATGCGGCCAACTGCGACATGTGCCTCATGCGGCTCAACAGTGACATCATATGCGGCCAACTGCGACATGCGGCTTATGCGGCTCAACAGCGACATCATATGCAGCCAACTGCGACATGTGCCTCATACAGCTTATTTCGTGACATCATATATGGCCAACTGCGACATGTGCCTCATGCTGCAGATGAACATAGAAGTTTGACCAAAATTGTTTTGGCTATAACTTCCTCATCCGAAGTTGAAATCAAGCGAAACAAAAACCAAAACTGCATAAAATTGAATTCTCTACAACATAGAACCATTAGTTTTCGAAAATAACCAAGTTTTAGAGATCAAAACCAAGAAAACCGAAAAGTTATAAACTTAGATCTACAAAAAATTATCCATCAAAATGAAAAAGGCCAAGTTCTAAAGAGTCTTAAAATCAAGTAAGGAAGAGAATGGAACAATAAAACTTGAGATCCATCATGAAGCAAGTTTGCATTTGCCTAGCTCTCTTTTCTGGTAGGTGGAAGAGTAAATGGTGGAGAAGAAGAAGTGAATGAGAAGAATAAATGAAGAGAGAGAGAGAGTTAGGTAGAAATATAAATGTGGGTGGTGGTGGTAGGTGGGGGTTTTCTTTTGGTTAATGATAAACCCAAAAGCAAACCAAACCAAGCTAAGCCGAACCAAGCTAAGCCATAACCAATGACATGCCAAAATAACCATGCAGAAAAATACGCAATACGAGTCAAGAATACGTACACGTATACCAAGATACGTAATACGAACTATAGGCATTACAACTCTACCCACCTTAAAAGAATTTCGTCCTCAGAATTTAATCAAGAGGCTAGAATTGCAAGGACAAGCTATACTAATCGTAAGCTATAACAAGCAGTCTATCATGCAGTCATTTATTCAAGCAAGGAATTGAAAGCATAAGGCATAAGGAAGACATTATACCTTACGAGTCAAATAGGTCAGGATATCGTGATCGGATATCATCCTCACGCTCCTACATCGACTCACCCAAAGAGTGATGACCCCAAGCAACTCGGACTAACTTGATAGTCTTGTTCTTGAGTGTCTTCTCTCTTCGGTCCAATATAGACACGGGCCTCTCCTCATACGAAAGGTTGGTACCAACAACCAATTTCGAATGATCCAGGATGTGGCTCGGGTCCGAGATATACCGTCGCAGTTGGGATACATGGAATACGTCATGTACCTCACATAGCGACGGTGGAAGAGCGAGACGATAGGATACATCTCCTACTCGCTCCAGAATGTTGAATGGCCCTATATACCTAGGACTAAGCTTTTTTCGTACGCCGAAACGAAAGACGCCACGGTTAGGCGAAATCCTCAGGAATACATGGTCGCCGAAAGAAAACTCAAGAGGGCGCCGATGAGAATCGGTCCAATGACGCTGGTGATCTTGGGCAACTCGAAGATGATCTCTGACTCTTCTGACCACTTTAACGGTCTGAGCAATCATTTCCGGACCAAGCATATGCCTCTCTCCAACATCATCCCAGGCTAGCGGGGATCGACACTTCCTACCATACAGTACCTCGAACGGTGCCATCTGGATACTGGCCTGGAAACTGTTGTTTGTACGAGAACTGCACCAGGTGCACGTGATCTTCCCATAAACCACCGAAGTCGAGTGTACATGATCGCAACATATCTTCAAGAGTCTGGATCGTACGTTCTGACTGGCCATCTGTCTGCAGATGATAAGCTGAAGTGAACTGGAGGTGAGTTCCCAAACTTTCTTACAAGCTACGCCAAAAGTGCGACGTAAATCTTGAATCTCTATCCGAAGTGATACTGACTGGTACACCGTACAATCTGACAATCTGTCGGAGATACATCTCCGCTAGCTGAGCCGTCGACTGACCAACTCTGAACGAGAGAAAGTGAGCCACCTTCGTGAGCCTGTCTATGACAACCCAAATAGCGTCTCTGCCAGCCGGGGATCTAGGCAATCCAGTCACAAAATCTATGGTTATATGCTCCCATTTCTACTCGAGAATCGACAATGGTTGAAGTAGTCCAGCTGGTCTCTGATGTTCAGCCTTAACTTGCTGGCAGACTAAACAACGAGAGACAAACCGGGCTATCTCCCTCTTCATGCCATTCCACCAAAAGTGCTGACGGATATCACGGTACATCTTCGTGCCACCGGGATGAATGGAATACTGCGAACTGTGGGACTGCCATGATCTCCTGTCTGATATCTCCACTGGGTTCACAAAGACGCTTACCATGTCGAAGTGTTCTGTCTTCATGGATACATAACTTTGGTCTTCATCCTGCCTCACACTCTGCTCTGAGTCGCTGAAGCTTAGAATCTGCTGACTGCGCCATCCGGATCCTCTCGACTATAGTGGACTGGACTTGCATGCTGGCCATCAATGTCACACTGGAAGGGAGGACAACTTCTATATCCATCTTTTGAAGATCGGCTAACAATTCTGGTTGCGCTGTCAGAAAATAAACTCCGGCTCTCCTGCTCAATGCATCTGTAACAACGTTGGCCTTCCCGGGATGATACTGCAAGTTGACATCATAATCCACAACCAGCTCTAGCCATCTCCTCTGACGCATGTTGAGATCCTTCTGGGTAAAAACATACTTCAGGCTCTTGTGGTCGGTAAAAATTTCTACCCTATCTCCGTACAAGTAGTGCCTCCACAACTTAAGTGCAAACACTACTGCTGCCAGCTCCAAGTCATGGGTTGGGTAATTCCTCTCATGATCACGAAGTTGTCGCGATGCATAAGCTATTACCTTCCCATGCTGCATCAGAACACATCCTGAACCTCTGCCCGAAGCATCACAATACACTGAGAATCCTCCAGTTCCATCTGGAAGCGTGAGAATAGGAGCCGTCATCAAGCCTCGCTTCAACCTCTCAAAAGAATCCTGGCACTCTGCTGTCCAAGCAAACTGCACATCCTTACGGGTCAACTGGGTCAATGGTGCTGAAATTCGAGCAAAGTCTGAAACAAATCGTCGGTAGTAGCCGGCCAAGCCAAGAAAACTGCGAATTTTTGCTACTGTGCTAGGTACCGACCACGACTCAATGGCCACGATCTTCTGGGGATCCACTTCAACTCCTCCTCGGGTGATGATATGACCCAAGTACGAAATACGATCGAGCCAGAACTCGTATTTACTAAACTTGGCATACAACTGGTGCTCTCTGAGAATCTGGAGGACAACTCGGAGATGCTGTTCATGCTCCGCTTCACTCTTGCTATAGACCAGGATATCGTCTAGAAACACAATCACAAACTGATCTAAATAAGGCATAAAGATACGATTCATGAGGTCCATGAATACTGTCGGCGCTTTGGTTACTCCAAATGGCATCACAAGGAACTTCCAACGCCCATACCTAGATCTGAAAGCTGTCTTCGAGATGTCCTGCTCTCTGAATCTGATCTGGTAGTATCCTGACCGCAAGTCAATCTTCGAGAACATGGCTGCCCCTTTGAGTTGATCAAACAAGTCATCTATCCTCGAAAGAGGGTATCTGTTCTTGATTGTTACTGAGTTCAAGGTACGATAATCTACACATAATCTGGACGTACCATCCTTCTTTTTCACAAGAAGCATCGGGGCTCCCCAAGGCGATCCACTAGCACGAATGAATCCCTTTGTTCTGAGTTCTTCAATCATCTTGTACAATATCTCTAGCTCTTACGGCGCCATCCTGTAGACTCTCTCTGACACTGGGGCTGTCCCGGGAATCAAGTCTATAGTGAACTCGATCTCCCGCTCCGGAGGCATACCTGGAAGCTCTTCTGGGAAAACATCTGAAAACTCTTCGACTATCCGAGGTAACTGCACTGCTGCTACTGCCATTCGCAATACTGGAGGAGAAGGTTCAACTTTGCCTCGGAAAAAGGAAAACTCTGGCTCGCCGGGAATGCTAAAAACAACCCTGCCAATGTGGCAGTCTATCATAGCATACTGGTCCCTCAACCAATCCATCCCTAAGACCATATCATAATCGGCCATCGGAAACTCTATCAATCTAGCAGGAAATTCTCTACCGCTAACTACGACCCGACACGAGAAAAACACTCTATCTACTCCCACAAGTCCGTTACCAGTAAGTATATTGAGCCAGACTGATAATGACTCGGGCTCCAGTCCTACCCGTGTCGCAAATCGTGTTGACGAGAATAGTACCTGCCACCACCTCACCTGGTGCTATTCCTTCTTCTTCCATGGTCAAAGCCAGCACTTGACCATGTCCTCTGGGTGCGGGTCCCCTCTGCTGAAAATTCCTCTGCCTGCTGTGGATCAGGGCTTGGGCATACTGCTGCGGTCTCTGCTGCTGGAATGCCTGGGCCTGCATCGGCAATGGCCTCGGGAATGGGTACTGCAGCTGCTGCTGCTGCTGGACTGGTGCTGGTCGTCTAACTGAAGGACTAGAGAAGGCTGATGAACTTCTCCTGTTCGGGCAGTTCCCAACCCTGTGGTCCGGGGCACCACAAACTAAGCACAAACCCTGTGCTCTACGATACTCGGATACTACATGCCCTGGCTTCCCGCAGTGTGAACATCCCACTACGAAAGACTGCTTCTGTTTCTGCTGCTGAGGGTGCGTCGGGGTGGAATACTGAACCGACGTCATAGAGGCCACCCGCCTCGGAGCTCCAATGGTCAAAGCCCTGGCTGCCGGGGCTGGTACTGATGACTGATTCATCTGACCGTGAGATCGCTTCCGACCTTCGGTCCTATCCACGATCCTCTGGAAGGTGTACTCATGTCTCCGGGCTGCCCTCAATACAGTATCAAAAGTCTGATGCTCAAACTGCTCCACCGCCAATAAAATCTCTAGGTGGAGCCCCTGCTGGAACCGCTGGGCTCTATCGAACTCGGTCGCCACCAAGGTGGGAGCAAACCGACTAAGCCTAGAGAACTCGGCCGCATATCCATCGACCGTCCTGTCCATCTGCTTCAGATTGGTGAATCTCGTCTGTAGATCATACCGAGCTACAGTATCAAAATACTTGGTCTGGAATCTCTCCCTGAATACTGCCCATGAAATAGGGGCCACTAATCCATCGGCCTGTGCTGCCCACCAGCTGCGGGCAAGATCCAATAACTGCAGGCGCACCACGGCCACCTTCTCGTTCTCTGGAGTCCTGGCTACTTCTAGAATCACCTTTGTGTCCTGAAGCCATGCATCTGCAGTGATCGCATCTTTACTGCCATCGAAGAAGGGAGGGTTCAAGCGCTTGAAGCTGTTGGCCGCGCTATTACCCTGATGACCTCCTCTGGTCAAAGCATCTGCTACCGCCTGGTACAAGGCATCTCCGTGACGATCCTGGAAAGCTAATAGGGACCTGATAAGACCCACCAAAGTGCCATCATCAGGCTCTGCAGGCTGGACGGGCTGAACTGGTGGTTCTCCTTCAGTAGGCATGACTCTGGAGGCTACTCCTGAATGCTGGGCTTGATCTCCAGGTTGCTGCTGGTCAGCGGGAGGTGCCCCGCCTTGCAGATCGACAGGTCCAGGAACAATGCCGCTGAAGAAGACGACATCGAAAACAATAAGAAAGGACCATGACATATCAACGATACAAGCATGTGATCAGGTCAAGATTCTCAGGGATTTGAAGATACGAGCAGAGATCAAGGGCGAATACTGATTGAGACATCTATTCGGTAAACCCTCACATATCTTGAATTACAAGACCTGCATGGGCCACCACTAAAACCATGTCATGCCCCAGAACCAGAATACTGGAGAGCGGGGGCAGACATAGCCAGCTACGTATAATGAAATGGAATCCACGTCACTATACGGTCACGGCTGTCTAGATATATGAGGGTTTAACTACAATCCATCAGTCTTCTATGGTCAAGAACAAGCCTATTGTCTCAATCACAAGCAACTAGTAACAGTCACAAGATATTAGAGCATCAATATACAATAGTAAGGCGTCCCATACATTACATATTGGATGATCATGAAGCTAGTCGTACAAAATGTCAGGACCAGCAAGAGTTTTAGTCAATACATGATCAACCCTAGGATTTGTCAATCATGTTACAGCCCGTAGGCAGACAGTAAATAAAGGTACAATATGAGCTAACACGTGTTCGCCGGCTAAACGCCTCAAAAGAATAATTTTATAAACAGAGTGGGAGGACAAAAGAAACCCACTCGTTGCCCTGGTTACGCTTGGTGGTCACCATCGGGCTGGAAGACAGGTGGATCCTCTGTTGCTGCTCCGATATCTGGCCACACAAAACCAGCTTGGTCAGACCCCAGAAAGAGCAAGTGCCACAAAGGAGGTTTCACTTAGGAACTAAAACCAGCATATCACAATAGAATATTAAAGATAATAAATAAAGAACTGATAATAATAGAGATAACAGCAGTAAACTGAGTACGAGGAAACTATTCAAGTAGCCAGGTCACAACCCTTAAACCAAACAAGGACCGGGGTTGCAGTCCTTCACCTGAATAGAAACCCGTCTCAAATACTATTGGTACAGTGAAGACAATAAACGAAGAGAGGACACAGAACTACTCCGGGAGCTAGGTTACAACCCTTAAACCAAACAAGGACCGGGGTTGTAACCCTTCGCCTGAACAGAACTGGACCTCTGATCTTTATTGCTAAGGCCAGCATAAATAATCATGGTATTAAGGTAAGGTAAAACATGACGAACATGGCATGGGATTGCAATAAGACAATAAACGAAGAGATGACACAGAACTGCTCCGGGAGCCAGGTTACAACCCTTAAACCAAACAAGGACCGGGGTTGTAACCCTTCGCCTGAACAGAACTGGACCCCCGATCGTTATTGTTAAGGCAAGCATCAATAATCATGTCACAATCTTGCACAGGATCAGGATAAGACTAAGCTGGAATAAACTACATCCAATCAATCATGGCCAATCAAAAGTACGGCTTGATACTTTTAACTAACTAGGGTTATCACAGGCCTAGTTACTAGCAAGATGCAATAAGATTATCCCAACAGCCACAAGCCCTGCAGACCATCCGGTTATCCAGATCGAATGTCCGTTTGTGAAGAATGCAACACGTGACTGTGTGCTGGAAATGTGTCATACTCGTCGGTAGACTACAAGTCCACTGAATGCGCCCAGATAACGGGATTGCCTGTAGCTGGGAATCTTTTCATGACTACTGAAATATTCTAGTTAATTAACCTTAGTCAATTTCAGTAGGTACCCCTGACCGTGGTACTCAGGGGTCCCCATCCTAGACATGATGCAAGACAGTACTAGTTTATTTGTACAAATACAATTGCCTACGGTGTCCAAGTCTTTCATACTTGTCATGTCAGGCTAGCTGTCGTAACAGCATGCCGAGATATATCATGTCAGTCTACTTGTCAAGAGTGCGCCACAGCGGGCCACTATCGTGTTCTATTCTTACAATGAATGAGAGAAACTTACATAAAATAACTAGTAACATATTCTTGATGCCAAGGAAAAGATCTACAACTTCCACGTTGGAAGTTGGGAGAAATTCGAGCCACAATTCAGTCAATTAGGACATATAACAGTTAGAAATTGCCAAAATAGGCATTATGCGGGCTATTCAGCGACACCATATGCGGCCAACTGCGACATGCGGCCTATGCGGCTCAACTGCGACATCTTATGCGGCCAACTGCGACATGTGGCTCAACTGCGACATCATATACGGCCAACTGCGACATGCGGCTTATGCGGCTCAACTGCGACACCATATGCGGCCAACTGCGACATGCGGCCTATGCGGCTCAACATCGACATCATATACGGCCAACTGTGACATGCGGCTCATGCGGCTTAACTGCGATATCATATGCGGCCAACTGCGACATGCGACTCATGCGGCTCAACAACGACATCATATGCGGCCAACTGCGATATGCGGCTCAACAACGACATCAAATGCGGCCAACTGCGACATCATATGCGGCCAACTGCGATATGTGCCTCATGCGGCTCAACAGCGACATCATATGCGGCCAACTGCGACATGTGCCTCATGCGGCTCAACAGTGACATCATATGCGGCCAACTGCGACATGCGGCTTATGCGGCTCAACAGCGACATCATATGCAGCCAACTGCGACATGTGCCTCATACAGCTTATTTCGTGACATCATATACGGCCAACTGCGACATGTGCCTCATGCTGCAGATGAACATAGAAGTTTGACCAAAATTGTTTTGGCTATAACTTCCTCATCCGAAGTTGAAATCAAGCGAAACAAAAACCAAAACTGCATAAAATTGAATTCTCTACAACATAGAACCATTAGTTTTCGAAAATAACCAAGTTTTAGAGATTAAAACCAAGAAAACCGAAAAGTTATAAACTTAGATCTACAAGAATTATCCATCAAAATAAAAAAAGCCAAGTTCTAAAGAGTCTTAAAATCAAGTAAGGAAGAGAATGGAACAATAAAATTCGAGATCCATCATGAAGCAAGTTTGCACTTGCCTAGCTCTCTTTCCTGGTAGGTGGAAGAGTAAATGGTGGAGAAGAAGAAGTGAAGGAGAAGAATAAATAAAGAGAGAGAGAGTTAGGTAGAAATATAAATGAGGGTGGTGGTGGTAGGTGGGGGTTTTCTTTTGGTTCATGATGAACCCAAAAGCAAACCAAACCAAGCTAAGCCGAACCAAGCTAAGCCATAACCAATGACATGCCAAAATAACTATACAGGAAAATACGCAATACGAGTCAAGAATACGTACACGTATACCAAGATACGTAATACGAACTATAGGCATTACATTTTTCTTCAGTCGAACTCCGATCATCGCACATCATCATCATCATCGTGGAGAGATTTAAAGTTTTTTGACGATTAGGTCAATTACGCAGAGAAGATCTTCTTCTTCTTTTCCATAATAGTTAGGATCATTTTAAAAGAAGAACGAAAACTCTTGCATTTTTGTTCCTGACAAATTTTTTTTTCACAAAAAAAACAAAAATAAGGTTTTAGGTTTCTGTCGACTGTTCTCCATCATTCTCCGTGTTAAAATTACGGAGAATGACCATTCTCCGTGCTAAAACCACGGAGAATGGCCTTATCCATGTCAAAATGATGGAGAATGGCCATTCTCCATGTCAAAATGACGGAGAATGGCCATTCTTCGTGTTAAAATGACGGAGAATGGCTTCGTGATAAAAATGACTGAGAATGGCCATTCTCCGTCATTTTAACATGGAGAATGGCCATTCTCTATGTTAAAATGACGGCCATTCTCCTTGTTAAATTGATTGAGAATGACAATTCTCCGTTATTTTAACCCGGAGAATGACTATTCTTGGTCAATTTAACAAGGAGAATGGTCATTTTTCGTGGTTTTAGCACGGAGAATGGCCATTCTCCTTGTTAAATTGACGGAAAATGCATGGCCATCCTCCGTCATTCTAACACGGAGAATGGCTATTCTTTGTCAATTTAACAAGGAGATTGACCATTCTCCGTGGTTTTAGCACGGAGAATGACCATTCTCTGTGATATTACCACGGAGAATGATCATTCTCCTGCATTTTATGGCCAATTGAAACTTTGAAGGGCTATAACTTTTGACTGGGAGGTCGAAACGAGGTCCGGTTTGTCGCAAAAGGAGCGTATTTTTGAGGAGCCGAAGAATAATTGCTGCTCCGTTAGTCGGCCATCCGAAATTTTAGAATCGTAAAAAAAATGATATTTGGACCTCCGTTTTAACCGTTTTACCTTTTGTTGACCTTTTCGAAATTTTTCGACGAGTTTTTGAAGTAAGGTTTAAAGATTTTTGAGGAGAAGAGGAAGTATCGAACATTTTTTTAAGAGTAGTTTCATGGTTGTTTTTAATAAATTAGAAGGAAGGACAAAAGGTCATTAGGAACCCCCTTTATATATTTTTTGCTAATTCTGGGCACGCGATGAAATGTTATTCTGCGGTGGGTTTTTCATAAAACTTTTTATTTTTGGGCATTTCATAAATTTTCCATATATATATATATATTTGGAAACGGAGAATATTATTCAAAGCGAACCGGGGGTGGTGCCGGAAGATGGCCCAAGCACCTACAAAACCTCCACTCGGGAGGACGCCTACCTACAAAGTCAAACGAGGAGGCAAATCCGGCTGGGAGAACCCAGGGAGGGGGGGGACAAACGAAGAGGGCATGTGGAAGGAAAGAGGACCGGGAGGACCCCTCCCACCCCAAACTAAGGATGATACTTAAAGGGTGGGATCTGCTTCTTTCCCGAGCTGGTGGAGCGAAGGACCCTAGGCGGGATAGACACCGCTGCAAACTACGAAGCTGCCGGCCTAGGCTACACCTTCCGCGATCTACTGGGCAACTTAGGAGTCAGGAATTTGTCTGCAAAATAGGCCTCCAAGTTGATGTGTTCGTTGTTGTGTATGCCCAGCGCCGCATCAAGGGCCTGCTCGACCTCCAGCATTCTGGGTAGGATCGCGTAGGCTAGATCGGGGTTATCGTCCAAGTTGTGGAAGACGTAGAGTTCCCGGAGTGCCTCTTCTGGGGGAGCAAACAGTCATAATCCGCTCGAGAAAATCACGATATTGGATTGGGGAATCGCTGAGCGATGATGTTAGGACAGCAGCGGTGTTATCTAGGTTGGGTGCTGGATCTGAATCGACGGGGCCAGGGGGGTGAGGTGCTCGAGTTGGGGTCTTCGGTTGGGGCCCGGTGCTGAGGGGTTGCGATCAGGATCCCTGAGAAAAGTTGTGGTTCTGCTGCCTCGGAGTGAACAGAGGTCTCCTACTGACGGACCAGCAGAAATGTTGGCTGGAAAGCGGTCCTGTTGTTGTCGAAGAAAACTGCTGTACTGCCCTGAGCGAGACTAGCTGACTGATTGGCGATGTCAATGGTGGCGAGTTTCTTGCCTTGGTTGGGGGGGTACGCTGAGCAGTCAGGGATGGACAGCTTCGCAGGATCATCAGTGGCGGCCTGAGCGAGGGCGTCGAATTGGTTGGCGGTTAACAGTGGACGAGCGACTGGCTCCAGGGGTGTGCTAGGCTCTGGAACAGCAATAGGGTAAGTGCCTTTGAAGACGGTATGTGGTCGGGAGGGGGCAGTCTCATCATCTGAAGCGAAATGTAGATAGGAATTGGGTAGAGGGGTCGATGTGGGGATTTATTGGACAACGGTTGATGGGCTATGCGAGAGTCCGACTTTATTATATCCGGGTGAGTGCAGCGACATCGTGCCAGGAAGTGGCCCCTAGTGCGACAATATTTGCAGTAGCTGATCCGTTGCTCGAAGATAATTGGCTGAGTGTGCATCTTGTCACCCAGCGGTATGGGGATGGACTGCAGTAGCTCTCTGGAGATGTCTATCTCCATGCAGATTCTGGCGTAGTTGCCCTTGGCGACGCTTCGGGTTTTGTCAGCTACGGCAACGAACTTGTCGAAGGAGCTAGAGATCCTTTTCAGTGTCGCCGTGGCAAAGCATATGAGGGGGAGGTTTGGAAAAGTGACCCATGTGGACACGATCGAGGAGGATGGTTCTTCGTGAGTGTTCCATTTGGAAAGAGTGAAGTGGTGCTTGCCGATCCACCCTGAGCTGTGGAGCAGAACTTTCCTGACGTATGTGACAGATGAGAGGTATAGAAGGATGGAATTGGGGTTGAGTGGGGCGACGCTGTATCCCGGAGAAAGGTCCCAGGTGTCGACCAAGGTTTGGATCCGCTAGATTTTAGGGCAGGTGGGGGTGAAATGCATGACCCGGGTACGGTAAGGTCTTGGACAGTGCCGAGATATCTTCGTCAGAGAACTGCACGGAGATACTGCCTTCTCCAGACGGAGGGGGGGTCTCGATCGATTGGAGCGTCACCTCGGAGAGAGGGAAGACAAGCGTGTTCGGAGCTCTGAGCTTGTCCGTGAAAGACATGGCTCCAGATGCTTGATTGGAGGCTGGAGTCTTATGCTCCAAGGACAACGAGCCTGCCGTAAGAAGAGGAATGATAGGGACCCGTGGTATGGAAAGAACGTTGGAGTCTCTCGGTGGCGTGGCCGCGCCTGAAGGGCCAGACGACAGGAGCCAGGCACCGTTCCTCCTGTGTAGGGAGTGGAGAGGGGCTGCGAGGGGTGCAGAGACCAAATCGCTCGCTGCCCTCGACAAGCATGGCCTTGGAAGCTCCGCTATAAGAGTTCGCAGTGGGGCCGCCACATGCGCCCAAAACAGGGCCACCGATGTATGCGCCTACGGGGAAAGAGGTCCCGTGTCACCCGCAACAGGGCAACCGATGAAGGCGTTCGCGGGGTGAGGTAATCCGTATGCGCCCGAAGGGGGCCTGCTCTTTGAGTGTCAAGGGGGGTGCATCCGAATGAGCGCTTGCACACCCGATAGGGGCACAAGTATGGGAGGGTGGGCACATGAGAGAGCCGCACATGACTCCCCATGAGCGCCAGCAGCTCCACAGATAGGAGTGCCATACGAATAGCAGCGCCGCAGGTTGTGGGCGCGTGGCCCACAAACGGAAGGAGAGGAGGCACCTCCCAGGGAAGGCGCATGAGAGTAGGCGCATATGCCTATTCCGATAGTGCCACAGAGGGGGCCCTCTGAGGTGGGCGCATGCACACCCGAGGGGAGCGCATGGGAGGGCTGGTGGGCGCATAAGAGAGGCACGTACGAAGCACCGTATGCGCTTGCAGCTCCGCAAGTCAGAGTGGCACGCGAAATGGGGTTCGAAATTTCAATCTCGGTGTTGACGGTCAAGCGGTGCGGTCCCGATAGGGGCTGAAGGAGGGGGAAGTCTGAGTAAGCAGGCTCCCTGAGACTCCTAACTAGCATCGTTGGGGGAGGGGGTCGAGCGACCGGTTGGGTTGGCCTGCCGACGGCGGAAGGGCCGGCCAGACGCCGGAGGCCTGGAGGCAGGGAGGAGGAGACCGCGTTGGAGTAGATCTGGGGGACGGCTGCTGAGGGGGGCCAGAGGATGGGGTGGTTGAGGGAGCTACCTGTAAGTCCACTTCCCAAAATTTTAAATTTTTTTAATTTTATTTGTTTATGATTAATTTTATGGTAATTGTGAGTCATGCCAAAGCTTGTAGGTGGGCTATGACCATATTAAGGTCATATGACCTCTTGATAGCTTATATATGTATTATTTAGCTATTTTATACTTTTCTACAATTTTTGGATATTTTGAGGTATTTAATATTTAAGGTTTTATTATTTTTAAGGACTTTCAGGATATTGCAAGGTCATACTGGGGTATTTTTGGACCAAATATTATTTGGGCTCTAAATGACTAAAAATATTTTCTAGAATATTTTAGAATTTTTCTGAAGTTTTTTAGAATTTTTGGGAATTTTTATATAATTAAAACATGTAGAATTTATATTTTATAGGTTTTTGGAATTTACTGCGAGGTCACACGATGATATTTTATGTTTTATTATATTCTAGACACTTAGAAAAATTTTCTAGAATTTTTCTGGATTTTTCTGAAATTTATTTGATTTATTGGACTTAAAATGGTTTTTAAATAATTTTTTGAATTAAATAAATAAATACCCAGAAATCCACCCAGGGGGCCCCACCTGTCGGCGCCAACTACAGTAACCGTTCTCTCTCTCATATATATATTATTATATTCGCCCACCCTATTTAAATTCCAGTAGCCTTTTGTGGGAGAACTCATCTAGGGTTTCCGACTTCCCGAAGCAATTTCGTCAACCCCGATGTGCTTTTTGTGCGCCGTTTTTTTGCTGGAAGCGTATTGAGGTATAGTTTATGAATATGTAATTTATTTTCGTAATTTTTGAACCTAAATTTCTAGAAAAAAGCTTAGAGTGCTAGTTGTCCGAAATTTGAACGTTTCGTGTTTTTGAGATTCCGGGAGAACCAAAAATCGAAATC
Organism: Iris pallida; assembly: GCA_029216955.1. Classification (NCBI taxonomy): domain Eukaryota; kingdom Viridiplantae; phylum Streptophyta; class Magnoliopsida; order Asparagales; family Iridaceae; genus Iris; species Iris pallida. The sequence goes on from JANAVB010022597.1 coordinate 6,153,441, forward strand.
ACGAAACCGTTTGAAGTTTCGGAAACTAACACATAGCTCCATGACATGTAATTTTTCTAGAAATTATTTCGTTCATAGATTTTAGTTATTCTGTTGAACTCGGAATGATTGGTTGATCACCGTTTCGGTCACGATAGCCATAACGGCGATATCTTTTGACCAAAGGTGATTTTACGGCACGGTTGATTCCAGCGCACTCGTGGCGCTGAAATCTACCAAAGTACACATTCAAAATCTAGAGTTCACAGTGTTTGACCAGATAGTCAATGGCACGCCTCGATTTGTGTGTTATGGTTTCCAAAATTGGAAACATAAACTTTGATGGCCAAACTTGCAGGTTTAGATTATAAGATTATTAGGTTAAATAATGTTTTAAGTAATTTACTCCAGAATTAACTATTGTTAGATTAGTAACCCAACTAGCTACTATTCCATGAATTTAGAACTAGAACATTAGAATTGATTTGTGGTTTTCGTGCATGGTTCGTGGTGCGAGATGTTATAGGTTGACAGCTTCTAGATTGTCAATTTCCTTATCATCTACTTGTAACTACGGTTTGTGCAAGGACCTCAGGCAAGTGCACTTACTGGTTGCTTTCGATTCATAGTAGTCTTTTCATTTCATGTTTATACATATGTCTTGTTGCTTGTTGACACGTTCGTCACACGGAGATTAGTATCATGGATTTATTATATATTCTTGACTGTCATTCTCATAACCACCATGCTTGCGACCTGATTCCATGAGTACTACCTGGGCGGGAAAATATCCTAGTAGACGTGTGAACTACCCCTTATCCATCCCAATATGTCTAATCTAGACTGATAGCAGCTGCACACGACACGTACAGGGTACCGTATTTACCCTTTAGCCGTTCACATGTTGAACAAGATATTTCAAATCACATAGATAGCTGTATTTTTTTTTTCCTTGTCTTCTTCCACTTACCATGTCGTCAGTTATTTCTAGTTTTCATCTCTCATATGTTATTTTCATGTCTTGTTAATTCTATTGTGTTTTCGCATTGCCGTCGGTTTGTGTGTTCCATTCCTGTCTGGAAACCAACATTTTTAGCTTAGCTGTGGCTCCACTTAGCTTTGGAAGATACGGGTGTACTTGCAGACAGAAAACTAGAAATAGATAGCAGTTGTATCATTTCATTAATTGTAAGAACCTTGTATTTTCTTTAAATATAAATGTTGTAAATATTGAATAAATTTAGAAATGTGAATGAGCAATAAATGTTATTTTTTTGATTTTGAGCATCTTGGCCGTGACAGCGTTCAACCGCCGACTCTGCGGCGTAGGCTGGCTTGGACACGTCTCGTATCCGAAAAAGCGTGCGGGTCGTGACAAGTTTTGTAGTGGCCCATGCAGGTCATTTCGTAAAAGATTACGAACTTGTGGTGGTACTTAAGTTAGTCGTACTACTGCAAGCAGATACGAAAATTGCTCATTCGCAATTAGGATTGATTTAATTTTTGGGAATGACTAGGACTGGGAGTCCCTTATTGAATTTGACCCTTGGGTAGTTAAGGTTGCTAATTAGGCCATGTGATTTAGCCAATAATTTATTGAATTTTAAACCCTATTAGATATTTGATACGATGTCAGGATCAAAGGTGGATAGACTATTGGCTTGGTAAGTTAGGCCTTCATAGAATTCAATTCCTAATTTTGATCATTTGTGCCATTTTATCTTCTGCCTTCTCTAAACCTTATTTTATTTTAAAACTATTTGCGATCGTTTATTTTCAATTCCTAATCTTGGTTCAATTATCTATATGTTAATTCAAGTCGTCTTCGTTCATTTTGCGATCGTTTTTTTTTTCAAAACTGATACTTTTATTCAAGGACATATACTTACTTTTCTTATCATGATCGACTTGTTTGAATTTATAGAAGTTCCTTTGAAATTCTTATGGATATAGTTGAAATAATTTTCGATGACTTACAATGGTAAGGAAGATGCGCACTGTTCCTATTTATTTGAATTATGGAGACTGCGGGTTCACTACATCCAGCAGCGCACTGGCGTGGTATGACCCCTAAGTTGAAATAATTTAAGTAATCATAGGTTGTCAAATGTTACTAAAGCTATATCATAGTTGCATTATTGATCCTTTGATTTATTATGTCAACATTGGGTAGAGTTAATAAAGTGTTCGATAACATATTATACTTGAGTCACGAAACCAAGGGTTCACGGCAGCCAGATGTACACTGGCGAGGCATGGATTCTCGGTTAAATGACTTCGGATATACTTATGATTTTCGAATATCATAGCGACCATATCTTTATGGCATACGACTATTAATTTTTTTCTTTTAAATTTATTTGATGTCTTATTTCTTGTTACCACCTTCTCTACAACTAGTAGTTCTTTATTTCTCTATATTTTTCTATTTTTGAATTGTCATCTTTTAAACCTATTTTGATTTTCTTCCACTATATTTCTAAAATGTTTTTAGATTTTGATTCTATATGCCTGATCAATTTCGATAATCATAACATTATATTTGATTATTCTTTGTCGTGCTTATTCATATCGATTGGTCATGTCATATTTTGATGATATTCATGGTTGTGCCTATTTTTATCTTTTAAAATTTCGAGGATGAAATTTTTCTAAGGTGGGTAGATTTGTAAGCCCACTTCCCAACTTTTAAATTTTTTATTTATTTGTTTATGATTAATTTTATGGTAATTGTGAGTCATGCCAAAGCTTGTAGGTGGGCTATGACCATATTAAGGTCATATGATCTAGATAGCTTATATATGTATTATTTAGCAATTTTATATTTTTTTACAACTTTGGATTTTTAGGTATTTAATATTAAGGTTTTATTATTTTTAAGGACTTTCAAGATTTACTGTAAGGTCATACAAAGGTATTTCTGGACAAAATTTTTATTTGGGCTCTAAATGACTAAAAATATTTTCTAGAATATTTAGAATTTTTCTGAAGTTTTTTAGAATTTTTGGGAATTTTTATATAATTAAAAATATAGAATTTATATTTTATAGGTTTTTGGAATTTACTGCAAGGTCACACGATGATATTTGTGTTAAATATTTTATTTATATTCTAGACACTTAGAAATATTTTCTAGAATTTTCTAGATTTTTTTGGATTTTTCTGCAATTATTTTGATTTATTTGGACTTAAAATAATTTTTAAATAATTTTCTGAATTAAATAAATCAATACCCAGAAATCCACCCAAGGCGGTCCCACCTGTCGGCTCCAACTGCTACAGTAACCGCCTTCTCTCTCTCTCTCCTATATATATTATTATATTCGCCCACCCTAATTAAATTTCAGCAGCCTTTTGTGGGAGAACTCATCTAGGGTTTCCGACTTCCGAAGCGATTCCCGCCAACCCCGATGTGCTTTTTGTGCCGTTTTTTTTGTTGGAAGCGTATTGTGGTATAGTTTCTGAATATGTAATTTATTTTTGTAATTCTGAACCTAAATTTTTGGAAAATTCGTAGAGTGCTAGTTGTCCAAAATTTGATATGTTTTGATGTTTACGAGATTTCGGGAGAACCAGAAATCAAAATTATGAACCGTTTGTAGTTTCAGAAAGCTAACACATAGATCTACGACTTACAACTTTTCCAGAAATTATTTCATACATCTAGTATTTTAGTTATTCTGTTGAACTCAGAATTGATCGGTTGATCACCGTTTTGGTCACGATTAGCCATAACGGCGATATCTTTTGACCAAAGCGTAATTTTACAGCATGGTTGGTTCCAGCACACTCGTGGCGCTGAAATCTACCAAGGTGCACTTTCTAAATATAGAGTTCACAGTGTTTGACCAGATAGTCAATGGCACGCCTCAATTTGCGTGTTATAGTTTCCAAAATTGGAAACATGACTTTTGATGGCCAAACTTGCATGTTTAGGTTATATTTAGATTATTATTAGGTTAAATAATGTTTTTAAGTAATTTATTCCAGAATTAACTATTATTAGATTAGTAACCCAACTAGCCACTATTCCATGAATTTAGAACTAGAACATTAGTATTGATTTGTGGTTTTCGTGCACGGTTCGTGGTGCGATATGTGTTATAGGTTGACAGCTTCTAGATTGGCAATCCCCTCATCATCTACTTGTGACTACGGTTTGTGCAAGGACCTCAGGCAAGTGCACTTACTGGTTGCTTTCGATTCATAGTAGTCTTTTCATTTTATGTTTATACATATGTCTTGCTGCTTGTTGACATGCTCGTCACACGAAGATTAGTACCATGGATTTATTATATATTTTTGACTGTCATTCTCATGACCACCATACTTGCGACCCGATTCCATGAGTACTAGCTGGACAAGAAAATATCTTAGTAGACGTGTGAACTACCCCTTACCCATCCCAATATATCTAATCTTGACTGATAGCAGCTGCACACGACAGGTGCAGGGTGCCGTATTTACCCCTTAGACGTTCACATGTCGAACAAGATATTTCAAATCACATAGATAGTTGTATTTTATTTGTTTTTCCTTGTCTTCTTCACCACTTGCCATGTCGTCAGTTACTTTCTAGTTTTTATCTCTCATATGTTATTTTCATGTCTTGTTAATTCTATTGTGTTTTTGCATTACCGTCGGTTTGTGTGCTTGTTCCATTCCTGACAGAAAACCAACATTTTTTAAGTTAGCTATGGCTCCACATAGCTTTGGGAGATACGGATGTACTTGCAGACAGAAACCTAGAAATAGATAGCAGTTGTATCATTTTCATTAATTGTAAGAACCTTGTATTTTCTTTAAATATAAATATTGTACATGTTGTAATAAATTTAGAAATGTGAATGAGCAATAAATGTTATATTTTTGTGATTTTGAGCATCTTGGTCATGACAGCGTTCTACCGCCGACTCTGCGGCATAGGCTGGCTTGGACACGTCTCGTATCCGAAAAGCAGATGCGGGTCGTGACAAGTTTTTGTGGTGGACCATGCAGGTTATTTTCGCAAAAGATTACGAACTTGTTGTGGTACTTAAGTTAGTCGTACTACTGCAAGCCTGCGACTAGAAAATTGCTCATTCACAATTAGGATTGATTTAATTTTAGGGAATGACTAGGACTAGGAGTTCCTTATTCAATTTGACCCTTGGGTAGTTAAGGTTGCTAATTAGGCCATGTGATTTAGCCAATGATTTATTGAATTTTAAACCCTATTAGATATTTGATACGATGTTAGGATCAAAGATGGGTAGACTATTCGCTTGGTAAGTTAGGCCTTCATAGAATTCAATTCCTAATTTTGATCATTTGTGCTATTTTATCTTCTGCATTCTCTAAACCTTGTTTTATTTTTAAAAATATTTTACGATCGTTTTATTTTCAATTCCTAATCTTGGTTCAATTATCTATATGTTAATTCAAGTCGTCTTCGTTCATTTTGCGATCGTTTTGTTTTTAAAACTGATACGTTTATTCAAGAACAGATACTTACATTTTCTTATCATGATCGACTTGTTTGAATTTATAGAAGTTCCTTTGAAATTCTTATGGATATAGTTGAAATAATTTTCGATGACTTACAATGGTAAGGCAGATGCGCACTGTCCCCATTTATTTGAATTATGGAGACTGCGGGTTCACTGCAGCCAGCAGCACACTGGCGTGACATGACCCCTAAGTTGAAATAATTTCAAGTAAGCGTGGGTTGTCAAATGTTACGTCTATATCCTAGTTGCATTATTTGATCCTTTGATTTATTATGTCAACATTGGGTAGAGTTGATAAAGTGTTCGATAACATATTATACTTGAGTCATAAAACCAAGGGTTCACGGCAGCCAGATGTACACTAACGACGCATGGATTCTCGGCTAAATGACTTCGGATATACTTATAATTTTTGAATATCATAGCGACTATATCTTTTATTGGCATACGACTATTAATTTTTTTTTTTTTTTTTTCTTTCAAATTTATTTGATGTCTTATTTCTTGTTACCACCTTCTCTACAACTAGTAGTTCTTTATTTCTCTCATATTTTTCTATTTTTGAATTGTCATCTTTTAAACCTATTTTGATTTCCTTCCACTATATTTCTAAAACGTATTTAGATTTTGATTCTATATGCCTGATCAATTTCGATCATTCATCACGTTATTTTCTTGATTATATTCTTTGTCGTGCTTATTCATATCGATTGGTCATGTCATATTTTGATGATATTCTTGGTTGTACCTATTTTTATCTTTTGAAATTTTGAGGACAAAATTTTCCTAAGGTGGGTAGATTTGTAAGCCCACTTCCCAAATTTTTATTTTTTTTATTTTAATTTTTTATGATTAATTTTATGGTAATTGTGAGTCCTGCCAAAGCTTGTAGGTGGGCTATGATCATATTAAGGTCATATGACCTGTAGATAGCTTATATATGTATTATTTAGCTATTTTATATTTTTCTACAATTTTTGGATATTTTTAGGTATTTAATATTTAAGGTTTTATTATTTTTAAGGACTTTCAGGAATTACTGTAAGGTCATACGGGGGTATTTCTGGACCAAATATTTTTATTTGGGCTCTAAATGACTAAAAATATTTTAGATTTTTTTGAAGTTTTTTAGAATTTTTGGGAATTTTTATATAATTAAAATATATAGAATTTATATTTTATAGGTTTTTGGAATTTACTGCGAGGTCACACGATGATATTTTATGTTTTATTTATATTCTAGACACTTAGAAATATTTTCTAGAATTTTTCTGGATTTTTCAGCAATTTATTTTGATTTATTTGGACTTAAAATGATTTTTTAAATAATTTTTTGAAATAAATAAATAAATACCCAGAAATTCACCCAAGGGGGGCCCACCTGTCGGCCCCACTGCTACAGTAACCGCCTCTCTCTCTCCTATATATATATTATTATATTCGCCCACTCTAATTAAATTCCAGCAGCCTTTTGTGGGAGAACTCATCTAGGGTTTTCGACTTCCCGAAGCGATTCCTGCCAACCCCGTTGTGCTTTTTGTGCGCCATTTTTTTTTGTTGGAAGCATATTGAGGTATAGTTTCAGAATATGTAATTTATTTTCGTAATTTCTGAACCTAAATTTTTGGAAAATTTGTAGAGTGCTAGTTGTCCGAAATTTGACACGTTTGAGTGTTTTCGAGATTTTGGGAGAACTAGAAATAAAAATCACGAACCATTTCAAGTTTCGGAAAGCTAACACAGAGCTCTATGACATATAATTTTTTCTGAAATTATTTCGTTCATCTAGTATTTTAGTTATTCTGTTGAACTCAGAATTGATCGGTTGATCACCGTTTTGGTCACGATTAGCCATAACGACGATATCTTTTGACCAAAGCGTGATTTTGTGGCATGGTTGATTCCAGCATACTTGTGGCACTGAAATCTACCAAGGTGCACTTTCATAATCTAGAGTTCACATTGTTTGACTAGATAGTCAATGGCACGCCTCGATTTGCGTGTTATGGTTTCCAAAATTGGAAACATGACTTTTGATGGCCAAACTTGCATGTTTAGATCATATTTAGATTAGTATTATGTTAAATAATGATTATAAGTAATTTATTTCAGAATTAACTATTATTAGATTAGAAACCCAACTAGCCACTATTCCATGAATTTAGAACTAGAATATTAGAATTGATTTGTGGTTTTCGTGTACGGTTCGTGGTGCGATATGTGTTATAGGTTGACAGCTTCTAGATTGGCAATCCCCTCATCATCTACTTGTGACTACGGTTTGCGCAAGTACCTCAGGCAAGTGCACTTACTGGTTACTTTCGATTCATAGTAGTCTTTTCATTTCATGTTTATACATATGTCTTGCTGCTTGTTGACATGCTCGTCACACGAAGATTAGTATCAAGGATTTATTATATATTCTTGACTGTCATTCTCATGACCACCATGCTTGCGACCTGATTCCATGAGTACTAGCTGGGCGGGGAAATATCTTAGTAGACGTGTGAACTACCCCTTACCCATCCCAATATGTCTAATCGTGACTGATAATAGCTGCACACGACATGTGCAGGGTGCCGTATTTATCCCTTAGTCGTTCACATGTCGAACAAGATATTTTAAATCACATAGATAGCTGTATTTTATTTATTTTTTCTTGTCTTCTTCACCACTTGCCATGTCGTCAGTACTTTCTAGTTTTCATCTCTCATATGTTATTTTCATGTCTTGTTAATTCTATTATGTTTTCGCATTACGGTCGGTTTATGTGCTTGTTCTATTCCTGACTGGAAACCAATATTTTTTAGGTTAACTGTGGCTCCACTTAGCTTTGGGAGATACGGGTGTACTTGAAGACAGAAACCTAGAAATAGATAGCAGTTGTATCATTTTCATTAATTGTAAGAACCTTGTATTTTCTTTAAATATAAATATTGTAAATATTGTAATAAATTTAGAAATATGAATGAGCAATAAATGTTATATTTTTTTGATTTTGAGCATCTTGGCCGTGACATCGTTCTACCGTCGACTCTGCGACGTAGGCTGGCTTGGACACGTCTCGTATCCAAAAAGCGGGTGCGGGTATTGACACTGCCGGGCTGGGCTCACGCCTGTGGGAGGGTGTGGGCGGAGAGCCTCCGTCGAGGACAGCTAAAAGGTCGGGGGGAGTGGGGACTCAGCCAAAGGGGGGTCCGGGAGGGGGCCTCCATGGAAGGGAGGTGGGGCTCTACGGACTGGCTTTCCATCTTTCAAAAATCCAGTTCTAATTTCTGGGCCCTTTGTGTCGAGCATGACGGCACAGAGGATGCCAGTGTTCTCCATGGCCTGCCGGAGGCTGTCGAGCGTCTCCTGGTGGTACTCGTGTGACCCGTAGGAAAAGTTGAACCTCGCCACGTTCATGCCAGCCCTCAGCAGCCGCTCCACTATCTCCACCGACCGGGACGCCGGACCCAGCGTGCACACGATCTTCGTCTTCGGCCTTACAGTAGCAGTCGCCGTCGCCGTTGACATTGCCATTGGAGAAGAAGAAAAACGAGAGCTTTTTCTTTTGGAAAAAAAAATAGGCGGTTGATCGAGGAGGAAGAAGAGAGAATATATATATATATATATATATATATATATATATATATATATATATATATATATATATATATATATATATATATATATCCTTTCTCCAAGTTGGACCGTGGCTATATAAGCCACCCAGCCGTCCGAGGGGGGATTCAAATCCAAGACCTGTGCTTGGGCGCCCCCCCCCTCCGCACTACCACTAGAGGCTAGTGTCTTAGGGAGGCACACACACACAAACACAAACACATATATTTATATATATATATATATATATATATATATATATATATATATATATATATATATATATATATATATATATATATATATATATATATATATATATATGGTACCCGATGGCCAAACCTACGGGCGAGGGGGGCCTCGGCTTCATCAAATTAGCGCACATCGTGAGCGCCTGCTCCATGAAACTATGGTGGAAGCTTAGATCGCACGACTCTATCTGGTCACGGTTCATGAAAGCTAGATACTTCCAACATTCCCACCCAACTACGGCCGCCGCTAACAGTCGTTCCTCCGCATCGTGGCGCCGTATTCTCCACGGCCATCAGCTTGCTGAACCCCTGATCCGCTTGCGACTCGGCAACGGAGATTTCTCCCCTAGCTTCGAACGGTGGATTGGCGATGGGATCTACCAACTATCCCCTAACGCCCCCCTAGCTGTACGATTAGGGATCTCTGGGACCCAGCATCGGATTGGCGATGGGAGCGGATCAGAAATTGGATCGGGCAGGAGGCGACGACTGCACTCGAAGCCGCGGACGTTCGGATCGACGATCTCCCAGACAAATTGATGTGGTCCCCCAACATCGGAGGTTCGTTCATGATGGCCTCAGTAAGGCAGGAGGTGGGGGGCATGCCGTCACCCCTGCTCACGCCTTTCTGGCAATCCTGCATCCCCAACAAATTGTCTTTCCTGATCTGGAGAGCTCAGCATCGGAAGCGACCGACCGACGATTCACTTACCACCATCGACTTCAGCCTTGCATCCAGCTGCCACTGCTGTACCTCCCACAAACCGAAAATCGCGGAACACATCCTACTCTCCGAAGATCTTGCTAATCTGGTTTGGCAAGACCTCGCTCGACGATGTAAGAGGAGGTATCGGCCCGGGGGCTTCAACGAACTCCTGGCTAACTGGGGCGACACCCATGGCCATCAGATCGTCGCAGCCGCTGGTATTTGGGTTCTCTGGAAGAATCAAAACAAATTCAGGTACGAAGGCCGCCAATATAACCCAGCTCAACTGATCCGCGAAGTCCTTCGTCAAATTCTTAAAACCAGGAACCGCTTGCTCCCACTCCTCAGAGCTATTTTGTCAGGCTTTTCTTTAGTCGCGCTCACCGCTCCCTCTGGGACTGGTCTATATTTCTAGTTTTGTTTTATCGTTTCTCTGCGCTTGGCGCGCTTACTTGTGTAGGCTTCGACATTTTGTGCCTGATACATCAATAAAGCCCTTTTGTTCAATATATATATATATATATATATATATATATATATATATACACTATGGGAATAATTCCTATAGAGTATATCCTATTTTTTTACATATAAATTTATTCTTGGTTTTATTTCAAATGATATTTATATTACTGTGCATTAAAAATAATTTATTGAAATAATACATTTCTTTAATATATATCTATATATATATATACAAATATATATTCTCATATATATAATATATATATAAGTAAATATATATTTACTTATATATATTATATAATATATATATATATATATATATATATATATATATATATATATATATATATATATATATATATATATATAAGAATCCAGATGAGCTTCAGAGCTGCTCCGCTCCCTCCGGTTGGAGCCGCTCTGCTCCCCACTCCGCCGCTCTCGGCCGGATGGGTGGGTCGGCCGGTCGGCCTCCTCGGCCCGGCCGCCCCCTCTGTATTATCTTCCCCCTCGGACCCTCCCTCTCCCTCTCCCTCCCCGGTCAACAGATCCTCGCCGGCCCCCCCTTCTGTGGGGGGCCCCTCCGCCTGGACCTCTCCTCCCTGGGGTTCCTCCCACTCCCCCGCCGGCTTCCGATCGCCTCGCCGCCGTCGTCGCTGGCGACGTCGGCATCCCCGGGCTAAGCCCGAGCCCCCTCTGCCGGTTGCTGCTCAGCCAGCCGCGCCCCCTCCCACCCCGGAGCACCCTCCGCCCGCCGCCTCTCTAGCTCGTCCCCCTCGGCGGCGCCCGTCCCCTTGCGGTGGCCCCCTGCTCCCCCGACAGGGCTCGTCTTGCGCCTCACAGCCATTGCCCCTCCCCCCCGTGGCGTCGGTGAGGCCCCCTCTCTCTCCCCCGGCCTCGCTTTGGGTCCCCCGGAGGCTCTTCCCCCTCCTCCCGTCTCGGCGCTTCCTCCGGCGTCCCCGTCGCCGATGGCTCCCCCGCACCTGTGGTGAGAACTCGTCGCCGGCCCCGTTGACCCCCCGCGCCGCCACCCTCCCCTCCAGCATCGGCCTCCGTCGCTGGCTGCGGGATAACCCCCCACGCCGGCGGTAGGCCCCCCTCCGCCGGAGACCTCCTCTCTCCCCTCTCCATCCCCCCTCGCAGCCTCCCCTCCGCCGCTCCCGTCCCCGTCCCCTCTTCCCTCCCTCACCCACCCTTGCCACTCCTCCGAAGCCCCCCCGGCCGTGCCTCTCTGGGCCGGCCGGAGCTGATCCCCTCTGACGTACCAGCCGGGCCCCTCTCTCCGGCGGTCCTCCCTCGTCCCTCGTCGGGCCTTCCTCGCCGGAACGTCTGCATCGGCATGCCCACCGGCTACCCTCGCCCGCTGCCAGATCTTCCCTCCCCATCGCGTCATCCGCCGCCCGCTGGCGGACCTCTCCTCGCCGGGTCGGCCTCTCCCGTCAGAGCCTCGGGCTGTGCGCCCTCTCTCCGGGTTGCGCGCCCTCTTGCGCAGCGTGCCCATCGGGCCACGCGCCTCCTCTCTCGTACAGCGCGTCGCGCCCCTCGGGTCCAACCCTGCCCACGTGAATGCTTTTTGAAATTCAAAATTCATTTTTTGAATTTCGGTTTTGTGTTTCAGTCAAAAAAACCCACTAATTTCCAAAAAAAAGTGCACCGCTCGCTTCGGGCGGGGTGCCCCCAGGGCCTCGTGCCCACACAGTCCCGACAGTTGACTTGTTTGAAAATTTTTGAAATTTCATTTTGTGAAATTTTGAAATGGTTGTAATTTTCTGTTTGTTTTTTGTACCTGATGCTCAGGGCCCTTTTGTCTTAGGCCCAGTACCCGTCTGTAATGCTCTTCATGAGCTACTTTTAGCTTTCAATAAAATGCTCTTTTGTTATATATATATATATATATATATATATATATATATATATATATATATTTTTTTTAGGGTGTCTGCGCATCCCCACCAACCCCGTGGCCACTGCCACCCAGCAGGGTTGGTGCGGGAGGGGGCTCAATCCCGGGTCTTCCCGCCGAGAGCCCTCCCCCCTCGTGCCACTTGCGCTACGAGCGCCGGACATATATATATATATATATATATATATATATATATATATATATATATATATATATATATATATATATATATATAATTGATAGCTTGAGTAATGTGCATTAGACTTCATGAGTTAACATGACGTACACAAGCATTTTACTATCCCGAACCCTCGACGCACTTGAGGGTATCCTAACAACTTGTATTGCTAGGTTACGAGAGCACATTGTATAAATTAATCATGACACGCTTTTATTCATCCTAGCCTAAAAATATGTAGTTGCTTAACTTATAGGGCTTCATGATCAAGTCGTGATCATGAGGGTTTACTTAACATAACGTAAGCCTTGGTTGTTGTATTTGTAGGTCCTTAACGACACGATTGAGACAGGAGGGACCGGAGCTTTGCTTGCGCATTTCGAAGTTGCAGGCAAGTATACCTTGCATTGTGTTACTGATTTACATATACTTTATTTTACTCCTGCTTGTGTAGACTTAGTTAGATGCGCCTCGGTTATAGTCGATGATGGCATCGACGCCATTATATGTATACTCGACTTAGCTCTAGGTGACGTACCCTCAGTTGCGGAGTTGTTATTATAACTCCCACGACCGTGACACGCTTTATGACACAACACCGAGTGAGTTCATGTCATGGCACGAGCTGACACTCTTGACTGGCCATAGGTGCGAGTAGCACGTGTGACGGCACATATATAGTAGTGATGGTTCTAAATAGCTGACTTTGTATTGAGAGTAGATGGTTGGGTCGTGGACACGACTTGTACATTTTCTAGGCAAGGAAGACAACCAGTAGGTGTATGGGACAAACAGTTACATTATTTTAGCCTCAGTGGGACCCGGCTATGGACATGGATACCCGATTATGGGCCATACATACACTAGGGATATGTCTGGTAGCAGCCACTAGCTGAGCGCTTGGTAAGGTCGGGAGGTATACCAGTAGATGTATATTTACATCGGCTCGTAATCCGACATCGGCCCATGACTCGATGCCATTCCTTTATCTACCTACCCATACGTTCCAATATTGTTTTTATATGCATTCACTTAGACTGGCTAGCTCACCCTTTATGTTTATATCAGTATTTACTTTATAGTATGTTCCTATTTGTATCTTGCTATGTCCCGTGAGGACCTAGTGATAGAACTCAGAATTCCTAAGACCATAGTTTGGTGTGCGTATTGATCAATAGAAAGTTAAATAGATATAAACGTGTTCTAATCTTTCATAGGCGGAAACTAGGATTCACAAATTACATCTGCGACGGGAAGAAGCCAACAGTTCCTAGTAATCTCGAGCAGTCACGACCCCAAGATCTTCTGCACGTATTTCTTCCTCAGGTTGGATGTCATGTGGGCGACGATCTCCCAATATTTTCTTCTCCTTGGCGGCCTCACTTTCTCTCCTTACGTGAATCATGAATTTAGAGAAAGAGCTTCTTATTTTTGATCATAATTTGACGGCCAGAGTAGAGGATATATATAAGGCTACAGCAGGGACCATGAGGAGAAATTAGGGTTAGGTCTCCTAACGGATCTGGGTATCCCGTGTTCAGCCCAAATACACAACCCAGGCCCATTAACAATAGCACGGTCCACTAGAGAGCTATTGTTGCACTACCTTCCTAATCCCAAATTATGATTATGGGCTCCTTTTATTATATGCTCGTTTAGCTCCCCATGTTAAGATATCGAATGTCCGTCGATCAAATTAAGTTACTGACAACTATATTGATCGACAACTTTTATCCTTAAGTAGTACCACTCAACTTTATTTGTCATGTCGAATATAATCTACCGACAGGGTTTACATGACAATCCTTATGAGCTCCTTAAGGGGACATCATAAACCCGACGTATCGGGACATGGATTCCTTTTATAATCAATAGCCCATCATACATACAACGTTATTACCCAATTCATAGAGGTTGTTGACCCATAATGAATCTCACTCTTTTATGAGTCAACGTAATGCACAATACATATACATGTCTGTTATTATATCCGGATTAAGAGCACAAGCATCTATAATAACAGAGATGTTTGTTCTCTTATGTAGTCAGTACAAAGAGAACAACCTCAAGTGGTCCTGTTCAATACATACAAAGTGTACTAGTGTCAACCTATAGTCAAGATAGACTAATACTAGATTACACTACAACCTTTCCAATGGATTGTCCAAGTCCATTTAGGTTGTGAACTATTTATATATTCCATAAAAAACTGATAATATGATCTTCTGTGTGACACTACACACCATATTATCTACAATATAGAATATCAGACACTTGTATTAACACTTGCAACAAATACAATATGCAAATATTTGCCCATATGATTCTTATTCAAAAATTAAGGAAATAAAATTAATACAAAAGTGATGCTTTTAGTATATAACCCTAACACCTGGTTCCTTTCCAGATCCCGACGAGCATCTGTTCTCGACGATATACGGTTCCAGAATTGAGACAAGATACGTAGCGGAGGACTACGAGGTGCTTCCTGGGGAGTTCCCATGATTCAGGATATGCTTCTACTTTGGTTGAGAGCTTCATTATCTAGTTAGTCGTTGCTCTTGGCAAGTTATCTTTCCATTTCCAGTATTTTTATTCTATTGTATTGTGGGTTTTTTTACGACCCAGTCCTAAAATATGTAGGACTAGATACGTAGACATGTCAGCCGTATAGTGAATATACGTAAGCTGTAAAATGTAGTATAACCATGACAACTAATCTCATCCACAAAATGAAAGAATAATAGTTTCATAAAATCAATTTTGTATTATCATTTGTACAAATCGTTGGACGAAGACAAATCTACTGCCAACTATTTGAAATGAGAGAAAATATACAAGGAAAAGAATTTATAAAAATAGCAATGGACGATCCAAGAGGAATCCTTCTCGATAGAAAGGGGAGACCACGATCTTGGCAAGAGCACATACGAAAAGTCATAAAAGCACACACCTGGAGAAATCACCAGGTCCTAAGAGGAACGTAGCAAGATACATAATATACATGCCTATCTAACAATATAACATGCATAAAGAAAAATAGGATATAAACAGAAAAGGACTAAGCAACAACTAAACATGAATATGAGAACAACTACGCATAAATGAACTGCTGGAAAGGAAATATGAACACATGACAAGAAACGGATAATCAAACCCTCGCCCCCTGTATGGACACACTGGTTTGAACAAATAACTAACCCTCGTCCCTAGTGTGGACTCGCAGGTTTGAACAATTAACTAACCCTCGCCCCTAGTATGGACTCGCAGGTTAGTTCAAGCAATCAACCCTCGCCCCTAGTGTGGACTCGCAGGTTGAGAAAATTGAAACCAAACATAGCAGTTCAGTTATAACGTACTTGTTCTACGATACGGTACGACTCAATCAAGGTACATGTAAGAACAGATCTAATATGAAATATAATGTCAATCATGAACTATGACGGTATATGAACGAGACAACTAAACTAGTATGCATATTATGAAAGAAAACTCATATCAACAATCATCCAAGGCAACTAGATAATGACATGTATCAAAGAAAAAAAAAGATAAGCATGTACATAAACTGTAAAGAAAGGCAAGGTATACTTGCCTGAGGTTGTGTGCAAAGTGACAATATCCAGTAGCTCGAATCATCATATCAGTAAAGCAATGAAATGTCTAAAAATGCCTACCCAACAGTCCAATTCTGGACACATGGATAAAATCATAATTTTGGATCAAAACGATGTCCATCGTTGGACCCGCTATGCACCAAAAAGCGTGCCAGAGCTTATAGTCTCTAAAGTCAACAAACTATATGTCTACGGGTCTGGTTTAATAATACGAAACCAATCGTATTTCTAAAGTTATATTTTGTTGGGCCGTGCATAAATTTGCCCATTTGATCGGGTCGCGAGCCCGCCAAAATTGCATGTCGGTCGACCTTCTCAGAATCGGACCAAACTTGGCATACATGACCAAAAAAACAATATGGTCCTGTTGGTACAAGCTTCGTCTCGAAAGGACGAACGTGTACGAAGTTGTGTGCTAGTTTGCAGAAGGGCTGATACGGGATATCTCGACCGATACGCCTCTATTTCGTCGTACACGCACAACGAAATTGAGTTCTGTCGAATCCCACACGTCGACAACATCCATACGCGTCTTTTGATGCTCATAGGTTATGACCACGTCGCCCAGTTTGTCCGGGCGCACGCCGTATCGGTGGACAATTTATTGAAATCTACTATTTTTGAAAACCGATTTTTCTAAACTTTACCAACGAATTAATCTTTGTATAGTAAATGAAAACTAAATCTATAAGAAGGGTTTTGTAGCCCTTTAGGTTGTCTACAAAATTGTTCAAATAGATTTCTAGGTTTCTCATGGGATCGACTAGGTTTGGCCTTCCAAGTCGGCTCCAGGAACAGTTTTTCTGTCCTGTTTGGGGACAACTTTTTGGGGAAAATTCCCACATTGATTTATATTAGGTTTATTCCAACAAGTTATTGGACATGAACAAGGTTAAGTAGTCTTTATAGTGAATCAAATAGAAGGAAAAATGATCTATCTTGTGTCGAGAGAAATATGCACGAAGGGGAGTACCTGGCAGCATATAGGAACATAGCCCTCTCTGTTTCCCGACAGGTCTTTGGGATTCTCCGACGATAACCGGCGGCGGCAGGTGGCTCGAAGGGTTCATCTATTCCAGGTGACCTTGGTAATGGTCTTTGGAAGGGGCACGGCCCTTCTTGAGTTCGGGAATAGGGTTTTCCCGATAGGCTGTTCATATATATCGAGTTTAACTCGACTATATGGCCGATTCGAAATCAGATTTTGAAAAGAATTTCTATGTAATTCGGAGGAGGATCGGATAAGGGTGGCATTGCTATGGATTTGGATGAATCGGGGTTCAAATTCGAACTCACATAATCCAAAAAAAAATCAATAAAAATCAATGATCAACTCTCATAGTGCGATTTAGCTGTGAGGGAGATTTTGTCACCTTTGACTCGCGAGATATTCAATATATCATGAGTTTTTGGTTTTATATATACATACATATATATGTACTTATATATACAAAAATTCTTCTACTAATAACTTAACAAATGACAAGGAATAATAATAATAATAATAATAATAATAATAATAATAATAATAATAATAATAATAATAATAATAACAATTTTAATAATAATAATAATAATAATAATAATAATAATAATAATAATAATATTTCCACAACACTGTATTAGGGTATCATAAATTGGGGGTGTATATACTTCTACTACTATTACTATTACCTATATTAAATCAATACCCTTTTTATTTAAAATAAAATAAATAAGTAAATATTTAAAACGAACGATAACCAATTCATGTTTAATAAATTTTAGTCAACAGAATATTAAAATAAATAATCGTAGTGACACCTACATCTAATATGCTAGTCTAGACATTTGACTGCACTAGCCGTGCCATATTGTCTAGTCAGTGAGCATAACAAAATTTAAGCATGACTACGACTATATTTATAAAAAAATAACAAAATAATTCAACACAAATTATTTAAGCAATTACAAATAATAATAAAATGAAAAAAAATCCTTGAAAATTTTGGGAGATTACATCCTACCCAACTTATAAAAAATTCGTCCTTGAAATTAATATAAAACTTAATATAAAAATAATAACGAGGCTAAATATGAAGGAAGAGTAGGTATATCAAATCATAACCTGGTTTCCGTAAAGATGGGGGAGATAGTTATATGAGGAATCCAAACTGACACCATATTCTATGAGATAGGGTATTCTTAGTCTTGCAAGGATCATGGATATTTAGTTCGTTTGAGAGAAGGGGTCAAAATTGCATGGTTAAAATCAAATGAGATGAAAATAGGCATCCGCGGTTTGTTCTAAGGAAAAATATGTCGTACATGTAGTGTAATTAAAATGGAGCACAGGATGGTGTGTTTGTGTGGGACATGTATGTCATGTGTGTAGAGTGGCACGCCTAGTTCATGAAGGTGAAATTTGTTGGAAGGAAATGGCTAGTGTTGTGCTCCAAATATCAAAGTTATGGTAGAGGTATCAAAATGATACGGATAGAAATATATGTTGAAACCCACTGATTTATTAGCCCTAATCGGAGGAAATGTGTTGAATTCGAAGATCGTACTTAAATTTTTGTACAATGGAGAAATGATTACGTATATCATCTTTGTGCTTCTAAATTGGCGAGGAATGCTACGACGACCCACGTACCGAGGAAAATGAATGATTCACTCATCTTTAGCACAAGAGGATTATTGATAGGGTAAAAAATTTAAGACACGTCATGCAAGAATTTTCAAGGACTAAGTCCTAAATTTCTATTCATGATAAGCCTGCTAGATTATGGTCATAAGATTTCTAATGGTGTCAAAGATAGTGTTCATGCATTGCTGTCGATAATGCATAATCATAGTGAGATGAAGTATTATGCTATGGATATTGGCTAAGCTAATAAATGTGTTGTTCTAATTCGAAGTCATAAAAATAGTGTAACTAGAATAATACTTGTTGATTCTCTAATCTCGGGATGGTTTCCTATCACAGCCATGGTAAATGCTTGTCCTTACTTTTGTCTATTCATCTCATGTCTAAACTATACTGCTTGGTCGGGTAAGGGTTTGGAAAAAAAATTAATGGTTTAAGAAATTAAGATAAAATGATTAGAGATTTAGGGTACATGATTCCTTAGAGAGAGATGGTATGATAGTCGTCTAAGTTAGGGGTATGATTAAGTAAATGATTCTAATCCTCCTTAATTTCGAATGATTAGAATATCATGATAATTGATTTAGGATCGAGGAAAAGGACGAGTAACTCAAGGCAAGGTTATATTCACCTGGCTTGGCCGATGGTTAGCTACACTTTGTATATCCAACTATCAGGGCCATAGGGGAAGACTTCGTGTCTACGAGCGCTTGTTTTTCGAAATAGGTGACGAGAAAAAATAATAATAAAAGTTCAATGGAGATGGGATCGAATTGCAAATATGGGTCTTAAAGGTGATTGAATAGTTCAAAGGGAGTTGTAAAGACCGTTGTGGTTGAGGTCCTAGAGGGCAAGTATATTTGTCAGCTATATTTCAATCCACACGGTAATCATATAAAGAGCGAACCAAGCACACTAGGTTGATCATACCATCATGCACCGGTTCTGATTAGACAATATGTTAGTGGACATGCCCAGATAACATGTCTTAAAAAAGCTCAATAAAAGGATGAGCTTGCAAAACTAGGCTATAATAGCAGCATTAATCAAGACAGTTAAAATTTTGAGTATGAGAGAAGATGAAGAAAGTGTGAATAGTTCAAGTTCTTCAATTAAAATCTAAAACTCATCCGGTGTTTGTGCCTATATAGTCATCCTATTTTCTTCTTGTCTAAGGCCTTAGTTAAGGTCAAAGGGGGTGTTAGGTCGTGAGACATTCTACCCAACTTATAAGAGTTAAATTAGTAGTGTGATGGGGTCATGGAACATGTCTACCTAGTATGAATCACCTTCCTAACCTTTATCAAACAGGAAGGAAGGGATAAGAATTACGATAGAAGGAATCAAACAAGCTGCAAATCAAGGGAGTCAAGCGATAGTTCGAAAATAGAATCGAGGAGGAAGGTCAAGCATGTGGATGAGATCCTAGACTCCAATCCTATATGCAGGCTTGCTTGGTACTATAAGGTAACCAAATAATTTATCGTAGACCTGTATGAGCCACCACAAAAATATATCACAATCCACCAAAATATGTAGGACTAGGTACGTAGACATGCCAGCCGTATAGTAAATATACGTAAGTTATAAAATACAGTATAACCATGACAACTAATCTCATCCACAAAATAAAAAAATAATGGTATCATAAAATCAACTTTGAATTATCATTTGTACAAGTCATTGGGCGGAGACAAATTCACTACCAATTATTTAAAATAAGAGAAAATATACAAGAAAAAGGATTTATAAAAATAGCAATGGACGATCCAAGAGCAATCCTCCTAGATAGAAAGGGAAGACCACGATCTTTGCTAGAGCACCTGCAAAAAGTCATAAAAGTACACACCTGGAGAAATCACCAGGTCCTCAGAGGGACGTAGCAAGATACATAATATACATGCTTATCTAATAGTATAACATGCATAAACAAAAATAGAATATAAACAGAAAAGGACTAAGCAACAACTAAACATGAATATGAGAATAACTACGTATAAATGAACTGCTGGAAAGGAAACATGAACACATGAAAAGAAACGGATAATCAAACCTTCGCCCCTAGTGTAGACTCGCAGGTTTGAAGAAATAACTAACCCTCGCCCCTAGTATGGACTCGCAGGTTAGCTTCAAGGAATAAACCCTCGTCCCTAGTATGGAATCGCAGTTTGGACAATTAACTAACCCTCTCTCCTATTGTGGACTCGCGGGTTAGTTCAAGCAATCAACCCTCATCCTAGTATGGACTCCCAGGTTGAGAAAATTGAAAACCAAAGTAGCAATTCAGTTATAACACACTTGTCCTACGAAACTGTAGGACTTAGTCAAGGTACTTGTGAGAATAGATCTAATATGAACTATAATGTCAATTATAAACAATGACGGTATACGAACGAGATAACTAAACTAGTATGCATATTATGAAAGAAAACTCATATCAACAATCAACCAAGGAAACTAGATAATGACATATATCAAAGGAAAAGAAACATAAGCATGTACATAAAATATAAAGAAAGACAAGGTGTACTTGCCTGAGGTTGTGTGCAAAGCGACAGTATCTAGTAGCTCGAATCGTCAGATCAGTGAAGCAATGAAAGTTCAAATCCTGCAAACGCCCTCAGATGCTGAAATAAATATCATGAACATTTTTGGTAGAAAAGAAATGTCTAAAAATGCTTACCCAAAAGTCTAATTCTGGACACAAAGGTAAAATCATAATTTCGGATCAAAACGATGTCCACCGTTGGACCCATTTTGTATCGAAAAACGTGCCAAAGTCTATGGTCTCTAAAGTCATCAAACTATATGTCTACATGTTCGATTTGATAGTACGAATCCAACCGTATGTCCAAAGTTAGATTTCGGTGGGCCGTGCACAAATTTGCACGTTGGATCGGCTCGCGGGCCCACCAAAATAGCGTTCCGGTCAACCTTCTCAGAATCGGACCAAACTTGGCATACATGACCAGAAAATGATACGATCCTGTTGGCATAAGTTTCATCTCGAGAGGACAAACGTGCACGAAGTTATGGTACAGTTTGCAAAAGGGCCGATACGGGGTATCTCGACCGATTCGTCTTGATTTTGTCTCACATGCATAACGAAATTGAGTTCCGTCGAATCTCACACGTCGACAACATCCATACGCGTATTTCGATGCTTATGGGTTGCTACTACAATGCTCGATTTGTCGGGGCACATGCCGTATCGGTGGAAATTTATTAAAATCTACTATTTTTGAAAATAATTTTCCTAAACTTTACCAACGAATTAATCTCTGTACAGTATATGAAAACTAAATCTACAAGAAGGGTTTTGTAGACCTTTAGGTTGTATGCAAAGTTGTTCAAATATATTTTTAGGTTTCTCATGGGATCGACCAGATTTGGCCTTCCAAGTCGGCTCCAGGAACAGTTTTTATGTCCTATTTGGGGACAACTTTTCGTGATTTTTGAAGGAAATTACCCCATTGATTTACATCGAGTTTATTCCAACAAGTTATAGGACATAAACTAGGTTAAGTAGTCTCTACAATGAATCAAATAGAAGGGAAAACTATATATCCTATGTTAAGAGAAATGTGTACGAAGGGGAGTACCTGGCAGGGTATAGGAACAGTGCCCTATCTATTTCTCGGTAGGTCTTTGGGATTCTCCGGCGATAACCAGCAGTGACAGGTGGCTACAAGTGGCTCGAAGGGTTCGACCAGTCCAGGCGAACCTTGGTAATGGTCTTTGGAAGGGGCACGGCTCTTCTTGAGTTCGGGAATAGGCTTTTTCCGATAGGCTGTTTATGTATAGGCTTTTCCCGATCGGCCATATAGTCGAGTTTAAACTCGATATATATATATATATATATATATATATATATATATATATATATATATATATATATATATATATATATATTTTATATATATCGAGTTTAAACTCGACTATATGGCCGATTCAAAATCTAATTTTGAATAGAATTTCTATGTAATTTAGAGGAGGATCTTATAAGGGTGGCATTGCTATGGATTTGGATGAATCGGGGTTCAAATTCGAACTCATCTATCCAATTTTTTTTTATAATAAAAATCAATGATCAACTCTCGCAGAACGGTATAGCTGTGCGGGAGATTTTGTCACCTTTGACTCGCGAGATATTCAATATATCGCAAGTTTTTGGTTTTTGCTGTTGTTATATATATATATATATATATATATATATATATATATATATATATATATATATATATATATATATATATATACACCTAATTAAAACCTTAGTATTTACAAGAGAAAAATCTGTAAAAATAATTTAAAAATCTAAACATATAAGTAAAATGCTTGGTGGCACTTTCCTAATTGTGGGATAAATTTGCACATATATGTACTTATATATACAAAAATTCATCTACTAATAAATTAACAAATGACAAGGATAATGATGATAATAATAATAATAATAATAATAATAATAATAATAATAATAATAATAATATTTCCACAACACTATATTAGGGTATCATAAATTGGGGGTGTATATACTTCTACTACTATTACTATTAAATATATGAAATCAAAAGCCTTTTATTTAAAATAAAATAAATAAGTAAATATTTAAAATGAAAGATAACCAATTCATGATTTGAAATTTTTTACTCAATATAATATTAAAATAAATAATCGTAGTGACACCTACATCTAATATACTAGTCAAGACACTTGACTGCACCAGCCGTGCCATATTGTCTAGTCAGCGAGCATAACAAAATTTAAGCATGATTCAGACAATATTTATAAATGAATAACAAAATAATTCAAAACAAATTATTTAAGCGATTACAAATAATAATAAAATAAAAAAATCCTTAAAAAATTTGGGGGATTACATGTTTGTTGCTACCAGACTCTGGATTCATTTTGTTGTACTACGGATATTCAGACTACTCTGCATTTATTTTTGTACTTTTCTTTACAATTTTTGTGGATTAGATTTAGATGATTGCATGCTATTTGTTAGTTTAGTTACATTTACAGCGTAGTACACCTAAGTGAGCCCATTAAATTGGGCAGCTCACTCTAGACTGTATCAGGTAGCCAGGTTATGCCTAAATCCCATATATTTTGGGAGTGGGGCGTAACATGGTTTTAGTGGTGGCCCATGTAGGTCAGTTTATCACTTAGGTTACAAACCGATGTGAGCCTGCAATTAGGACTAGGAAATGTAGAATCTCATCCACATTTTGATTATCACCTTTAACTTCTATATTCCTATATTACGATTGAAAAATCTAGCATCTTGCTTGTTTTCTATGCCTATCTTATGAAATTTTGTCTCTTTTAGAGAGATGCATCTGTGCAGCGGACGCATAGCATATGGTGGTCCCCGGCATGTGATACGACACCCAGCGACGACAGGACTCCAGATCCAATAGAGATGACTCATGGACGTGTTCAGTCCATTCCGACGACCCCATCTATTCATGTGGGGTTCGCACCGCAGCCTGCACCGATGCACCAGGAGGACCAAATGTCACAGATGTCGATGCGACAGGAGGAGAACTCTTTGCCACCACCACCACCCTTCCCTTTCCAGATGCCGCATAGAGCATACCCGCAGCAGGTGTCGTATGCACCCAATCTGCCCTAGATGCCATATGGAGCATACTCGTAGCAGATGTCGTATGCACCAATTCTGCCCCAGATGCTGCAGTCGGAGGGTCATCCCCAGATGTTCCAGTTCTTCCAGGCAATAATGCAATAATAGTAGCAACAGACGGAGGTCATGAGGCAGACTCTGATGACTGCCTTAGAGAGGACGGCAGCCCCAACACCTGTACCACCACCAGCCCTAGTACCAGTTCAGCCGGTGGGCAGCATTCATAGGTATCGCCAGATGGACCAGAAACCCTTCAAGGGTAATGATAGCCTAGAGGAGATCTCTGATTGGATAGCCAGCACGCAAAAGATCTTGGATGCTTCGCAGCTACCTACTGACTTGTGGATGACTACCGTGAGGACCTAGATGGAGGGGAACGCCCATCATTGGTTGGAATCAAAGGAGCACAAAGTCAGCAAGGACAAGATATTAGAGCAGTTTCTTGAGTACTTTAAGGCGAAGTACTTCCCAGATACCATCCTGATGCTTTCTACAATCAGTTCCTCCACCTCAAACAGGAGAACATGACCGTAGACGAGTATGATGCAGAGTTCAGCCGCCTCAGCCGGTTCGACACACTACTGATACCCGATGAGAGAGAGAAGGCCCGGAGGTTCCATCACGACATGACGAAGAGCTCCAGAGGTATACGAGCGCACAGTCGAGGACTACATATGAGGA
The DNA here is from genome assembly GCA_029216955.1 of Iris pallida. Classification (NCBI taxonomy): domain Eukaryota; kingdom Viridiplantae; phylum Streptophyta; class Magnoliopsida; order Asparagales; family Iridaceae; genus Iris; species Iris pallida. The sequence goes on from JANAVB010022597.1 coordinate 6,178,595, forward strand.
GGTATTAGCCGAGGCCAGAGTCCAGGAAGCCATCAACAGGGATCCATTAAGCGCGAGGCGCCCTACTCACACAGCCGCACCAACCAGAGTTCAAACAGGAGGCCCGACCAGACGTCCGGGAACCCATCTTCAGCAGTGGGTCACCCCGTACCAGGCGAAGGAGCTTCCAATTTGTCACTATTATGGCAAGAAGGGACATATTCATAGGGACTGCAAGAAGAGGCTCAACCAATGCCTGAGGTAGATCAGGACAGCACCAGGCCGCGGACTGCCCGCAGCATTATAACAGAGCTCAGCAGTTGGCTCCAAGGCCAGCTCTACCAGGACCCAGGCCATGAGTAGAGCGACTACAGCCAAGCGAGCACCAATCCCAAGAGGATATCAGAGGGGACCACTGCCTACACAAGAGGCACAGTTCAGACAGCAGACACAGGCTCAGAGGAGAGGACATGTCTTTGCTATGGCAGCAGAGCAGGAGGAGCCAGAGGGAGTGGCAATCACAGGTACGATCTTAGTTGCATCGTTGCCTGCTATAGTACTATTTGATTCTGGAGCCATATTATCTTTCATATATAGTAGTTTCGTAGCTATGCACAAAGTAGCCACTTCACCTTTACCTAAGTGTTGGAAGATTTTTACGGGTGGAGGGATCGTTCCAGTCACTAGCACGTGTAGGACGTGCTCTGTGGTTGTGTGAGGGGGAGTGTTGAGGGCTCAATTTTTGATGTTTCCTATGCCAAATTTTGACGTTATATTAGGGATGGACTGGTTGAGCCAGTATCATGCCATCTTAGATTGCCAGAGGGAGAGCGTCATCTTTAGACCGCCAGACCAGCCAGACTGTTAGGAGTTTGAGTTCAGGAGAGGGACCGTAGAAAAAGAAGTAGGCCAGCCCGTCGGTGTCTATGTGGCGATGGAGGCAACACCCCCATCGATCGTTGTAGAGTTCATGAACGTCTTTCCGGAGGAGATGCTAGGTCTTCTACCTGAAGGACAAATAGAGATTTCCATCGAGTTGGTGCCAGAAGTAGCATCGATCTCTTCAAATGTATACCGGTTAGCAAAGAATGAGCTAGATGAGTTGAAGCTTCAGAAAGAGGAGTTGCATGACAAAGGGTTCATTCGACCAAGTACATCACCCTGGGGAGCTCCAGTATTGTTCGTGCCAAATATGGATGGGTCCGTCCGAATGTGCATTGACTATAGAGCCCTGAATGTCTTAACCATCAAGAACAAGTACCCCTTGCCTCGGATCGATGATCTGTTCAACCAACTAACTGGAGCCAGGGTGTTCTCGAAGATCGACTTGAGATCAGAATACCATCAATTAAAGGTACGAAAGGAGGACATTCCAAGCATTGCTTTCATAACTCGTTATGGTCACTACGAGTTCCTGGTGATGCCTTTTGGATTGACTAATGCACCTGCTGTGTTCATAAATATGATGAACAGAGTGTTCCACTAGTACTTAGACCAGTTTGTGGTCATGTTCATCAATGACATATTGGTGTACTCGAAGAGCCACGAGAAGCACCTACAGATTGTGTTGGAGATGCTGAGGCGCGAGAGACTCTATGCCAAGCTGAGCAAGTGTGAGTTCTTTCTGGATTGTGTCTCTTTTCCCAGACACGTCATCTCAGGAGAAGGTATCTCTGTAGACCCAGCAAAGATCTCGACCGTAGAGACATGGCCAACCCCTACCAATGTCTCGGAGGTTATTAGTTTTCTTAGACTTGTCTGATATTACCGGAGGTTCATAAAGAACTTTGCAAGGATCGCTGATTCGATGACTCGCTTGACCCGCAAGAAGCAGGAGTTTATCTGGACAGAGGAGTGCCAGGTGGCATTTGATGAACTGAAGAAGCATCTTACCATAGCACCTATTCTGACTATCCTATCCAGACCGGAAGGATTCGTGGTCTACAGCGATGCATTCGAAAAAGGATTGTGATGCATCTTGATGCAGCACGGGAAGGTGGTAGCCTATGCTTTGAGGCAACTGAGGATTCATGAGAAGAATTATCCAATCCATGACTTGGAGCTTGCTGCAGTTATCTTTGCCCTGAAGCTTTGGAGACACTATACGCATGGATAAAGGGTAGAGATATTCACAGACCATAAAAGCTTAAAGTATGTCTATACTCAGAAGGATCTGAATCTGAGGCAAAGACGGTGGTTGGAGCTAATAAAAGACTTCGAGATCGAGCTGCAGTACCATCCAGAAAAGGCTAATGTGGTAGCAGATGCCTTGAGCAGGAGGCCTATAGCGTACATGTTGGCGACTCAGTGCCATCTACTGGAGGAGTTGCGAGAGTTAGGGATAGAGGTGATATTATCGGAGGAAGATGGCTAGTCTTCAAGTGCAATCTTCGTTAGTTGATAGGATCAGAGCCGCCTTGCCGACAGATGCCAGATTTTTACGACTTCGGCAGAGGACAGAAGCCGTTATACAGGTGGGGCTACACATTCATGAGGACGAAACTCTGAGGTGTAGAGACCGCCTCTACGTTTCCAATGAAGAGCTTCGTCAGGAGCTGATGATGGAGGCGCATAGTCCAGTATACTCCATCCACCCAGGAGGTATGAATATGTACAGAGATCTGAGATAGCATTTCTGGTGGCATGGAATGAAACGAAAGATAGCCCGCTTTGTAGCCAAGTACTTGGTGTGTCAATAAGTCAAGGCTGAGCATCAGAGGTCAGCAGGACTGCTCCAGCCACCAATACCGGAGTAGAAATGGGAGCACATTACTATGGACTTCATTATGGGTTTATCGAGGAGTCCGAGTGGACATGATACAGTTGGGTAGTAGTGGACCGACTCACCAAGTTAGCTCACTTTCTGCCCTTCAGCGTGGGACAGTCTACAGAAGCCCTAGCTGAGATATATATGAGGAAGATCGTGCGACTTCATGGAGTCCCGGTTAGTATATTGTCTGATCGAGATTCGAGGTTCACCTTGCACTTCCGACGGAGCCTACGGGAGAGCCTTGGGGCCCGTCTGAAGTTTAGTACGTCATATCATCCCCAAATAGATGGGCAATAAGAGTGCACCATTCAGACGCTAGAGGATATGTTAAGGGCATGCATGCTAGATTTTAGGGGATCATGGAAGGACCACTTGCATCTAGTAGAGTTATCCTGCAACAATACCTATCAGGCAGTATCCAGATGGCCCCCTTCAAAGCATTATATGGCAGGAAGTGCCGTTCTCTAGTCTGTTGGAGAGATATGGGCGAGAGGCAGATACTCAGACCAGAGTTGGCGGTTCACATAGTGGAGAAGGTGAAGCAAATTCAAGGGCACTTGAGAGCAGCTCAAGACAGGTAGAAGCACTGGGCAGACCCAAACCGTCGACCCCTGGAGTTTAAGAAAGGGGGCCATGTCTTCCTGAGGATCTCACCTACCGGAGGTACCATCAGGTTTGGAGGAAGAGTAAAGCTGAGTCCAAGGTACATTGGACCCTTTGATGTGCTAGAACAGGAGAGGTCGCCTACCGGTTAGCTTTGCCACAGACATTAGAGGGTGTTCATGACGTGTTTTACGTATCATATCTGAGAAGGTATGTGCAGATCCTAGCCACGGCCTTGACCACTCGGAGATCACTGTCGGGCCGAGTTTGTCTTATGAGGAGCAGCCGGTGGAGATCTTAGATCGGAGGAAGAAAGTTCTATGGGGTCAGGCCATCTTGCTAGTTCGTATCGCTTGGAGGCATCATGTGTCAGGCGAATTGACTTAGGAACGCGAGGATGCGATCCTTGAGTGTTTTTCCTATCTCTTCATGGGGCTAGGTATGCATGCATTATTATTCAGTCATTTATATCTTGCTGCTATATTAGATGTCTAAATTTTGAGGACAAAATTCTTTAAGGTGGATAGGTTGTATGCCCTCTGAATTTTAATTAGAATTGATTAAGATTAGTTAGGATTTAAATACTTTTAATTATGAATTTCTAGTTATTAATGAATTCTCACTTTTATTTTTGATTATCATATGCACATTGTCGTGACTTTTAATTTAGAGCACAAGACTAGTCATTTTCTCAAAACCAACTTCACATGTATGATCTAGTCGAGACACTCTACACCCATGACCTTCATGTCCTACTCAAACACACCTTCTTGTGCTTTATTTTAATCGATAATTTTCCTGATACAAGACCTAATTTTGATTCATACCATGGAGTCACATTTATTTCTGACTTGAATTGGAGGCACCATTTTGACCCAAACCTGTCAACCCAAAATATGAACATGCCCCATATTAAGCCTACTACACACCTGACACTTGTGTCCCATTAAATTGAGCCCCTACATGTTACTTATTTATTCGTGATCATAAATGACTTAAATTAAGCCATTGATCACACCTTGCCCGACTTGACCCAACCCGACTCTAACAAACCAAACCCAAGCTTCATTTCATCCTCTCATGAATATCTACACACACAATACCATTCCATTCCTACAAAATACCAAACACATAAAGCAAACACACCCCTATGCCTAATAGACAAAATCATTATCCATAAAGGTTAGAGAAAATTTCCCTATCAAGACACTCTCATCCTCATCATTCAAAATTCACCTCTTTTGGCCACGCCTAAGAGATTGCTTTAGGATAGCCACCTATGACACACCCAATCCCATGACCAATCCCCCTTCAACAATATACTTCACTTTTGAAGAGATTCCTTAGTACTCACTCTCTCTCTACTTTTCTAAACATCCAGCTAACACCCCTTCCTTCATTATAACAAACATCTCTCTCTCTCTCCTTTGTATACATAAACCCAATAGCCCCTTGGCCGAACAGTAGCTGCCCCTCAAACCCTAACTTCTCTATACCACATCATCATCTTCCTTCTCCTTCCTCCTTTTTATCTTCCCCTTCTCCTTCCTCCTCCTGAACACCCCCCCCGCTGTCGCGACATGCTGCTGCCATATTTGTCGACTGTGCTGTCATGCCTTAACTGCGTGCATGCCGCTTAGGTCGGCCGTCGCGGTGACCCCAGGGCGGACCCCCTCGCCACCTAGGCCATCGGAGCACCCCACAAAGCGTGCGTTGCTGCTGTTACAGCTGCTGTCGCAGCAGCCGAGTTTGTCGTGCCGCCGTGCACTACATCGACCTCCGCCAGACCTCCCCCTTGGTCGACGACCCTCTAGAAGGGCGGCGCCACCTCCAGCAGTCCCCACAGGATATTTGGATCTCCAGAGCGACGGTGTTCCGCCGTTGCCGACATCCCGGAGTTCTCGCACCGACGAGACACGTTTCTGCCACACCGTAGCTGCTGTCCGACCTCCCTCGTACGTCTTCGCCGTCGTAGTGCACGCCTATGACAGGAGGTATACACTCCTCCTCTTCCTTTTGATAAAGCTTGATATACCATGTTGAACTTGTGTGCATGAATCTCTCTAAATTTGATGTACACAGCATGTAACACCATGTTTAAAACCATTCCCAACAACATGGGAATAGAAGATCCATCAACACTCTATATATTGGAATGTAATAGTAGGTTACATAGGGGTATAAACCCTTTTGCACACACTTTTTCCAATATGCATACATGACACACTTTATATATATAATATATAATATAATATATATATATATATATATATATATATATTTTTATATATATATATATATATATATATATATATATATATATATATATATATATATATATACATGAATCTTATGTATAAATATATATCCATTATTTTTCTAGGATGGCTAATATAATAGTAGGCTTGAGTCCAACCCCAAGACCTTAGTTATGCAAACATTGTATATGGATACCAACACTTTATTCATTTAGGGGTGCAAGAGTTGTATATATATTTATATGTATATACATATGTATATACATATTCTATAATATTCCTATAAACATATATGCAATTTTATATATGAATATATATATGTATATATTCTTTTTTTTTCTTTTTTTTCTTTTTTTTGAAGAAAGGAGCTTTATTGATGTATTAGGCGCAAAATGCTGAAGCCTATACATGTAAACGCGCCACGCGCGAAGAGTTAGCAGAAACAAAAAAATGCCATTAGCTAAAAACAGGTTCCGCCCCTGAGCACGAGGTTAGGTCAGCGCCTTCTAAAAATGGTCCAGAGAGTCTCTGTAGTGCCACCTGATTTTGAGGATTTGTCGAAGGGCTTCCCTATTCAGCTGCCTGGGGTTGTATTGGCGTCCTTCGTACATATATTTGCTCCGGTTCTTCCAGAGCACCCAAATACCGATAGCTTTGACGATCTGATGCCTGTGAGAGACGCCCCAGCTGGCGAGGAGATCGTTGAAGCCCCTGGCCCGATGAGCCAGCCCACAACGGCGGGAGAGGCTGTTCCAAAGATAAGCGGCGAGGTCACCGGAGAACAGAAAATATTCAGTAGTTTCTGAACTTGGGGAAGTGCAGCAATGACATCTTGAAGCAAGGCTGAATCCGATGGAGTTGAGGGAGTCATCGGTAGAAAGCTTCCTGTGGTGAGCTCTCCAGACCAGAACAGACCATTTGCTGGGGATGCAGGAGTACCAAAAAGGTGCGATCAACGGGGACGGTACGCTGGTGCCTCTCACCACGATCCTGGCAAAGGCCATCGTGAAAGTTCCACCGGAGTTGGAAGTCCACCACAAGGTGTCATAAAAATCGTTGAGCTGTACTTCAGCTGCGACGAGGTCGGCCGCCGCCACCGGCCCCAACCAATCTTTGATCTGGTCCCTCCTCCACCCCCGAGTCATTGTCGCATAAATCACGGATCGTGCAATTAGGGGGGCGGTCGAGTTTAGCTGGAGGACCACATTGCCGAGCCATCGCTCGTGGCACAGCGACAAGCTGCCGTTGCCAAGCTGCAGGCTGATTAAGGGTTCGATGAGGTATCTGCCGTGAAGGATATGGCGCTAGGATGCGGAGGAACGGTTGTTGGCTACGGTCATCGTAGGGTGGGAATGTTGGAAGTATCTAGCCTTCTTGAACCGAGTCTAGATGGAGTTATCCGAACGGAGCTTCCACTACAACTTCATGGAGCATGCATCAATAATATGAGCAAGTCTGCTGAAGCCAAGTCTGCGCACATCGGTAGGTGTGGCAATTGTGTCCCAGCTGGCCCATTGGTGCTTATCCTTGCCGTCGAGGTGTCTCCAAAAAAAGTTGGCAAATAGGGATTCTAACGAGGATAACACCTTCTTGGGGGGAGCATACAACCAGGGTGTAGATGGGGATAAAGGATAAGACATGCTTGATTAGAATTATCTTTCCGCCCGGAGATAGGGTCACGTTGTGCCATCCCATAATTTTTTCCTAATTTTGTTCACTAGCCCTTCGTAGATGCCCGAATTAGATTTACCATATACCAGCGGGCACCCCAGATAAGAGAACGGCGGGTATGCGATAGAGAAGGAGGTCAGGATGGCGAGAGTAGCCGAGTGGTTTTTGTCGGCTTTGTGATGGGTGTAGATTACGCTTTTGTCGGTGTTGACTCGTTGGCCAGAGCATCTGGTGTATTTCTCAGGCATTCTGCTGACTACCTTCACCGACCTGATGTCACCGGATGAGAAGATGAGGATGTCGTCTGCGTAGGCCAGATGGGTTATTAAAGGGGAACCAGTGGTGGTATGAAAGTGGTAGAATCTGGAGGTATTTGGCATGCTATTCAGGTTTCTGCTGAACGCTTCGGCGGCGATGATGAAGATGGTGGAGGATAGGGGGTCTCCCGGTCGAACCCCGCGGCTACATCTGAAGAAGTCGTTGGCCTATCCATTGATGACAGTGGAGAACCAAGAATTGCTGATGGATCTGAAGATGACGTCAATCCAAATTTCAGAGAACCCGAAGGCCCTGAACACCCAAATCATGAATTGCTAGTCCATACGGTCATAGGCCTTCTCCATGTCGAGTTTGATGGCGATATTCCTTTCCCTGGAAGGGAATTTCATGCAAGTTATCATTTTATGAGCGAGAAGGATGTTGTCGGTGATATTCCGCCCAGGGACAAAGCCGCTTTGCTTCTCGGAGATTATCTTGGAAAGAAGATTGGACATGCAGATCGCGATGATCTTGGAGATGATTTATTGGTGAAGGTGCATAAGCTGATCGGTCTGAAGTCTTTGAAGGACTCCGGGTTGTCTTTTTTAGGGATTAGGATAAGGTTGGCACGAGAGATAGATTTCGGGTAGCTCGTGCCTTGGAAGAAGGCAACAACAACCTCATGAAAGTCCGATTCAATGCTGCCCCAACAAGATCGAAAGAAGACATCGAAGAAACCATCAGGCCGAGGGCACTGTGTTCGTCGAGGGCCCAGACTGCATACTTTACTTCCTCCGCAGAGTAGGGGTCAAGAGCTGTAAGTTCTCTCGCTCACTGATTAAGTTGGGGATCTTAGCCAGGAATTCCTCATCTTTAACGACGGCGTCTTTGGAGAATAATTTGTTATAGAAGTTAGCGGCTGTCACGTGGATGCTCTGCTGGTCTTTGAGTAAGATGTCGTTCTTGTCGAAGATTTGGTGTGGATTAAGTTGATGTCTGCGACCTTTGATGCAAGCATGGAAGAAAACTGAATTTCTGTCCCCTTGACATCCTAGGTTAATCTAGCTTTCTGTTTCCAACATTCTGTCTCGACCTTCAGCCGAGACTTAAGGAGAGCTTTGGTGAGGTTGAGTGCGGCACGAGCCTCCGTAGATCTGTCTGAGGCGTACCTGATCTCAGCATGGGTGACATCATCCTCCGCCATCTTTATCTCTTGGAAGATGTTGCCGAAAGCGAGCTTGCTCCACGTTGAAAGCTGTCACGACCCGCACCCGGTTTTCGGACGTGAGCTCGTGAGCAAGCCAGCTACGTATCGAACGGACTCCAGCCCGACTCGAAAACGTAAACGCTGTCAAGGCTATGGTATACTGCCAAATCATGGCAAACAGATCTATATCTCAATCCACAATAAGAGTAATAAACAATAATGAACAAGTATGGGTCGTGGTCTGCAGCCCACTAGCATGCATGGCCGATAAGACTCTAAAGAAAAATAACAAGAGTCTAAACTGAATCAAGATACATGATATCTTATGATAATGAAAAAAAGTACGAGCGGATAATAAACACAATAACGATACCTGAATTCCGCAAGCGTATCATCACGTCTGCCATCCAGAGCTGCTAGCTAACTCCATGCAATAACTAACCTGAAGAGATCATCAGGTCCTCAGGGGACATAGCAAGATACGTAAAAATGTGCCTATCTAGCAGTTTATCATGCAATAAAGAAAATACAGGAAATAAACAAGAAAGACCAATCCGTACGAAAATACGACTATACACGACTGGAAGAACCACTACGCCTAAGCGAACTGCTGGAGAAGAACAAAAGAACACGACATCACGATGTCAATGGACAACCAATCGAATACTCAAACCCTCGCCCCTAGTGTGGACTCGCAGGTTTGAACAACCACTAGCCCTCGCCCCTAGTGTGGACTCGCAGGCTAGCATCACCCTCGTCCCTAGTGTGGACTCGCAGGTGTGAACCATATACTACTAACCCTCGTCCCTAATGTGGACTCGCAGGCTAGCATCACCCTCGTCCCTTGTATGGACTCGCAGGTGTAGACATATAACTACTAACCCTCGTCCCTTGTGTGGACTCGCAGGCTAGCATACTAACTCTCGCCCCTAGTGTGGGCTCGCAAGTTTGCTTAACTACTAACCCTCGTCCCTTGTGTGGACTCGCAGGCTAGCATACTAACTCTCGCCCCTAGTGTGGGCTCGCAAGTTAGCTTAACTACTAACCCTTGTCCCTAATGTGGACTCGCAGATTAGCTTACTAACTCTCGTCCCTAGTGTGGGCTCGCAAGTTAGCTTAACTACTAACCCTCGTCCCTAATGTGGACTCGCAGGTTAGCTTCAAGAATTTTAAGGTACAGCAGTTCCGATATGACTTATTCATCCTATGACACGATGCGACTCAGTCCAAGTACAAGAGATGATACGACACGACCCAATCACGATACACGAGAAAACCAATCCAATATGAACTATAAAGCTAATTATAAACAAGGCTATATATAAACTAGCAGGCATGATATACAAATCACATATAAATAATCAAATAATAAAACTGTATAATAATATAATTATGCATGTAAATAAACTGTAGAGGAAGGCAAGGTATCTTGCCTGGTGGTTGCACGCAGATCCAACAAAATACAGTCAACTGCAAAGCCATGAAGTCCAAGTCACCATAACTGTCTCCGAAAGCTGAAACAAACATCGCCAACATTTTTAGAATAGTCAAATTTGCTAGAATTACCTGTCTTTAAGTCCAATTCTGGACACAGGGGCAAAACGGTAATTTTGGGCAAAAACGATGCCCACCATTGGACCCGCTTTGCACCGAAAAGCGTGCCAGGGTCAATGGTCTCTAAAGTCGTCAAACTACATGTCTATGGATCCGGTTTTCCGATACGAACCCAACCGTATGTCCAAAGTTGGATTCCGGCAGGCCATGCACAAAATCGTCCGTCGAGTCGGACCGGGGGGCCCGCGATACGGTGATTTTATCAACTGTCTCAGAATCGGACCAAACTTGGCATACAGGACCAGAAAAATGATACGGTCCTGTTGGCGCAAGTTTTGTCTCGATCTGACGAGCGTGCACAAAGTAATTGAGAAATTTGCAAAGTGTACGATACGGTGAATTTCGACGGATACGCATCAAATTTGTCGCATACACGCGACCAATTAGAATTCCGTCAAAGCCCACACGACCACGAAGCCGTTATGCAGCTTTCGATGCCTTCGGTTCGTGAGCACGTTGCCTGATTTGGCGGGACGCACGTCGTGTGGAACAATTTTCTAGTTTTGAAAACAGGTTTTTGTCAAAATTTGGGATCCGATTTCTCTGCGTGTAGTCGATATAATTGGGTTCTACGAATTGGGTCGTGAAGCCCTATATGTTGTCTCAAAGTGTCTTCAATTAGTTTTTTGAAAATCTTAATATGTTGTTCGAAAACTGGCCTCTAATATGGATATTTGGACTGTTATATACTCTATTTCTAGACAGGTTTTCGGTCGATTTTGTGTCAATTTTTTGGGTCGATCGTACGACTATTTCGAAATCTAACTACTGGGGTTTGAAGACGATTATGTTGGCTTTCCAAACTAATTTACGGTTCACGATACGATCAAGTATACGGGAAGAAAAGAGGTGAGGAAGTCGGTACCTGTATTCGGGTTGCTGCTGTGCTAGTGCTGTTGTCCTGCACGCGCACGCGGTTTCCTCGCCGTCCGGCGACCCACACAACGGCGCCCGGCCGTGGGTGGCCGCCCCAAGAGTGGTGAAGGCGCAGGAGTGGTGGCGAGGCCTTAGGGTTAGGGTTTCGATGTATAATCCGCTCCTCTCTCGATATTTCGATATCGGTTATATACGATGTACTCAATGGTCGGGTTTACAAAGGTTGCTGTGCGTGGGGAATGACCTGGTGCTGATGGGCTCGGGCCATGCTGGCTCGGGCTGGGCTCGGATCCAGCTGGGCTTCCTGGGTTAGGCCGAGCCTAGGGCTTAGTTGGGCTGGGCCTTAGCTGCTTTGTTCTCTTTTATTTCTTTTTCTTTAAATCATTCTATTAGCACACATGTATATATATATTTATATATACATATATCCATGTACATATATACATATATACATATGTATTTATTCGTATATATATTATCTATACGTACACACACACACACACACACACACACATATATATATATATATATATATATATATATATATATATATATATATATATATATATATATATATATATATATATATATATAAAATATATATATATATATATATATTTTTTTTTTTTTTTTTTATATATATATAAAATATATATATATATATATATATATATATATATATATATATATATATATATATATATATATATATATATATATATATATACTACCAATATTAATATATATAACATGTCAATATTTATATACATATTCACCCATCTCAATATATCAATATTAGTATATATAACATATCAATATTTAATACATATTTTACCTATACCAATATATCAATATTAATATATATAGCATATCAATATTTAATATACATATTTTACCTATAACAATATATCAATATTAATATATATATATATATATATATATATATATATATATATATATATATATATATAACATACCATATTTAATATACGTATTTTACTTATAACAATTATTTAGAAAATATTTCCCAATTCCTAAAAATATATATACGAAAATAAATACCTTTACCAAACATGTCTACAAGGCCGTATTTGGTCCCACTACATGCCTACATGGGCTTGGTTTTAACTTGGCTCAATCTGGACAGGTTCGGTACAACCGGGTTCCCGAAACTCAATAACATAATTAAATAATAAATAAAATCTTCGGTACGGGTTAAGTCGCAACTTGGCCTGGTTTTCCTAGTTAGGACACTACTATGGCTCGACATTTTCCTACCATGGCTAAATACTAGTCAAAGCACGCCACTTGCACTATCTGTGCCATGATTCCTAGTCACCTTGTACTCCAATTCCTAATAATGGCTAAAAATTATCTACCGTAAAAACTAACTAAATAATTATTTACAAAAATCTAAAAATTGCCATTTAATAATAATAAATAATAATAAAAATAATTCAACAATTTTCGGGAAGGGGAGCTACAAATCTACCCACCTTAAAAATATTTTTGTCCTCGAAATTCCAATTCATAACTATTCCTTAAAATTCAAAGTCTAACTATCACCTTAATCTACTCAAATTTTACTTCTCAAAATATTTTATAATCTTCTCTAGTCATCCCGTAACTACGAAACTTCGAGGACTTCTACCCACCTTTGGTCACACTACTCCTCAAAATACGGTCACTAAAGTCTTATGGTCTTCTAACTAGTTGCTAACAATTCTACCGGCAGATATCTAGGCATATGGCATCTATAACCCTCATATCTATAAACAACCAAACATTCAAAAGTCAAGCAATATTATATTATAATCTAGGAATTTCTGTTGAATTCTAGACAACACGATCACTCGTCACCCCGGAATAGGAAGGGACGGGAATCAATGGTACGGAAAGCAAGGAAGTATAATCGAGAGCAAATATGGAGTTTTCAAGGACGTAGAGAATTTCTAGGAGAATTTTCAAAGCAGAGTGGATTGAGATTTCTAAGGTTTAGTCAATTGCGCAGGCTCGTACCAGTATAGTTACGTAACCGGTACGATATGCTCTGACCTGCTTGGGCCACCACAAAAACTTGTCACGACCCGCACCCGGTTTTCGAATGCGAGCTCGTGAGCAAGCCAGCTACGTATCGAACGGACTTCTGCCCCACTCGAATACGTAAACGCTCTCAAGGCTATGGTATACTGCTAAATCATGGCAACCAGATCTATATCTCAATCCACAATAAGAGTAATAAACAAGAATGAACAAGTATGGGTCGTGGTCTGCAGCCCACTAGCATGCATGTCCGATAAGACTCTAAAGAAAAATAACAAGAGTCTAAACTGAATCAAGAAACAGGATATCTCATGATAATAAAGAAAAGTACGAGCGGATAATAAACACAATAACGATACCTGAATCCTGCAAGCGTATCATCACGTCTGCCATCCAGAGTTGCTAGCTAACTCCATGCAATAACTAACCTGAAGAGATCATCAGGTCCTCAGGGGACATAGCAAGATACATAAAAACGTGCCTATCTAGCAGTTTATCATGCAATAAAGAAAATACAGGAAATAAACAAGAAAGACCAATCCGTACGAAAATATGACTATACACGATTGGAAGAACCACTACGCCTAAGCGAACTGCTGGAGAAGAATAAGAGAACACGACATCACGATGTCAATGAATAACCAATCGAATACTGAAACCCTCGCCCCTAGTGTGGACTCGCAGGTTTGAACAACCACTAGCCCTCGCCCCTAGTGTGGACTCGCAGGCTAGCATCACCCTCGTCCCTAGTATGGACTCGCAGGTGTGAACCATATACTACTAACCCTCGTCCCTAATGTGGACTCGCAGGCTAGCATCACCCTCATCCCTTGTATGGACTCGCAGGTGTAGACATATAACTACTAACCCTCGTCCCTTGTGTGGACTCGCAGGCTAGCATACTAACTCTCGCCCCTAGTGGGGGCTCGCAAGTTAGCTTAACTACTAACCCTCGTCCCTTGTGTGGACTCGCAGGCTAGCATACTAACTCTCGCCCCTAGTGTGGGCTCGCAAGTTAGCTTAACTACTAACCCTTGTCCCTAATGTGGACTCGCAGATTAGCTTACTAACTCTCGCCCCTAGTGTGGGCTCGCAAGTTAGCTTAACTACTAACCCTCGTCCCTAATGTGGACTCGCAGGTTAGCTTCAAGAATTTTAAGGTACAGTAGTTCCGATATGACTTATTTATCCTATGACACGATGCGACTCAGTCCAAGTACAAGAGATGATACGACACGACCCAATCACGATACACGAGAAAACCAATCCAATATGAACTATAAAGCTAATTATAAACAAGGCTATATATAAACTAGCAGGCATGATATACAAATCACATATAAATAATCAAATAATAAAACTGTATAATAATATAAATATGCATGTAAATAAACTGTAGAGGAAGGCAAGGTATCTTGCCTGGTGGTTGCACGCAGATCCAACAAAATACAGTCAACTTCAAAGCCATGAAGTCCAAGTCACCATAACTGTCTCCGAAAGCTGAAACAAACATCGCCAACATTTTCAGAATAGTCAAATTTGCTAGGATTGCCTGTCTTTAAGTCCAATTCTGGACACAGGGGTAAAATGGTAATTTTGGGCAAAAATGATGCCACCGTTGGACCCGCTTTGCACCGAAAAGCGTGCCAGGGTCAATGGTCTCTAAAGTCGTCAAACTACATGTCTATGGATCCGGTTTTCCGATACGAACCCAACCGTATGTCCAAAGTTGGATTCCGGCGGGCCATGCACAAAATCGTCCGTCGAGTCGGACCGGGGGGCCCGCGATACGACGATTTTATCAACTGTCTCAGAATCGGACCAAACTTGGCATACAGGACCAGAAAAATGATACGGTCCTGTTGGCACAAGTTTCGTCTCGATCTGACGAGCGTGCACAAAGTAATTGAGAAATTTGCAAAGTGTACGATACGGTGAATTTCGACGGATACGCCTCAAATTCGTCGCGCACACGCGACCAATTTGAATTCCGTCAAAGCCCACACGACCACGAAGCCGTTACGCAGCTTTCGATGCCTTCGGTTCGCGACTACGTCGCCCGGTTTGGCGGAACGCACGTCGTGTGGAACAATTTTCTAGTTTTAAAAACAGGTTTTTGTCAAAATTTGGGATCCGATTTCTCTGCGTGTAGTCGATATAATTAGGTTCTACGAATTGGGTCGTGAAGCCCTATATGTTGTCTCAAAGTTTCTTCAATTAGTTTTTTGAAAATCTTAATATGTTGTTCGAAAACTGGCCTCTAATATGGATATTTGGACTGTTATATACTCTATTTCTAGACAGGTTTTCGGTCGATTTCGTGTCGATTTTTTGGGTCGGTCGCACGACTATTTCAAAATCTAACTACTGGGGTTTGAAGACGGTTATGTTGGCTTTCCAAACTAATTTACGGTTCACGATACGATCAAGTATGCGGGGAGAAAAGAGGTGAGGAAGTCGGTACCTGTGTTCGGGTTGCTGCTGTGCTAGTGCTGTTGTCCTGCGCGCGCGCGCGGTTTCCTCGCCGTCCGGCGACCCACACGGCGGTACGCGGCTGTGGGTGGCCGCTCCAAGAGTGGTGAAGGCGCAGGAGTGGTGGCGAGGCCTTAGGGTTAGGGTTTCGATGTATAATCTGCTCCTCTCTCGATATTTCGATATCGGTTATATACGATGTACTCAATGGTCGGGTTTACAAAGGGTTGCTGTGCGTGGGGAATGACCTGGTGCTGATGGGCTCCGAACATGCTGGCTCGGGCTGGGCTCGGATCCAGCTGGGCTTCCTGGGTTAGGCCGAGCCTAGGGCTTAGTTGGGCTGGGCCTTAGCTGCTTTGTTCTCTTTTATTTCTTTTTCTTTAAATCATTCTATTAGCACACATGTATATATATATTTATATATACATATATCCATGTACATATATACATATATACATATGTATTTATTCGTATATATATTATCTATACGTACACACACACACACACACACACACACACACACACACACATATATATATATATATATATATATATATATATATATATATATATATATATATATATTATAAATATAAATATATATATATATATATATATATATATATATATATATATATATATATATATATATATATATATATATATATATATATATATATATATATATACTACCAATATTAATATATATAACATGTCAATATTTATATACATATTCATCCATCTCAATATATCAATATTAGTATATATAACATATCAATATTTAATACATATTTTACCTATACCAATATATCAATATTA
The DNA here is from genome assembly GCA_029216955.1 of Iris pallida. Lineage (NCBI taxonomy): Eukaryota > Viridiplantae > Streptophyta > Magnoliopsida > Asparagales > Iridaceae > Iris > Iris pallida. Next base: position 6,195,165 of record JANAVB010022597.1, read on the forward strand.
ATATATATAGCATATCAATATTTAATATACATATTTTACCTATAACAATATATCAATATTAATATATATATATATATATATATATATATATATATATATATATATATATATATATATATATATATATATATATATATATATATATATATATATATATATAACATACCAATATTTAATATACATATTTTACTTATAACAATTATTTAGAAAATAATTGCCAATTCCTAAAATATATATACGAAAATAAATACCTCTACCAAACATGTCTACAAGGCCGTATTTGGTCCCACTACATGCCTACATGGGCTTGGTTTTAACTTGGCTCAATCTGGACAGGTTCGGTACAACCGGGTTCCCGAAACTCAATAACATAATTAAATAATAAATAAAATCTTCGGTACGGGTTAAGTCGCAACTTGGCCTGGTTTTCCTAGTTAGGATACTACTATGGCTCGACATTTCCCTACCATGGCTAAATACTAGTCAAAGCACGCCACTGCACTATCTGTGCCATGATTCCTAGTCACCTTGTACTCCAATTCCTAATAATGGCTAAAAATTATCTACCGTAAAAACTAACTAAATAATTATTTACAAAAATCTAAAAATCGCCATTTAATAATAATAAATAATAAAAAAATAATTCAACAATTTTCGGGAAGGGGAGCTACAAATCTACCCACCTTAAAAATATTTTTGTCCTCGAAATTCCAATTCATAACTATTCCTTAAAATTCAAAGTCTAACTATCAACTTAATCTACTCAAATTTTACTTCTCAAAATATTTTATAATCTTCTCTAGTCATCCCGTAACTACAAAACTTCGAGGACTTCTACCCACCTTTGGTCACACTACTCCTCAAAATACGGTCACTAAAGTCTTATGGTCTTCTAACTAGTTGCTAACAATTCTACCGGCAGATATCTAGGCATATGGCATCTATAACCCTCATATCTATAAACAACCAAACATTCAAAAGTCAAGCAATATTATATTATAATCTAGGAATTTCTGTTGAATTCTAGACAACATGATCATTCGTCACCCCGGAATAGGAAGGGACGGGAATCAATGGTACGGAAAGCAAGGAAGTATAATCGAGAGCAAATATGGAGTTTTCAAGGACGTAGAGAATTTCTAGGAGAATTTTCAAAGCAGAGTGGATTGAGATTTCTAAGGTTTAGTCAATTGCGCAGGCTCGTACCAGTATAGTTACGTAACCGGTACGATATGCTCTGACCTGCTTGGGCCACCACAAAAACTTGTCACGACCCGCACCCGGTTTTCGAATGCGAGCTCGTGAGCAAGCCAGCTACGTATCGAACGGACTTCTGCCCCACTCGAATACGTAAACGCTCTCAAGGCTATGGTATACTGCTAAATCATGGCAAACAGATCTATATCTCAATCCACAATAAGAGTAATAAACAAGAATGAACAAGTATGGGTCGTGGTCTGCAGCCCACTAGCATGCATGTCCGATAAGACTCTCAAGAAAAATAACAAGAGTCTAAACTGAATCAAGAAATAGGATATCTCATGATAATGAAGAAAAGTACGAGCAGATAATAAACACAATAACGATACCTGAATCCCGCAAGCGTATCATCACGTCTGCCATCCAGAGCTGCTAGCTAATTCCATGCAATAACTAACCTGAAGAGATCATCAGGTCCTCAGGGGACATAGCAAGATACATAAAAACGTGCCTATCTAGCAGTTTATCATGCAATAAAGAAAATACAGGAAATAAACGAGAAAGACCAATCCGCACGAAAATACGACTATACACGACTGAAAGAACCACTACGCCTAAGCGAACTGCTGGAGAAGAACAAGAGAACACGACATCACGATGTCAATGGACAACCAATCGAATACTCAAACCCTCGCCCCTAGTGTGGACTTGCAGGTTTGAACAACCACTAGCCCTCGCCCCTAGTGTAGACTCGCAGGCTAGCATCACCCTCGTCCCTAGTGTGGACTCGCAGGTGTGAACCATATACCACTAACCCTCGTCCCTAATGTGGACTCGCAGGCTAGCATCACCCTCGTCCCTTGTGTGGACTCACAGGTGTAGACATATAACTACTAACCCTCGTCCCTTGTGTGGACTCGCAGGCTAGCATACTAACTCTCGCCCCTAGTGTGGGCTCGCAAGTTAGCTTAACTACTAACCCTCGTCCCTTGTGTGGACTCGCAGGCTAGCATACTAACTCTCGCCCCTAGTGTGGGCTCGCAAGTTAGCTTAACTACTAACCCTCGTCCCTAATGTGGACTCGCAGATTAGCTTACTAACTCTCGCCCCTAGTGTGGGCTCGCAAGTTAGCTTAACTACTAACCCTCGTCCCTAATGTGGACTCGCAGGTTAGCTTCAAGAATTTCAAGGTACAGCAGTTCCGATATGACTTATTCATCCTATGACACGATGCGACTCAGTCCAAGTACAAGAGATGATACGACACGACCCAATCACGATACACAAGAAAACCAATCCAATATGAACTATAAAGCTAATTATAAACAAGGCTATATATAAACTAGCAGGCATGATATACAAATCACATATAAATAATCAACTAATAAAACTGTATAATAATATAAATATGCATGTAAATAAACTGTAGAGTAAGGTAAGGTATCTTGCCTGGTGGTTGCACGCAGATCCAACAAAATACAGTCAACTGCCAAGCCATGAAATCCAAGTCACCATAACTGTCTCCGAAAGCTGAAACAAATATCGCCAACATTTTAGAATAGTCAAATTTGCTAGGATTGCCTGTCTTTAAGTCCAATTCTGGACATAGGGGCAAAACGGTAATTTTGGACAAAAACGATGTCCGCCGTTGGACCCGCTTTACACCGAAAAGTGTGCCAGGGTCAATGGTCTCTAAAGTCATCAAACTACATGTCTACGGATCCGGTTTTCCGATACGAACCCAACCGTATGTTCAAAGTTGGATTCTGGCGGGCCGTGCACAAAATCGTCCGTCGAGTCGGACCGGGGGGCCCGCGATACGGTGATTTTATCAACTGTCTCAGAATCGGACCAAACTTGGCGTACAGGACCAGAAAAATGATACGGTCCTGTTGGCGCAAGTTTTGTCTCGATCTGACGAGCGTGCACAAAGTAATTGAGAAATTTGCAAAGTGTACGATACGGTGAATTTCGACGGATACGCATCAAATTTGTCGCATACACGCGACCAATTAGAATTCCGTCAAAGCCCACACGACCACGAAGCCGTTATGCAGCTTTCGATGCCTTCGGTTCGTGAGCACGTTGCCTGATTTGGCGGGACGCACGTCGTGTGGAACAATTTTCTAGTTTTGAAAACAGGTTTTTGTCAAAATTTGGGATCCGATTTCTCTGCGTGTAGTCGATATAATTGGGTTCTACGAATTGGGTCGTGAAGCCCTATATGTTGTCTCAAAGTGTCTTCAATTAGTTTTTTGAAAATCTTAATATGTTGTTCGAAAACTGGCCTCTAATATGGATATTTGGACTGTTATATACTCTATTTCTAGACAGGTTTTCGGTCGATTTTGTGTCAATTTTTTGGGTCGATCGTACGACTATTTCGAAATCTAACTACTGGGGTTTGAAGACGATTATGTTGGCTTTCCAAACTAATTTACGGTTCACGATACGATCAAGTATACGGGAAGAAAAGAGGTGAGGAAGTCGGTACCTGTATTCGGGTTGCTGCTGTGCTAGTGCTGTTGTCCTGCACGCGCACGCGGTTTCCTCGCCGTCCGGCGACCCACACAACGGCGCCCGGCCGTGGGTGGCCGCCCCAAGAGTGGTGAAGGCGCAGGAGTGGTGGCGAGGCCTTAGGGTTAGGGTTTCGATGTATAATCCGCTCCTCTCTCGATATTTCGATATCGGTTATATACGATGTACTCAATGGTCGGGTTTACAAAGGTTGCTGTGCGTGGGGAATGACCTGGTGCTGATGGGCTCGGGCCATGCTGGCTCGGGCTGGGCTCGGATCCAGCTGGGCTTCCTGGGTTAGGCCGAGCCTAGGGCTTAGTTGGGCTGGGCCTTAGCTGCTTTGTTATTGTTTATTTCTTTTTCTTTAAATCATTCTATTAGCACACATGTATATATATATTTATATATACATATATCCATGTACATATATACATATATACATATGTATTTATACGTATATATATTATCTATACGTACACACACATCTATATATATATATATATATATATATATATATATAGATATATATATATATATATATATATATATATATATATATATATATATATACTACCAATATTAATATATATAACATGTCAATATTTATATACATATTCACCCATCTCAATATATCAATATTAGTATATATAACATATCAATATTTAATACATATTTTACCTATACCAATATATCAATATTAATATATATAGCATATCAATATTTAATATACATATTTTACCTATAACAATATATCAATATTAATATATATATATAACATACCAATATTTAATATACGTATTTTACTTATAACAATTATTTAGAAAATAATTGCCAATTCCTAAAAATATATATACGAAAATAAATACCTTTACCAAACATATCTACAAGGCCGTATTTGGTCCCACTACATGCCTACATGGGCTTGGTTTTAACTTGGCTCAATCTGGACAGGTTTGGTACAACCGGGTTCCTGAAACTCAATAACATAATTAAATAATAAATAAAATCTTTGGTACGGGTTAAGTCGCAACTTGGCCCGGTTTTCCTAGTTAGTACACTACTATGGCTCGACATTTCCCTACCATGGCTAAACACTGGTCAAAGTACGCCACTGCACTATCTGTGCCATGATTCCTAGTCACCTTGTACTCCAATTCCTAATAATGGCTAAAAATCATCTACCGTAAAAACTAACTAAATAATTATTTACAAAAATCTAAAAATCACCATTTAATAATAATAAAAAAAAAATTCAACAATTTTCGGGAAGGGGAGCTACAAAAGTGCGCCTTTGGTTACTTTGAGTTTGGCGGCTACACGAACAAGGGGGTCGGGGTGAGTCGTCGAATTCTAGGTGGAGGCAACAGTGCTTCTGAATTGAGGGTGATGTCTCCAGAAGTCCAGGAATCGAAAAGGTTTCTTGATGAGGTTGGAGTTGCTGCTGATCTCGATTAGGAGAGTAGAATGGTCCGATTCGGTAGAGTTAAGGTAAGAGAGGTTGGAGATAAGATTCATGTCGGACCTGCGGTTGTCGACCAAGGCTCGATCTAGGCAGGAGTATTGTCTTCGGGCGCCTTCCTGCATGTTACACCAGGTGAAGGCATTGCCGAAGAAAGGGAGGGGGGACATGTGTGCATTGAAGATGAAGGTGTTGAAGTCATTCATGGCCGGCTGGGGGGAGGGCAACCCCCATATTTCTCCTCTCTGCTTGAGATCGTGTTGAAGTATCCGAAGCAGAGCCACGGAAGGTTGTTGAGGTGGAGGTGGGTATCCGTCAGGGTGTCCCAGAGCAGCTTGCGCTCGGTGAATTCGCAGCTGTCGTGGACAGCAGAGAGGAGAGATCGTGACGTGAGAGTGGGGTGCTCCAGCCAACATGAGAGCACTTATTTCGAGTCCTGTACGATATCGAATTTACATTCGATGGCGAAGAGGATCCAGATGTCATGGCACCCGGCGACCGCGGACGGGAAGCCAAGTTGAAGCTGGATGGATTTAAGTTTTCTCTGAGGGATTTTAGGTTCGATGATGACTAATATGTCGACCCGGTGAGTTTTCTTGAGGCTAATTATTCTTCTCAAGGTAGGTTTATTGGCCAGACCTCTAACATTCCACGACAGGATGTTAAGCATTGGAATGGTTGTGTGGGGGGCGTGTTGAGCTTTATGGCTAACCTAGAGGTCATGGTGGTAGCCTCTTAGGAGTGTTTTTTTCCTTATTGTGGGAGATTTTGGGAGCTCCCGGGGTCGCTGCTGTGATGCCATCCATCACCTCGGCGGACCTTGTGCTGTGTTACCTGCTTCCTCCATCGGGGGACATCTTCTTTCTCAATCTCAATCTCGGGGGCATCTTCTTTTTCAATCTAAGCCAGCACGTAGAGGAGATTGCTGGGGTCCAGGAAGCCGGCTTCCTTGGCTTGCTAGAATCTGTCCACGGGAATGAGGCCAAAGGTGGCCAGGTCGTTCTCGGAGTCACTTTCGGAGATGAGGGGGGAGGTTGCAATATAGGGTAGGGCCTGTTAGATGATCAAAGCCATCTGGTTGTCCCCCTCATTGATCGATGAGACAGCGCAGTTCGGTTGCTCTATGGCGGACTTCTCGCAATCAGCGGGAGGGGTCCTGCCGTGATGGGGGCTCTCCTGGAGGATTCCTGGAGGGGAAGAGGTGAGGGTATCGAACCTGTTGTTGAGGATGATGGCCGGGGGTTCGACGGGAGCGATGGCTTTAGCCGAGGAGGAAGGGAGCTGGGTCTGGGTGAGCCGTTGCTGTCTTCGAAGTGGGAGTGGGAGTTGGAAAGGGAGAGAATAGGGGCTGAGGGTATGGGTTGGGTCGCCTTGTAGGATTGCGACTTATGGAAAGCTTTCCTCTTAAGCTCCGGGTGGGCCCTGAAATAATGTTTTGTGAGGTGGCCTCTGATCTGACAGTGCTTGCAGAATATAATGTTGTTGTCATACACCAGTGTCTGAAAGTGTATCTGTCCTCCGAGATCAATCTGAATAAGAGTGGAAGGATCAGCTGACAGGTCGAGCTCTACGCAAATCTTCGCATAGTTGCCTTTGGAGAGATTGCGGGTTTCTTCGACAAAGACCACGAAGGTCCCGAAGGAGCTGGCAATTCTCTTAAGAGCAGCGGGGCAAAGCAGACAAGGGGGAGGTTTGGAAGGGTGATCTACGTCGAGATAATCGTCGAGTCGACTTTGGGGTTAAATCCGGGGTACCATTGGCGATCTTGACGCTGTGGGGGCCAATGCTGGTGGTGCCTTTGGCCCAGACTAAAGAGTAGTCAGAGTCGGGGGAGAGATGGAGGAGCAAGTGTTTGGGGTCCAACGGGGCAACCTTGTAAGCAGAGGCGAGACCCCGGCCTGCGATAGATTCTTGAGCTATAAGGATTTTCGGGCACCCGGAGGGGAACTTAAACACGAACGTCCTCACAAAGCTTGCAGATAAGGAGGAGATCTCAGCTGAGTAGAACGGAATGCGGATGGTATGTCCGTCGGTGGGGCTCAGGAGCTCGATGTCCGGCAGCTCGGGGTCCTCGGACAGGAGAGGAAGCTGAGCCGTACGATCCGGCAGCAAAATCTCGACAAAAAAGAGACTATGGGGGGGTTGTAGCACTACCGGGAGGGGGGAGCCCTGGTTGTGCGGTTGGAGGGGTGGAAGAAGGTGCGACTGCAGCGCAATGCGTCGAGGGCGACCCATCGGTGAGCGCACGGCGGGTGACGGTTCCAGCCGGGACGGAGACCGAGAGAGGGCAAGTGTAGGCAACATGGAAGGTGGGCGCATAACAGTCGAAAGCATGCACAGGGTCCCCGGGAGGCGAGGAAGGGCACATGCGCCAGGGCGGGGGAGAGTGGGCACATAGCACCCGGCTGGAGGGAGGGAGGGCGTCTGGCAGCCCGCGGAAGTGGGCGCATAGGCCAAGCTCTGCGGAGGAGCGGGCGCATAGCAGCCCACAGGAGGTGGAGGCACAGAGCCGACGCCCAACGACGCGAGGCTGGGCGCATGCTCGTCGGCGTAGAGAGCCGCATGGCCGCCCGAACTAGTGGGGGACGCATAGCCTCCCGCGGGAGAAGGGAGCGCAGAGCCGGCACCGTGCTGAGCGAGGGTGGGCGCATTGCCGCTCCACCGGGAGGTGGGCGCATGGCTGGACCGGGCCGGGGAGGAGGGCGCATAGCCTCCAACTTCGCTCTCAACCACAACGAAAATGGGGGGGGGGAATTCGAATTCGAATCCCTCGGGCGGAAAAATCTCGATCCCAAGGCTGCTCGCTCGATTCCCTCCTGATTCTTCGGACCGAACATGAGGGGGGCGCCGCGATGGGCCGCCACGGAGGACAACCACCTGAGGGGAGGGACGATGCCCGGAGGGGCGGATCCCTACAGCGGCCACCGCTGTCTGTAGACCGACGGCAGGGAGAGGACGCTGTGACCGGGTCGGGGGCGGACGGCGGGAAGGACGGCCATCGGAGCTTCGGGGCCACTACGACGGAAGCTAAGCCGACTAGGGCTAGCTGATCGGAGGTCCATGTGGGGATGAGCGTAGGACCGCCGTGACGCGCTCGCCCAGAGCCACCGGAGGAGGGCGAGCTACCGACGGCTTGCTCGGGCGGCACCGGAGGAAGTACGGGTGCGGCTGACGGCTATCCGTCGGGGCAACACTGCCCCGCGGCGACGGCGGGCGGGGGGACTGGGGTCATATGGCCAAGCGAACGGGATATATATATATATATATATAATATATATATATATATATATATATATATATATATATATATATATATATATATATATATATATATATATATATAGTCGGAGCAACACTGCCCTACGGCGACGGCGGGCGGGGGGACTGGGTCATATGGCCAAGCAATCGGGATATATATATATATATATATATATATATATATATATATATATATATATATATATATATATATATATATATATATAGTCGGGGCAACACTGCCCCGGCGTCGACGGCGGGCGGGGGGGGGGGGGGGGGGCTGGGGTCATATGGCCAAGCGATTGGGGGTATATATATATATATATATATATATATATATATATATATATATATATATATATATATATATATATAATTGATAGCTTGAGTAATGTGCATGAGACTTCATGAGTTAACATGACGTACACACGTATTTTACTATCCCGGACCCTCGACGCACTTGAGGGTATCCTAACAACTTGTATTGCTAGGTTACGAGAGCATATTGTATAAATTAATCATGACACGCTTGTATTCATCCTAGCCTAAAAATATGTAGTTGCTTAACTTATAGGGCTTCTTACTATCTCGGACCCTCGACGCACTTGAGGGTATCTTAACAACTTGTATTGCTAGGTTACGAGAGCACATTGTATAAATTAATCATGACACGCTTGTATTCATCCTAGCCTAAAATATGTAGTTGCTTAACTTATAGGGTTTCATGATCATGAGAGTTTACTTAACATAACGTAAGCCTTGGTTGTTGTCTTTGTAGGTCCCCGTGACAACACGAACGAGACATGAGGGACCGGAGCTTTGCTTACGCATTTCGGAGTTGCAGGCAAGTATACCTTGTCTTGTATTACTGATTTACATATACTTCATTTTACTCCTGCTTGTGTGGACTTAGTTAGATGAGCCCGGTAATTACCTAGGGTATAGTCGATGATGGCATCGACGCCGTGATATGTATACTCGACTTAGCTCTAGGTGATGTACCCTCAGTTGCAGAGTTGTTATTATAACTCCAACGACTGTGACACGCTTTACGATACAACACTGAGTGAGATCAAGTCATGGCATGAGCTGACGCTCTCGACTGGCTATCGGTAGTGTAGCACGTGTGACAGCACATATATAGTAGTGATGGTTCTAGATAGCTGACTTTGCATTGAGAGTAGATGGTTGGGTCGTGGATACGACTTGTACATTTTTTTAGCGAGGAAGACAACCAGTAGGAATATGGGACAGACAGCTATATTATTTTAGCCTCAGTAGGACTCGGTTATGGGCCATACATACACTAAGGATATGTCCGGCAGTGGCCACTAGCTGCGCGCTAGGTACGATCGGGAGGTATACTTGTGCTTGTATGTTTTACATCGGCTCGTGATCCGACATCGGCCCATGACTCGATGTCATTCCTTTATCTACTTACCCATATGTTCTAAAGTTGTTTGCATATGCATTCACTTAGACTGGCTAGCTCACCCGTTATGTTTATATCAGTATTTTACTTTATGGCATGTTCCTATTTGTATCTTGCTATGTCCCCTGAGGACCTGGTCCTTTCCAGATCCCGACGAGCATCTGTACTCGACGATATACGGTTCTGGAGTTGAGACAAGATACGTAGCGGAGGACTACGAGGTGCTTCCTGAGGAGTTTCCTTAATTCAGGGTATGCTGCTACTTTGGTAGAAAGCTTCATTATCTAGTTAGTCGTTGCTCTTGTCTAGTTATATTTCCATTTCCAGTATTTTCATTCTGTTGTACTGTGGGTTTGTTCCCACCAGACTCTGGATTTATTTTATTGAACTACAGATATTCAGACTACTCTGCATTTATTTCAGTACTTTTCTTTACTATTTTCTGTGGATGAGATTTAGATGATTTCCTGCTATTTGTTAGTTTAGTTACATTTAAAGCGTAGTACACTTAATGAGTCCATTAAATTGGACAGCTCACTCTAGGCTGTATCAGCTGGCCAGGTTATGCCTAATTCACACATATTTTGGGAGTGGGGCGTGAAAACTTGTACGTTCCAACTGTTAATCATGGTGAGAGACCCATGGACTGTCATGTAGATAGGTGTCGATTAGTGAAAAGCTGAACCTTGAGTCGCAATTGCTAGTACGTGTGTATATGAGTGCAGAGCTGAACCGTGAGCCACAGATGCTAGTATGAGCGAATACTAGTAAGAAGCTGAACCGTGAGTCACAGATGCTAGTATGAGCAAATACTAGTGAAGAGTTGGACCGTGAGCCACAGCTGCTGGTGTATGCATGTATTAGTGCAGAGCTGAGCCATGAGTCACGGCTGCTAATCGAGTGCATGCGTCGATAGAGATTATTGCACGCCTAACAATGCAGAGACGAATAGGGAACTGATTGTACATATTCTGTTTATTCAAATCCTTGTCTTGTGCGGGGATGGATTGTCGTCTGTGGGTAAGGATCAATGTAAAAGTGATAATTGCATTGCTTATGCTCCTTTTCATGAACTGCTCTTTAGAATATTCAGTTTACATGAGATACTTTCTCAAATAAGAATAAATTGTGTTGCCTAGAATGCTGGTAATTGTAATATATGAGAAAAAGTTCTACATGTTATGCTACTGTTAATGTCCCTAATGAATGATATGGCTCGTGGAACACGCTGCGCACATCAAGATAGATAGAATTGTTGTAGTACATGGAAATGACTCTATGGTATATGCTGAGTTCAATGATAACAAATGTTGCTTTTCAAAAGTGTTTTCAAAAGAAGTAATTTGACTCTGTACTGCATGAAATAAACGTAGGTAAAAGATAGGAAGATCACTAATAATGCAATATTTTCTCATATGAATACTTAGTGACCGTCTTAGACGGTATAGCCTTTGTCTTTTACCTGTACATTAATGTACTGACCCACCACCACCTTGACTGCAAGTGCAAGATGTTCGAAATGAATGATCTGAAGCGATAACCAGATCTTCATCCTCGGGAGCTGAAAATTAAAAGAAGATGTGAAGAGACGGTTTCTATCGAAAGAAATGATTTTCTATATAAAGGGATGTAATGTATATAACGATATCATTGTAATTCTGTATTGTTCATGAGATATTGTAAGCCAAGGATGGTGTGTGTCACGCCCCAGAACCAGAATACTGGAGAGCGGGGGCAGACATAGCCAGCTACGTATGATGAAATGGAATCCATCTCACCATACGGTCACGGCTGTCTAGATATGTGAGGGTTTCACTACAATCCATCAGTCTCTTAAGGTCATAAAATAGCCTATTGTCTCAATCTCAACCAACTAATAATAATCACAAGATATCAGATCTCCAAATATACAATTGTAAGGCGTCCCAAACATTACATATCCAGATGATCATGAAGCTAGTCGTTACAAAATGTGAGGACTAGCAAGAGTTCAGTCATACATGATCAACCCCCGGGGCTTGTCAATCATGTTACAGCCCGTAGGCAGGCAATAAGTAAAAGTTGCAACCGAGCTAACACTTGCTCGTCGGCTAAATGCCTCAAAAGAATAATTTACAATATTACAGTGGGAGAACAAAAGAAACCCACTCGATGCCCTGGTTACGCCTGGTGACCACCATCGGGCTGGAAAGCAGGGAGATCCTTTGGTGCTGCTCCGGTATCTGGCCATACAAAACCAGCTGGATCAGACCCCAGAAAGAGCAAGTGCCACAAAGGAGGCTTCACTTAGGACTAAAACCAACAAATCATTAGCGTTCAACATGTAAGAAAATAATAAGTAACACAGATTGGGGTTCGCGCACTACCAATGCACTTGTCCCAATCAGAGAAAATAATTAAGAGAAGCATCATGTTAGATAAAATATAGCTGGACAATATATATGAAAAGAAGACAATGATGAAAGTGACAATGAAGGGTACAATCAGGATAGTACAATCTGGAGTGACAATAGTGTTCAAGAATTATAGTGACAATCTGGAGTGACAATCATTCAATCATGCTGGTACAATCTTGCAATCGATCACTTCTAGACAATACTAAACTGGACTAGACTCCATCCAATCAATCATGGCCAATCATTGCCTACGGCTTTCTACATTAACTAACTAGGGTTATCACAATCCTAGTTACTAGCAAGATGCAATGAGATGCTCCAAGTAGTCACAGGCCCTGCAGCTATCCAGGTTATCCAGGCAATCATTATAGTGACAATTTAGAGAGTTCAATCATTTTAAGTGACAATCAAGAGTGCCCCACATGACAGTGGGCTGGAAATGTGCCCTACTCGTCGGCAGGCTACAAGTCCAAACATTTGCGGCCGGGATAACGGGATCGCCTGTAACTGGGGAACATCTCTTCATGTCTAATGAATTATACTAGTCATTAACCTTAGTCTATTTCAGTAGGTACTCCTGACCGTGGTACTCAGGAGTCCCCTCCTCGACATGATGCAAGACAGGACTGGATTATTTGTACAAGCACAATCGCCCACGGTGTCTAGGTAATTATACAGGTCATGTCATGTCAGGTAGCCGTCGCAACAGCTATTCGAGATAATCATGTCAGGTTTATCATATCAAGTGTGCTAGTCAGGAGTGCGCCACGACGGGCCACTATCAGGTCATGTCATGTCATTATATCAGGAGTGCACCACTACGGGTCACTATCACGTCATGCTCAATTATCAATTCTAAGCATATCAAATGAATTCATGATTTTCAAGTTCAGGACAAAAGGCGTAAGGATATAAAATGGACGTAAAATATCTAATAAAATAATAATATACAGGACTAATATGAATCACCGGGTACAAGTCAAGTGTGCATCCCATCGGGTCACTATCAAGAAGATCAGAGTACCCGGATCATAAATTGCAGAAATCAGAAACCATATTAGTCATAAGCAATTCATCAAAAACCGTGCCAGGTCGTGTTGGGTCAAGCAGTCGTGTCATGTGAAACAAGATCTCAAAATTCCAATCCATAGAAGAGAAGCCAAGCCTAGAGGATTAAAACAAAATCACATGGACAATGGATTGCGCCGGGGTTAGAGTGCACAAGGGATGAACTACACGAGAGTTGGATCGCGCAGGGGCTGGACTGCGCTGGGTCAAGCGCGCAGGGAAATGGATTGCGCTAGGTCAGATTGCGCAGAAGATGAACTGCGCAAGAGCTGAGCCGCGCTGAGTCGGGTTGCGCAGATCAGATTGCGCACGCACTGGATTGCGCACACACTGGATTGCGCATGGATTGAACTGCGCAGGGGGCTAGATTGCGCAGTGACTGAACTGCGCAGGGGGCTAGATGGCGCAGTGACTGAACTGCGCAGGGGGCTAGATTGCGGCAGCACTAAAGAGCGCTGGGCTAACTGGATTGCGCCAGGCGCTAAAGAGCGCTGGACTAACTGGATTGCGCTCGGGAACAGGGGTCTTCTTCCCAGGCCGAGAGAAAAGCCATGGAACTCGAAATTTCTAAGAACCATAACTAGGTCAAATCAAGTCCAAATCCAACTTTGCAAGGGTCTAAATTGTGTAAAATTCAATTCTCTTCCACATAGAACAATCAAAACATGAAAATAAACAAGTTTCATAGATCAAATCCACCAAAATCCGAAAATACTTCAAACCTAGATCTACAAAATTCCAAGCTCCAAATGGAGAAAATCCAAGTTCTAATGTTGCTCAAAATGAGCTAATAAAACTAATAGACAAATAAAATGTAGCCCTCAAGTGATAGCAAGATGCACTTGCCTAGGTTGGTGGTGGTGGTGGAGAGGAAGAAGCTTGAGGAAGAAGATGAAGAAAATAATAAGGAGAGAGAGAGAAGTTGATATTTATAATAGGGTGGGGTTCTCCATGTTAAACCAAAATAGACCAAACCAAAATAAACCAAGGTAAACCAAGTCAAGGCCAATAAACTCTCTCTCTAGCAATTTAAACCAAATGAACCATGAAATAAACCCAGCCTCACTAATCCAAAACAAACCAATGAACCATTAAAACCAATTAAACTATCAATGCTAATTAAAACCAAGCCAATGCAAGATAAACCAAGATAACTAATCATGACTAAAATAAAATATGGGTCCAAAATACGCATACGTACTCTAAATACGTATCACGAATTTGGGACATTACAGTGTGTATCAGAGAGTTATTGAGCATTGTAATTGATTCAAACATATAAATAAAGAGATTTGTTTCTGTATCATTGTGTTCACTTTATTTTTCTGCAAAATTGTCCGTTACTGCAAACTCTATATTGAAAGTTATGCTACATTGTTGTTGTTAGTCTTGTCTACTTTGTTATTGTACAAGTTCTGGCCTTGTGCAAGTGCAAAGGCTTGCACGGCATCACGCCCAAGCGAGTACGATCAGTTTCATAGAGATCAAAGCGACGACGAACGATCCTGCAGAATCGGGTCATGACAGCCCACCCCCGACTGCCCCTCCCGCGCCCCCATCCTCCCACTACTAAAATACCCCACTTTACCGACGGAAGTTTAGCGACGGACGTATTCCGTCGCTAATAGCGACCAGTTTCCGACATCTTAGCGACGGATTAGCGACAGACAACATAACATAATTTTTTCCAATTTTAAATGTAAAAATTTGTCGGGTTTCCGTCGCTAAGTCGACGAACCTTAGCGACGGATTCTTTTTCGTCGCTTATTCGTCGCAAATGTTGGCGATAAAATCTTTAAAACATTGGCGAGAACTTTAGCGACTAACTGGCGACGGATATATCCGTCGGAAAACACCTTTTAATTGGCGACGGTGTAGCGACTAATTTAGTCCGTCGCTATTCCGTCGCTAGGTTCTGTGCCCTAACTTAAATTGAACCGACGGAGGGAAATTTTTCATTCCCCCCAAAACTCTCTCTCTCTCTCGCGGCTCTCTCTCTCGCGCGCGCGGCTCTCTCTCTCTCTCTCGCGGCTCTCTCTCTCTCTCTACCAGGTATCTCTCTCTCCTCTCTCTCTCTTTTCTCTCTCTCTCTCTTTCTCTAATTTTGGGTTTTGGGGCCGGGGGGGGGAGTGGGGGGGGGGTCGGCTTCGCGGGGGGTGGAGAGGGCGGGGGGGGTGGTGAATGGGGTCAGGGGGTCGGGGGGGTGTTGGTAATGGGGACAGGGGGTGTGGGGGGTGGGGAATGAGGGTCGGGGGGTCGGGGGGTGGGGAATGGGGGCAGGGGGGTCGGGGGGTGGGGGGTGGAGAGGGCAGGGGGGTCGGGGGGGGTGTTGAATGGGGGCAGGGGGGTCGGGGGGGGTCGGGAATGGGGGCAGGGGGGTCGGGGGGTGGGGGGTGGGGGGTGGAGAGGGCAGGGGGGTCGGGGGGGGGTGGGTAATGATTGGGGCAGGGGGGTCGGGGGGGGGGTGGGTAATGTATAAATTATATGTTTTTAAATGTAAATAATTTATTAATAATTATTTGTTTTCCAATACCAAAAAAATCCGATACTTCGATCCGATACGCGGATACTACCGATATCGCCGATACCAATACTAGATTGCTTAGACTTATATTGCAAGGTAACTAGATACAAGTTATGATACAATGTAAATGCAAGTATACATGTTAGCTAGATAGCTTAGACTTATATTGCAATCTCCTATTCACACGAGTATTGATATCGCCGATGCCAATACTCGTAGGAATATATAGTCCGATACCGATTCCGATACGATACTTTGAACCTTGATTTAAATACATGTTAGTATAGTATCTTCACATATATGTTAAGAGTATATACATGATTAGCAAGGTAACTAGATACAAGTTATGATACAATGTAAATGCAAGTATACATGTTAGCTAGATAGCTTAGACTTATATTGCAATCTCCTATTCACACGAGTATTGATATCGCCGATGCCAATACTCGTAGGAATATATAGTCCGATACCGATTCCGATACCGATACTTTGAACCTTGATTTAAATACATGTTAGTATAGTGTCTTCACATATATGTTAAGAGTATATACATGATTAGCAAGGTAACTGGATACAAGTTATGATACAATATAAATGCAAGTATACATGTTAGCTAGATAGCTTAGACTTATATTGCAATCTCCTATTCACACGAGTATTGATATCGCCGATGCCAATACTCGTAGGAATATATAGTCCGATACCGATTCCGATACCGATACTTTGAACCTTGATTTAAATACATGTTAGTATAGTGTCTTCACATATATGTTAAGAGTATATACATGATTAGCAAGGTAACTAGATACAAGTTATGATACAATGTAAATGCAAGTATACATGTTAGCTAGATAGCTTAGACTTATATTGCAATCTCCTATTCACACGAGTATTGATATCGCCGATACCAATACTCGTAGGAATAGTCCGATACCGATATACATTGTAGAGCTCTGTTTTGCTATTCTGGACATATTGTGACCTGTGCTGTTCTAAATAGGAGCCAGACACACTCCTGAGACGGGGGAGTATGTATAGTGATATGGATTCTTACTAACTTATCATGTGAACCCATTTATGGGCCCTTTATTGAACCTTCTCATGTGCAACTTTCAGTCCATTCACAGTTCCCTATATTGTACTCTACATCACCTAGTTCACTTATATCTACATCCTAACCCTAATCCAAATTTATGAGTATCGGTATCGGGCTATTCTTATGTTTAGTTTGTCTTACGATACAGATTTTCACATCCAAATTGAGGATGAGTCGTTATTTTGTTGATCGTACATGGATGTACAAACGGCAACACGAGAGTAGAATTGGTGTGAGTGACGATTTTCAGGCAGGCGTGGAAGTATTTCTTAATTATGCAATGAGCAAAGCTCAGTACATGGACGGTAACAAAATTAAGTGTCCATGTGTTAAATGTCACAATAGACATTACGAAGAAGTGGTGACTGTGAGAGATCATTTGACCCGTAAGGGTTTCGTACGTAATTACGGCCTGTGGTCATCGCAAGGTGAACTATATTCGGAAAGACAGGCTGCGGAAGCTGCTACTTATGCTTTTGATGATAATGCTGCAACGGATGTCATCGAAGACCACGGATGCTCTGTTGATTATGGAGATCTGCAGAACCTTGCACGAGATATGGTTGTATGATGCGACAGGGCCTAATTTTGATCCGGAGGATCCTAATCCCGAGGCGAAGGAGTTCTATGACATGTTTCAGGACGCAGATACTTCTCTATATCCTGGTTGTGAGACTCATTCCGCACTGTCAGTGACGATGCGGTTGTTGAACATAAAGTCTGATTTTAACTTGCCACAAGCTTGCTATAATCGGATCACAGAAGTAATCAAGGAGGTGTTACCGAAGGAATCAAAAGAGCTACCAAAAAACTTCTACAAGTCAAAGATGATGGTCCGACAACTGGGACTGGGGTACGAGAAGATAGATTGTTGTCGCAACGGATGCATGTTGTACTACAAAGAGAATTGCGTATCAGAAAGTTGCAGCTTCTGTAATGCGGATCGTTACAAGCCAGTACAGGGAAAAGGAAAGTCGACTAGAAAACGACGTCCTTACAAGTATATGCATTACTTGTCGATCACGAAGCGCTTGCAGAGGATGTATATGTCTCTAAATACAGCAGAACACATGATGTGGCACAGCGAAGAACGCATAAAGGACGAAGGAGAATTGTCACATCCTTCGGATGGAGAGGCGTGGAAACGTTTTGATTTGTGTCATCCAGATTTTGCTGCAGAGCCTAGAAATGTACGCCTGGCGCTATGTGCTGATGGCTTCGCCCCTTTCGGACAGTCGGGATCTCAGTACTCATGCTGGCCGGTCATTCTTACCCCTTACAATTTGCCACCATGGATGTGTATGAAGACTCCTTATATGTTTCTGACAGCTATCATACCCGGTCCTAAAAATCCGACGAAGAACATCGATATATATTTACAGCCGTTGGTGGATGAGCTGAAACAGCTGTGGGAGATCGGCGTCACGACCTATGATATTTCCAGGAAACAGAACTTTCAGATGAGAGCTTCACTCATGTGGACAATCAATGATTTTCCAGCATACGGTATGCTGTCGGGATGGAGTACGCACGGCAACATGTCTTGTCCGATATGCATGGAAAATAGTAAGGCGTTCCGCCTTAGGCATGGAGAAAAAACTTCTTTCTTTGACTGTCACCGTCAATTTCTGCCCGCGACCCATCCTTGGAGAAAGAATAAGGACGCGTTCAGATATGGAAAACAAGAATTTTCTCAACCTCCTGCCAGATTTTCGGGATACGATATTTGGGAAGCTGTAAAGGAATTGCCCACCGCAATAGAAGATCCATCGAACCATCGTGTCGAGGGGTTCGGACAAAGCCATAACTGGACCAAACGGAGTATCTTCTGGGACTTGCCTTATTGGAAAGATAATCTTATAAGGCATAATCTTGATGTCATGCATATCGAAAAGAACGTGTTCGATAATGTCTTCAATACCGTCATGGATATTAAAGGAAAGACGAAGGACAATCCAAAAGCAAGACAAGACATAGCCGAGATATGCAAGCGTCCTCATCTGAACTTGATACAAAGGGGTGCTGGTGGACAATTAAGTAAGCCTATAGCGCCATACACATTGAGCAAGGAAGATAGATTAATAATCTGCAAGTGGATATCTAATTTAAGATTTCCCGACGGCTATGTTTCGAATTTGTCTAGATGCGTTGATCTCAATGAACGCAAGCTAACGGGAATGAAGAGTCACGACTGCCACGTGTTTATGGAAAGATTACTGCCCATTGCTTTGAGAGAGTTGTTGCCTTCTGCTGTATGGGTTCCGTTGGCCGAGCTGTCTACATTCTTCAGGGATATCTGTTCAACTAAGCTGACGGTACAACATATGGTACAACTTGAGGAGAAGATTGTCTTAACAATCTGCAAGTTAGAGAAAATATTTCCACCGGGCTTTTTCGACAGCATGGAGCATCTACCGATTCATTTAGCATACGAAGCCCGTGTCGGTGCATCTGTTCATTATCGATGGATGTACCCCTTTGAAAGGTAAATAAAAATCGATATAATTTAAGTGAAATTTAAGTGGATTTTACAATTCATTGTTAATTCTCAAGATAATTTGTCTCTTTAGGTACCTACACCATCTAAAGAAGAAAGTTGGCAACAAGGCTCATATAGAGGCTTCGATATGCGAATCATATCTTATCGAGGAGGTGTCAAATTTCTGCTCCATTTATTTCGATACTCATGTCGAGACAAATCGAAATAGACCTCAAAGGAATGAAGAAGACGTCGAGGATGGAGGTATATTCAATTTAAGGGGCAAGCCTATTGGGGCTAGTAAGAAACGGTGGTTGACCGACGATGAGTATGATACCGCTCACCGATATGTCTTGTTAAATTGTGACATATAAGAAGTGAGAGATTTGGAGAAGTAAGTGACTACGCCTCGTTATAATCTCTAATTTGGTGAATTAAGTGACTACACTTATTTTATTCTCTCTAACAGTGTATTTAGAGGTGAAGTCAAAATGAGGACACCATATATTACAGATGAGGGACTTTAAAGAGAGGTTGATTGTACCTTTCCGTCCTGGTTTCGTAAATACGTAAGTAACTGAGATAATATGTTATGCGGCTACCATTAAAATATATGCAGCTAAAATATTTAAATTATCAATACATGTTTACAGGTTTTATTGCCTGAAACAACACTCATAAATGAGAGCATTCGTTATTTGGCATTGGGACCGAAGAAGCATGCAAAGACTTTGTCAGGCTATGTCGTTAATGGCTTCAAGTTTAAGTCAACTCAGCATGCTATAAATGCCGAATTTCTCAATGACGGCTTCGATACCAAGAATTCTGGTGTTTGCATAAGAGGCACCATCTATGACAACGAGCCGGACTTTGACTATTATGGAGTGCTTCGGGAGATTGTAGATTTACAATATAGTGCCCCATATGATATGCATATTGTGATGTTCAAATGTGAGTGGTTCGATACGAGACCAAATATCGGTTGGAGAATCGATAAACAATTTGGATTCGTCGATATAAATCATCGCAGGAGGTATAGAGGGTCCGACACGTTTGCGATAGCAAGTCAGGCTGTTCAAGTCTACTATACAAGCTACCCAAGGCGTCGTAGAGATCGATTTGACTGGTGGGCAGTATGCAAGATTAAATCTAGAAATACATTCAACGTTGGAGACCCAGCATACCAAGAGGACCAGATCGAGAAGCCCCAATACATGGGACAACAGTCGGATACCATGGACGTAGAAGATGTCGATATACCTCATGCTGAGGAAAATAGAGGGGAGAAAGAGGTTGATATACAAGACTTAGCTGTCAACCAGGGGAGAAAGAGGCGTCTTGTCCCAAGTATTGAGCCTGAAGAAGAAGAAGAAGAAGAAGAAGAAGAAGAAGAAGAAGAAGAAGAAGAGGATGAGGATGAGGATGAGGATGATGATACAGATGAAGTCGACGATGAGGATGATGATATAGATGAAGTCGACGAAGAGAATGAGGATGAGAACGATGACGATGACGATGAGGACGAGGACGATAACGATGATTAGATTAAATATCGGTATATATTAGAAGCACTTACAACTAACTTAGTGAATTCAGTTTAGACGGACACATTCTTATTTCAGTTTATGTTTTGTCGTTCGTCATCTACTTATTGTATGATTTTCTTTTTACAGATGGCACTCTTAGTTCTCATTGTCTTGACGGCACTCGCCGCCCTGCTGCTGGTATATATTTTAGTTCAGTTTTATATTCATTTATACTTCTATATTGTTAATTATATTTATGTGTTCTATTTACAGGTCATGGTCACTACCACTCGTGCTGCTGGCAGTGGCCGTGGACGTGATGGTAGTGGTGCTGGTGGTGGCGGTACTGGCCGTGGTGGCGTGGTGGTAGCGGCACTGGCCGTTGACGTGATGGTAGCGGTCGTGGTGGTAGCGGCACTGGCCGTGGACGTGATGGTAGCGGTCGTGGTGGTAGCGGTCGTGGTCGCCTTCCACATTCCCCGGATATAGAGTCCTCCGATCCCGACCTGGAGAGCCCGGCCACAGACTCTTCCCGCCGTCGATCTATCTCTGCGCATGGACCTTCATCTTCATCGAGGCCTGAGACTCCATCCGCTAGCGGATCCGTTCCGCCCCCGGATGCACCAGCGGGTACACCATCAGTTACTGCAGGGTGGGCTCCGGAGTACCCCGGATTCAGCTTCATCCTGCTACCGGTGAGTACATCCGCGGACCCGCGGATCCTCCGACGCCTCCAGAGAGGCCGATAGGCGAGAACCGACGAGAGCTATGGCCCGCGGGTGATACGTAAGTAAATTAAGTTAATTTATTAAATTTGTTTCATTTATTCAAGTTAATAATCCAGTCTTTGCTTCTTTGTAGGTTTTTCCCGTATGATGCTGCCCGGATACTCGGGCAAATTATCCGGGAAAACTACCATGGCCCCTACCTCAATTTTTCTGAGGTGCCTCAGAACATGCAGTACGTCTGGCTCGAGGAGATGAAGGTATATATATCTTTTGGTTAATTATTAATTATTCTTTAATCCACTAATTTTTTAATTACGTGATAATTTAATTTGTATGTCAGACGACATTCTGGTGGCCCCCCCATCGCGAGGAGTTGATTCGCAAGGCCTACAAAGCCGCCGCCGGGAAGAAGATACGGGATGCGGTGTACGACGTTCGTACGGCGCATTCGAGGAAGAAGTGGCTCCGGGAGGAGTACTACGAGCAGATGTTGGATAAGATGAATATTGCTCAGTACAGGGAGAAATCAGAGAAAGCGAAGGCGAGCAGACAGGCCGCTGGTCTGCATACGGGAGGTTCAAGGCCCCACGCAGCGACGCGTGCAGATTTGGTGAGATACCGCAAATTATTTCACTATTAAATTCGGTACTATTAATATACGTAGTTAATTAAATTCGACGTATATTTCGTATGCAGGCACAACGGGCGGTAAAGGAGGGGAGAGAGCCGGAGTCGGTCACCGCCTACGATGTATTCCTGCATACACAAAGAGGCGGGCAGACGGGAGCTTCGTCGACGCGAGGGCCCAGGCGACTGATGTAAGTAATTACGTTTATGAGATTTATATTAGAAATATAATTATTGTTAACTTAATTAGGTGAACGTAGGATTCAAATTATAACTTAGGGAACATAGGATTTAGATTATAACTTAGGAAAACTTATAGTATAAACACATTCATTGGATAGGCTGCATATCGTGAGGCCCTTAGTCAGATTGAGCCCCTGCCGAGGTTGTCGGCGAAACGACGCCCACCCAGACGCCTCTTCTATGGCCGCTCGCTACGACGACGTGTTCGTAGAGTCTGTCGACGGCTTTAATAAAGGGCGCGTCTACGGCGTAGGTTCCCTGGCGGCGTCGTTGCAGGCACGACTCCGAGATATCACCGCCCCCGCCTCCTCCCGCGCCCCCGTCGGACGATATGAGGACGCAGCTTGCGACTCTCACCTCCGATATGTCGGAAATGCGGAGTCTAATGTCGGATGTGCTGGAGTGCCTTCCGCGTCCTTCTTCTGCTCCCGGTCCAGATCCGTCTGCTCCCGGTCCGTCTAGTGCGGTTGCCGGTCCTTCCGACCCTGGACGTTATTCATTTGACCGTTCTGTCGAGGTCCGCCTGGTACCGGATACTGCGCTCATTGGGCTCATGGACTTGATGTCGCCAGAGCAGCTCCGCACGCTTCCAGAGCATGTGTTGTCCCAGGTGCCGGCGTACATGGTAGAAGAGTACATCCGCAGAGCCGAACGACGACGCGATCCATCTCAATGATATTTGTACTGTTTTGGATATTTGTACTATTTTTGGATTTGAATTCTGGATATTTTGGAAGCGTACATGATGTTTGGATATTATGAATTTGTGTATTTGTGTTTGGATATTTGTACATAGATGTTTGGATATTCTGTTTGATATTGGATATTATGAATTTGGATATTTGGATATTTGTTGATCGTACATGGATGTTTGGATATTGGATTATATGAATATGTGTAATATTTATGAAAGGAAATAGAATGTTTCTGTATTTTTTTTTATTAATGTTGCATTTAGCGACGGACTAGCGACTAATTAGCGACGGATATATCTTTTTAGCGACCGATGAGCGACTTACTAGCGACGGAAAATCCGTCGCTAACTGGGTTATATAAATATTTGCAGTTACCGACGGACGAGCGACGGACAATCCGTCGCTAATGGTTGAAATAAATTTGCAGGTAGCGACGATCTAGCGACCAACTAGCGACGGAAATTCCGTCGCTAACTGGGTACAATTAATATTAGCGACGGAATGTCGACTACCTAGCGACGGCAAATCCGTCGACATGGTTCTGGAAATATGGTAGGTTTCCAGAGACTTAGCGACGGATAATGGGTCGCTAATCCGTCGCTAATCTGTCGAGGATGACGACGGACTAGCGACGGCTTAGCGATCCATTATCCGTCGACATGGTTCTGGAATTATGGAAGCTTTCCAGAACCAGGCCGACGCCCTACCCGTCGCTAATCCGTCGCTATAACGTCGAGGTTAACGACGGGATGGCGACGAATAGCGACCGATGTTGCGTATCAGGAACCTCTCTGATACGCTTTTACCGACCTATTTACGACGGCTTAGCGACGGATATTTGAATATTATATGCCATGTAAACCGACGGGAACAAGTCGCTAATCCGTCGCTAATCCGTGAAAGGCAACCGTCGGTAATCAGTCGCTAGTCCGTCGGTTAATCATTTGTCCGACGGCTTAGCGAGGACAAATTTTAGCGACGACGTATTCCCGACGGCCATTTTCATCAAATATCCGTCGCTATGCCGTCGGTAATTTATGTTACCGACGGATTCGCGACGGATGTGGTCGTCGCTAAAGTTGGTTATTTTGGTAGTGTCCCGCGCTGTTGCTGCTGCTGCAGCCAACCCCTAGCTCCCTCTCTCTGCTGTGCGTCACCGCCATCGCCGGAGAGGGGAGGGGGATCGCCGGAGAGAGGAGGGGGGGAGAGGATGTGCATCGCCGGAGAGAGGGAAGGGAGAGGGGGGGGGGG
>JANAVB010022597.1:6219676-6284676 GCA_029216955.1 Iris pallida
TAGGGTGGGGTTCTCCATGTTAAACCAAAATAGACCAAACCAAAATAAACCAAGGTAAACCAAGTCAAGGCCAATAAACTCTCTCTCTAGCAATTTAAACCAAATGAACCATGAAATAAACCCAGCCTCACTAATCCAAACAACCATGAACCATTAAAACAATTAAACTATCAATGCTAATTAAAACCAAGCCAATGCAAGATAAACCAAGATAACTAATCTGACTAAAATAAAATATGGGTCCAAAATACGCATACGTACTCTAAATACGTATCACGAATTTTGGGACATTACAGTGTGTATCAGAGAGTTATTGAGCATTGTAATTGATTCAAACATATAAATAAAGAGATTTGTTTCTGTATCATTGTTCACTTTATTTTTCTGCAAAATTTCCGTTACTGCAAACTCTATATTGAAAGTTATGTACATTGTTGTTGTTAGTCTTGTCTACTTTGTTTATTGTACAAGTTCTGGCCTTGTGCAAGTGCAAAGGCTTGCACGGCATCACGCCCAAGCGAGTACGATCAGTTTCATAGAGATCAAAGCGACGACGAACGATCCTGCAGAATCGGGTCATGACAGCCCACCCCCGACTGCCCCTCCCGCGCCCCCATCCTCCCACTACTAAAATAC
The DNA here is from genome assembly GCA_029216955.1 of Iris pallida. Taxonomy (NCBI): domain Eukaryota; kingdom Viridiplantae; phylum Streptophyta; class Magnoliopsida; order Asparagales; family Iridaceae; genus Iris; species Iris pallida. Next base: position 6,220,313 of record JANAVB010022597.1, read on the forward strand.
CCCACTTTACCGACGGAAGTTTAGCGACGGACGTATTCCGTCGCTAATAGCGACCAGTTTCCGACATCTTAGCGACGGATTAGCGACAGACAACATAACATAATTTTTTCCAATTTTAAATGTAAAAATTTGTCGGGTTTCCGTCGCTAAGTCGACGAACCTTAGCGACGGATTCTTTTTCGTCGCTTATTCGTCGCAAATGTTGGCGATAAAATCTTTAAAACATTGGCGAGAACTTTAGCGACTAACTGGCGACGGATATATCCGTCGGAAAACACCTTTTAATTGGCGACGGTGTAGCGACTAATTTAGTCCGTCGCTATTCCGTCGCTAGGTTCTGTGCCCTAACTTAAATTGAACCGACGGAGGGAAATTTTTCATTCCCCCAAAAACTCTCTCTCTCTCTCGCGGCTCTCTCTCTCGCGCGCGCGGCTCTCTCTCTCTCTCTCGCGGCTCTCTCTCTCTCTCTACCAGGTATCTCTCTCTCTATCCTCTCTCTTCTCTTCTCTCTCTTTCTCTAATTTGGTTTTGGGCCGGGGGGGGAGGGGGGGGGGGTCGGCTTCGCGGGGGTGGAGAGGGCGGGGGGTGGTGATGGGGTAAGGGGTCGGTCGGGGGGGTTGGTAATGGGACAGGGTGTGGGGGGGTGGGGAGAGTGGTCGGGGGGTCGGGGGTGGGGAATGGGGGCAGGGGGGTCGGGGGGTTGGGGGTGGAGAGGGCAGGGGGTCGGGGGGGGTGTGATGGGGGCAGGGGGGGGGTCGGGGTGGGGTGGGAATGGGGGCAGGGGGGCGGGGGGGTGGTGGGGTGGGGGGTGGAGAGGGCAGGGGGGTCGGGGGGGGTGGGTAATGATTGGGGCAGGGGGTCGGGGGGGGGTGGGTAATGTATAAATTATATGTTTTTAAATGTAAATAATTTATTAATAATTATTTGTTTTCCAATACCAAAAAAATCCGATACTTCGATCCGATACCGCCGATACTACCGATATCGCCGATACCAATACTAGATTGCTTAGACTTATATTGCAAGGTAACTAGATACAAGTTATGATACAATGTAAATGCAAGTATACATGTTAGCTAGATAGCTTAGACTTATATTGCAATCTCCTATTCACACGAGTATTGATATCGCCGATGCCAATACTCGTAGGAATATATAGTCCGATACCGATTCCGATACCGATACTTTGAACCTTGATTTAAATACATGTTAGTATAGTATCTTCACATATATGTTAAGAGTATATACATGATTAGCAAGGTAACTAGATACAAGTTATGATACAATGTAAATGCAAGTATACATGTTAGCTAGATAGCTTAGACTTATATTGCAATCTCCTATTCACACGAGTATTGATATCGCCGATGCCAATACTCGTAGGAATATATAGTCCGATACCGATTCCGATACCGATACTTTGAACCTTGATTTAAATACATGTTAGTATAGTGTCTTCACATATATGTTAAGAGTATATACATGATTAGCAAGGTAACTGGATACAAGTTATGATACAATATAAATGCAAGTATACATGTTAGCTAGATAGCTTAGACTTATATTGCAATCTCCTATTCACACGAGTATTGATATCGCCGATGCCAATACTCGTAGGAATATATAGTCCGATACCGATTCCGATACCGATACTTTGAACCTTGATTTAAATACATGTTAGTATAGTGTCTTCACATATATGTTAAGAGTATATACATGATTAGCAAGGTAACTAGATACAAGTTATGATACAATGTAAATGCAAGTATACATGTTAGCTAGATAGCTTAGACTTATATTGCAATCTCCTATTCACACGAGTATTGATATCGCCGATACCAATACTCGTAGGAATAGTCCGATACCGATATACATTGTAGAGCTCTGTTTTGCTATTCTGGACATATTGTGACCTGTGCTGTTCTAAATAGGAGCCAGACACACTCCTGAGACGGGGGAGTATGTATAGTGATATGGATTCTTACTAACTTATCATGTGAACCCATTTATGGGCCCTTTATTGAACCTTCTCATGTGCAACTTTCAGTCCATTCACAGTTCCCTATATTGTACTCTACATCACCTAGTTCACTTATATCTAACATCCTAACCCTAATCCAAATTTATGAGTATCGGTATCGGGCTATTCTTATGTTTAGTTTGTCTTACGATACAGATTTTCACATCCAAATTGAGGATGAGTCGTTATTTTGTTGATCGTACATGGATGTACAAACGGCAACACGAGAGTAGAATTGGTGTGAGTGACGATTTTCAGGCAGGCGTGGAAGTATTTCTTAATTATGCAATGAGCAAAGCTCAGTACATGGACGGTAACAAAATTAAGTGTCCATGTGTTAAATGTCACAATAGACATTACGAAGAAGTGGTGACTGTGAGAGATCATTTGACCCGTAAGGGTTTCGTACGTAATTACGGCCTGTGGTCATCGCAAGGTGAACTATATTCGGAAAGACAGGCTGCGGAAGCTGCTACTTATGCTTTTGATGATAATGCTGCAACGGATGTCATCGAAGACCACGGATGCTCTGTTGATTATGGAGATCTGCAGAACCTTGCACGAGATATGGTTGTATGATGCGACAGGGCCTAATTTTGATCCGGAGGATCCTAATCCCGAGGCGAAGGAGTTCTATGACATGTTTCAGGACGCAGATACTTCTCTATATCCTGGTTGTGAGACTCATTCCGCACTGTCAGTGACGATGCGGTTGTTGAACATAAAGTCTGATTTTAACTTGCCACAAGCTTGCTATAATCGGATCACAGAAGTAATCAAGGAGGTGTTACCGAAGGAATCAAAAGAGCTACCAAAAAACTTCTACAAGTCAAAGATGATGGTCCGACAACTGGGACTGGGGTACGAGAAGATAGATTGTTGTCGCAACGGATGCATGTTGTACTACAAAGAGAATTGCGTATCAGAAAGTTGCAGCTTCTGTAATGCGGATCGTTACAAGCCAGTACAGGGAAAAGGAAAGTCGACTAGAAAACGACGTCCTTACAAGTATATGCATTACTTGTCGATCACGAAGCGCTTGCAGAGGATGTATATGTCTCTAAATACAGCAGAACACATGATGTGGCACAGCGAAGAACGCATAAAGGACGAAGGAGAATTGTCACATCCTTCGGATGGAGAGGCGTGGAAACGTTTTGATTTGTGTCATCCAGATTTTGCTGCAGAGCCTAGAAATGTACGCCTGGCGCTATGTGCTGATGGCTTCGCCCCTTTCGGACAGTCGGGATCTCAGTACTCATGCTGGCCGGTCATTCTTACCCCTTACAATTTGCCACCATGGATGTGTATGAAGACTCCTTATATGTTTCTGACAGCTATCATACCCGGTCCTAAAAATCCGACGAAGAACATCGATATATATTTACAGCCGTTGGTGGATGAGCTGAAACAGCTGTGGGAGATCGGCGTCACGACCTATGATATTTCCAGGAAACAGAACTTTCAGATGAGAGCTTCACTCATGTGGACAATCAATGATTTTCCAGCATACGGTATGCTGTCGGGATGGAGTACGCACGGCAACATGTCTTGTCCGATATGCATGGAAAATAGTAAGGCGTTCCGCCTTAGGCATGGAGAAAAAACTTCTTTCTTTGACTGTCACCGTCAATTTCTGCCCGCGACCCATCCTTGGAGAAAGAATAAGGACGCGTTCAGATATGGAAAACAAGAATTTTCTCAACCTCCTGCCAGATTTTCGGGATACGATATTTGGGAAGCTGTAAAGGAATTGCCCACCGCAATAGAAGATCCATCGAACCATCGTGTCGAGGGGTTCGGACAAAGCCATAACTGGACCAAACGGAGTATCTTCTGGGACTTGCCTTATTGGAAAGATAATCTTATAAGGCATAATCTTGATGTCATGCATATCGAAAAGAACGTGTTCGATAATGTCTTCAATACCGTCATGGATATTAAAGGAAAGACGAAGGACAATCCAAAAGCAAGACAAGACATAGCCGAGATATGCAAGCGTCCTCATCTGAACTTGATACAAAGGGGTGCTGGTGGACAATTAAGTAAGCCTATAGCGCCATACACATTGAGCAAGGAAGATAGATTAATAATCTGCAAGTGGATATCTAATTTAAGATTTCCCGACGGCTATGTTTCGAATTTGTCTAGATGCGTTGATCTCAATGAACGCAAGCTAACGGGAATGAAGAGTCACGACTGCCACGTGTTTATGGAAAGATTACTGCCCATTGCTTTGAGAGAGTTGTTGCCTTCTGCTGTATGGGTTCCGTTGGCCGAGCTGTCTACATTCTTCAGGGATATCTGTTCAACTAAGCTGACGGTACAACATATGGTACAACTTGAGGAGAAGATTGTCTTAACAATCTGCAAGTTAGAGAAAATATTTCCACCGGGCTTTTTCGACAGCATGGAGCATCTACCGATTCATTTAGCATACGAAGCCCGTGTCGGTGCATCTGTTCATTATCGATGGATGTACCCCTTTGAAAGGTAAATAAAAATCGATATAATTTAAGTGAAATTTAAGTGGATTTTACAATTCATTGTTAATTCTCAAGATAATTTGTCTCTTTAGGTACCTACACCATCTAAAGAAGAAAGTTGGCAACAAGGCTCATATAGAGGCTTCGATATGCGAATCATATCTTATCGAGGAGGTGTCAAATTTCTGCTCCATTTATTTCGATACTCATGTCGAGACAAATCGAAATAGACCTCAAAGGAATGAAGAAGACGTCGAGGATGGAGGTATATTCAATTTAAGGGGCAAGCCTATTGGGGCTAGTAAGAAACGGTGGTTGACCGACGATGAGTATGATACCGCTCACCGATATGTCTTGTTAAATTGTGACATATAAGAAGTGAGAGATTTGGAGAAGTAAGTGACTACGCCTCGTTATAATCTCTAATTTGGTGAATTAAGTGACTACACTTATTTTTATTCTCTCTAACAGTGTATTTAGAGGTGAAGTCAAAATGAGGACACCATATATTACAGATGAGGGACTTTAAAGAGAGGTTGATTGTACCTTTCCGTCCTGGTTTCGTAAATACGTAAGTAACTGAGATAATATGTTATGCGGCTACCATTAAAATATATGCAGCTAAAATATTTAAATTATCAATACATGTTTACAGGTTTTATTGCCTGAAACAACACTCATAAATGAGAGCATTCGTTATTTGGCATTGGGACCGAAGAAGCATGCAAAGACTTTGTCAGGCTATGTCGTTAATGGCTTCAAGTTTAAGTCAACTCAGCATGCTATAAATGCCGAATTTCTCAATGACGGCTTCGATACCAAGAATTCTGGTGTTTGCATAAGAGGCACCATCTATGACAACGAGCCGGACTTTGACTATTATGGAGTGCTTCGGGAGATTGTAGATTTACAATATAGTGCCCCATATGATATGCATATTGTGATGTTCAAATGTGAGTGGTTCGATACGAGACCAAATATCGGTTGGAGAATCGATAAACAATTTGGATTCGTCGATATAAATCATCGCAGGAGGTATAGAGGGTCCGACACGTTTGCGATAGCAAGTCAGGCTGTTCAAGTCTACTATACAAGCTACCCAAGGCGTCGTAGAGATCGATTTGACTGGTGGGCAGTATGCAAGATTAAATCTAGAAATACATTCAACGTTGGAGACCCAGCATACCAAGAGGACCAGATCGAGAAGCCCCAATACATGGGACAACAGTCGGATACCATGGACGTAGAAGATGTCGATATACCTCATGCTGAGGAAAATAGAGGGGAGAAAGAGGTTGATATACAAGACTTAGCTGTCAACCAGGGGAGAAAGAGGCGTCTTGTCCCAAGTATTGAGCCTGAAGAAGAAGAAGAAGAAGAAGAAGAAGAAGAAGAAGAAGAAGAAGAAGAAGAAGAAGAGGATGAGGATGAGGATGAGGATGATGATACAGATGAAGTCGACGATGAGGATGATGATATAGATGAAGTCGACGAAGAGAATGAGGATGAGAACGATGACGATGACGATGAGGACGAGGACGATAACGATGATTAGATTAAATATCGGTATATATTAGAAGCACTTACAACTAACTTAGTGAATTCAGTTTAGACGGACACATTCTTATTTCAGTTTATGTTTTTGTCGTTCGATCATCTACTTATTGTATGATTTTCTTTTTACAGATGGCACTCTTAGTTCTCATTGTCTTGACGGCACTCGCCGCCCTGCTGCTGGTATATATATTTTAGTTCAGTTTTATATTCATTTATACTTCTATATTGTTAATTATATTTATGTGTTCTATTTACAGGTCATGGTCACTACCACTCGTGCTGCTGGCAGTGGCCGTGGACGTGATGGTAGTGGTGCTGGTGGTGGCGGTACTGGCCGTGGTGGGCGTGGTGGTAGCGGCACTGGCCGTTGACGTGATGGTAGCGGTCGTGGTGGTAGCGGCACTGGCCGTGGACGTGATGGTAGCGGTCGTGGTGGTAGCGGTCGTGGTCGCCTTCCACATTCCCCGGATATAGAGTCCTCCGATCCCGACCTGGAGAGCCCGGCCACAGACTCTTCCCGCCGTCGATCTATCTCTGCGCATGGACCTTCATCTTCATCGAGGCCTGAGACTCCATCCGCTAGCGGATCCGTTCCGCCCCCGGATGCACCAGCGGGTACACCATCAGTTACTGCAGGGTGGGCTCCGGAGTACCCCCGGATTCAGCTTCATCCTGCTACCGGTGAGTACATCCGCGGACCCGCGGATCCTCCGACGCCTCCAGAGAGGCCGATAGGCGAGAACCGACGAGAGCTATGGCCCGCGGGTGATACGTAAGTAAATTTAAGTTAATTTATTAAATTTGTTTCATTTATTCAAGTTAATAATCCAGTCTTTGCTTCTTTGTAGGTTTTTCCCGTATGATGCTGCCCGGATACTCGGGCAAATTATCCGGGAAAACTACCATGGCCCCTACCTCAATTTTTCTGAGGTGCCTCAGAACATGCAGTACGTCTGGCTCGAGGAGATGAAGGTATATATATCTTTTGGTTAATTATTAATTATTCTTTAATCCACTAATTTTTTAATTACGTGATAATTTAATTTGTATGTCAGACGACATTCTGGTGGCCCCCCCATCGCGAGGAGTTGATTCGCAAGGCCTACAAAGCCGCCGCCGGGAAGAAGATACGGGATGCGGTGTACGACGTTCGTACGGCGCATTCGAGGAAGAAGTGGCTCCGGGAGGAGTACTACGAGCAGATGTTGGATAAGATGAATATTGCTCAGTACAGGGAGAAATCAGAGAAAGCGAAGGCGAGCAGACAGGCCGCTGGTCTGCATACGGGAGGTTCAAGGCCCCACGCAGCGACGCGTGCAGATTTGGTGAGATACCGCAAATTTATTTCACTATTAAATTCGGTACTATTAATATACGTAGTTAATTAAATTCGACGTATATTTCGTATGCAGGCACAACGGGCGGTAAAGGAGGGGAGAGAGCCGGAGTCGGTCACCGCCTACGATGTATTCCTGCATACACACAAGAGGCGGGCAGACGGGAGCTTCGTCGACGCGAGGGCCCAGGCGACTGATGTAAGTAATTACGTTTATGAGATTTATATTAGAAATATAATTATTGTTAACTTAATTAGGTGAACGTAGGATTCAAATTATAACTTAGGGAAACATAGGATTTAGATTATAACTTAGGAAAACTTATAGTATAAACACATTCATTGGATAGGCTGCATATCGTGAGGCCCTTAGTCAGATTGAGCCCCCTGCCGAGGTTGTCGGCGAAACGACGCCCACCCAGACGCCCTCTTCTATGGCCGCTCGCTACGACGACGTGTTCGTAGAGTCTGTCGACGGCTTTAATAAAGGGCGCGTCTACGGCGTAGGTTCCCTGGCGGCGTCGTTGCAGGGCACGACTCCGAGATATCCACCGCCCCCGCCTCCTCCCGCGCCCCCGTCGGACGATATGAGGACGCAGCTTGCGACTCTCACCTCCGATATGTCGGAAATGCGGAGTCTAATGTCGGATGTGCTGGAGTGCCTTCCGCGTCCTTCTTCTGCTCCCGGTCCAGATCCGTCTGCTCCCGGTCCGTCTAGTGCGGTTGCCGGTCCTTCCGACCCTGGACGTTATTCATTTGACCGTTCTGTCGAGGTCCGCCTGGTACCGGATACTGCGCTCATTGGGCTCATGGACTTGATGTCGCCAGAGCAGCTCCGCACGCTTCCAGAGCATGTGTTGTCCCAGGTGCCGGCGTACATGGTAGAAGAGTACATCCGCAGAGCCGAACGACGACGCGATCCATCTCAATGATATTTGTACTGTTTTTGGATATTTGTACTATTTTTGGATTTTGAATTCTGGATATTTTGGAAGCGTACATGAATGTTTGGATATTATGAATTTGTGTATTTGTGTTTGGATATTTGTACATAGATGTTTGGATATTTCTGTTTGATATTGGATATTATGAATTTGGATATTTGGATATTTGTTGATCGTACATGGATGTTTGGATATTGGATATTATGAATATGTGTAATATTTATGAAAAGGAAATAGAATGTTTCTGTATTTTTTTTTTATTAATGTTGCATTTAGCGACGGACTAGCGACTAATTAGCGACGGATATATCTTTTTAGCGACCGATGAGCGACTTACTAGCGACGGAAAATCCGTCGCTAACTGGGTTATATAAATATTTGCAGTTACCGACGGACGAGCGACGGACAATCCGTCGCTAACTGGTTGAAATAAATTTGCAGGTAGCGACGATCTAGCGACCAACTAGCGACGGAAATTCCGTCGCTAACTGGGTACAATTAATATTAGCGACGGAATGTCGACTACCTAGCGACGGCAAATCCGTCGACATGGTTCTGGAAATATGGTAGGTTTCCAGAGACTTAGCGACGGATAATGGGTCGCTAATCCGTCGCTAATCTGTCGAGGATGACGACGGACTAGCGACGGCTTAGCGATCCATTATCCGTCGACATGGTTCTGGAATTATGGAAGCTTTCCAGAACCAGGCCGACGCCCTACCCGTCGCTAATCCGTCGCTATAACGTCGAGGTTAACGACGGGATGGCGACGGAATAGCGACCGATGTTGCGTATCAGGAACCTCTCTGATACGCTTTTACCGACCTATTTACGACGGCTTAGCGACGGATATTTGAATATTATATGCCATGTAAACCGACGGGAACAAGTCGCTAATCCGTCGCTAATCCGTTGAAAGGCAACCGTCGGTAATCAGTCGCTAGTCCGTCGGTTAATCATTTGTCCGACGGCTTAGCGACGGACAAATTTTAGCGACGACGTATTTCCCGACGGCCATTTTCATCAAATATCCGTCGCTATGCCGTCGGTAATTTATGTTACCGACGGATTCGCGACGGATGTGGTCGTCGCTAAAGTTGGTTATTTTGGTAGTGTCCCGCCGCTGTTGCTGCTGCTGCAGCCAACCCCTAGCTCTCCCTCTCTCTGCTGTGCGTCACCGCCATCGCCGGAGAGGGGAGGGGGATCGCCGGAGAGAGGAGGGGGGAGAGGATGTGCATCGCCGGAGAGAGAGGGAAGGGAGAGGGGGGGGGGAGGAGTAGTTTAAAAAAAATAAATTAAGGTATAAAGTAAAAAAAAATTTAATAATTGATAGTATCAAGTTGTTGAGTTAAAAAAAACTCACGATATCAAATTGAAAAACAAAACAACGATGCTACATGGACTGCGTTATTGGCCTCCAGTTTTGGCCCGCGGTCCACGTGGTACTCTTTTATTGATTTTTATCGGAGGTGGGTCCCATATAAATAGGGGGCGGCTAATGGGGTTGAGGCACGTAGCCCGCAGTCACGTCTGGCGGACAGAGACTCTGGACAACGTACGTTGTGTTTTCCAAATCAAAAATAGTTGAGCAAGTTGCAAATAAGCCATTAATTAAATTAAGCTCCTACGTACCTTGTACTTCTCATGTAAGCACATCTCAGCTTACCACACCATCAGTTGGCTTTATCAACCAATGCTCTTAATTAAGATAATATAAATATAAGGATATGTTGTCTTAGGTTTGAAGAAATAGTATTAGGCTAACTACCATGCAACTAACTAAACCTGAACACACGTCACCACCACATTAACCAACCTAAGCAGCTAAGCTACACACATACATGCCACAGTCCCGTTTGTGCTGTCAGCTGCCTGCTGACCAAATCCAACCATGGCGGAACCCATGGCATGGGCCCAGCCGAGAAAACACTTGCAGTGAAGCTGGTGGCTCAGGACTTGCTGACCACTAAGCAGCAGAGCCCCTTCTCCTAAGACCATCTCCAATGGGGGTTTCTATCTTCCCTATTTCTATTGAAGAAATTTATTTTAGAAAAAAATTCTTCCAATTATGATTTTTATCATCATTAATGATATAGGATAAAAACATTTTAAGAAAATTTCTACATATAGAAACTATCATAGAAATTCTCTTATCTCTCATGACAATTATTATTGGACCCCACATCATTAAATTGATTTTTTTTACTATGTGACACATAGGATAGAAATGGAGAACTATTGAGAGCATTTTATTTTTGTATGTCTACAATTTCTATTCAGAAACTCTTCCAACTAGACTAGAAATCTCCTTAAAGTACAATGTCAAGTAGCATAAGAACTCAATTTTAGAAATCACCATGCCTAGCTAGTGAGCACAGCAGTGGATAGGGAAGAGATCTAGAGAGGAACGAGAAGAGAAAAAAATGCCAAAAGCAAGGACATCCCCCCTCGCTCAGCAATTGGCCGTATCATTGGTCCTTCTCATCTCATGCAGGCAATCCCATGCAGGCAATCCCATGTCTATCTAACACTATCTGGATAATATCACATATAATTTCCTTCCTTGCTTCCTGTGCTAGCTTTTTTTCTGATAGATTGGCCAACTGCCACTGGGACCCTCATGTGTCTAACCCACATGCAACTCCAACTCCAACTCCAACTCCAGCTCTCTCTATATATCAAGGTCCCAAATCCAGACAAGAAGGAAAGAGGAGAGTGAGTGGTTGATATGGCTATGGAACTGATGGAAGATGATGTGTTGTTTGCAGACCTTAGCAAGCAGATTGCCCTGCTGATCATGGACGATGATGAGGAGTTCCCTGTGCAGAGCCCCCCAGTTCATGCTCAGGTTGGTTAACACCTCGATCTGCTTCTTAATTTCTTTGCTCTCTAATATTAGAATTAGTGCCAATATATATATATATATATATATATATATATATATATATACTCACTTTAGAGTTAGGATTAATTACACTGACTCTTCCTATATGTTTTATGAGTATTACAGGGACTACATCTGTTCCGAAAATAATTATATTGACCATCATTTTCTTTTATAAATTTTATTAACCATAGGAATGATCAGTGTTATTAGTTTGTATATAAAATATAAACTATAAGAAGAGTCCGTGTAATTAGTTTCAAAATAGGATAGTCCGTACAATAAGTGTAAAACGTAGGAATAGTTAATACAATTAAATCTTAGAGTTTTGATATACTGAAAAACTTTAAAATAATATCAAAATAACTTAGTTTTAAATATTGTCTACTTATCATTATGAAGTGGATTTTACAGAGAAAATTGTATAGCTCCATAAATTCAGTTTCCAACAAAATAATAAGTATATTGCATATAAATACTCAAACCATGGAGTTATGGTGCAGAAAATTAGGGATGCAACTCGGACGGGTTGTATCGGGTTTGAGCTCAATTAAAGCTCAACCCGATGAATCATAAGTCTAGTTCGCGTCCGACCCAGCCTCGGATTCAACACATGAAGTCGAAACTCGCGCCTAGAGGAATAAAAAAAGTATCCAAGTTCCCCGGATTGGGTCGGATATATTGGGTTTATCGGTACTAATGATATTTGAAAGAATTTTAAACAAATTTAATATTGAACTCATAATTAAATAGCAATTATACCCCAATTAATATAAAATACAAACAAAAATGAGACTTAGGGTAAGGAGTTGAAGAATTTGGGTTGAAAAATTTATAGGATTTAAGCTTTTCATTTAAAATTATGAAAGAATTTGTATATAAAAAAATATATATATATTACATGTATGTCGGGTTCCGTGTTATTTGGGTAATCCGGCACATGAATCCGAGCCCAATTCGATTTTTGATTAAGTTTATTTATTTTAACCCGAACTCTAATCCGAGTCCGTTTATCATCAATCCAAACCCAATCCATTAACGAATTTATCTGATCGGACTCGAATTTAGTCCCTCCGAGTTGCATAGTGCATCTGGATGTATAATTGGAGTTAACTTAGACTTGGTTTAATTTCAACAATTTTACATCTTGGGAGCATGATACAACTGAATACTCTGGAAGAAGGAAGAAGGAAAGCTGCTTTGTTATGTGATTAACATTAACATGAATATTAACATTAACATGAATATTAACATTAATATTAACATTAACAATAACATTAACATTAATATTACGAATTAGAGTGAGGGGAGTTTTTAGGGAGTTTTCTAAGGGCGGCTTTTGATCCGCTCCCATATATATATATATATATATATATATATATATATATATATATATATATATATATATATATATATATATATATATATATATAGTCTCCTTCTTATACGGGATAAGTTTAGGGAAAAGGTTTACGGGATAGACTAATTTTTACGGAGAGAAAAAAAAACTCAAATATATCCAGCCGAAATATACTCTCTTCTGAATTTCTTTCTCTTCAAAAATTTAAATCTTATCTCTACCTTAAAAATAAGGCTTACCTATCTATTTATTTTTAAACAAAGAAAGATTAATTTATTTCTAAAAATAGATATAGATAAATTATTTCGTTTTTAAAATAGAGATAATTTTTTTTAAAATAATCTATCTTTAGAAACAAATATACCTTTAAAAATTATATTTTAAATATTAATTTTAATGTTAATCTTAATATTAATGTTAAATTTAATTTAATTCAATTTAAATTTAAATTTAAATCTTAATGTTAATGTTAAAATTGACATTAATGTTAAAATTAAAATTAATATCAAAAATAATATTAACACCAAAGAATTAACATTTGAAATAATATTAAAATTAAGATTAAGATTAAGATAAATATTTTTAAATATAACTTTTAAGGTATATTTAGAAAAAATCAATCTATATTTTAAAAAAAATATAAAATTAACTTATCTATCTCTATTTTTTTTAACATCGATAAATAAATCTCTCACTATTGAAAAAATGAATAGACTTATCTTTAAGATAGAGATATGTTTGTTTTTCAAAGAAGAGATTTATTTTTTTTTAAATGAAAGAGATTAGAAGAGAACCATACGTGTATTTTTTTCATCCCGTAAGTTTGTCCCGTAAGTTATTCCCGTATGAGAAGCTTTATATATATATATATATATATATATATATATATATATATATATATATATATATATATATATATATATATATACACACACACACACACGGGATATGAGCCATCCTAGGTAGCTTCCATATGTGGCCCAATAAAAATAAAGTGTCATCGAATAGAATTCATATAGAAAAGATATGATAAATAATAACATACCAAATATTTGTCTAGGAATTTACCAAATCTTTGTCTAAATTTCTAGGCAAAGATTTGATAAGCTCCTAAACAAATATCTGAAATGTTATTATTTATCAAATATTTTATATATAATTTTTTTTCAATGTTATGTTATTTTATTTTTATTGAGCCACATGAAAGCATATATATATATATATATATATATATATATATATATATATATATATATATATATATATATATGAAATAAGATAATTTTGGGGAATGCTCCCACCGGAAATCGATCTCCTAAGCACTCGGGCCGCATGCATCTCTCTTATCCACTAGGCTATATATATATATATATATATATATATATATATATATATATATATATATTTTTTTTTTGAGTTATTATTTCTTCAAGCCGGACCGTAGCCCAGCACCACCCAACCGCTCTCATGTACCATCGAATCGGGGGCACGTGAGGTCCGTGCGCACGTCCGATCGATCCAACGGTCGAGGACGACTAACACAAATTTCATATTCAATTTGTCAATCATGATTTTACATAAACCGTTAAAATTTTGACAATAAATTTTTAATATTTTTGGATATACACATGGCACTCAAAACTTTTATGTATAAAAATTGTATAAAAATGTGTTGCTCCGGTCTGGTAATTGTTGTAATGTCTTTAATATTTAGAGAAATTTTGAGTTGCACCCCACAATATTTAACCATATTCAAGGTGCACCCCACTGTTTTACCATAATGTACAATACCTCCCAATTTCGTAAAAAATTAACAGTCAACTCTGTTGACCATTAATTTTTGACCGAAATACCCCTAGCAAATCACCATTATTATCAGTTCCCCCTCGTCAGCTTGGAAAAATGGAAGGGGCATTTCGGTCAAAAATTAACGGTCAACGGAGTTGACCGTTAGTTTTTGACGGAAGTGGAAGGTATTGTACATTATGATAAAACAGTGGGGTACACCTTGAATATGGTTAAATATTGTGGAGTGCAACTCAAAATTTTTCAATATATCTTCTTATAGAACACAGTATCACTATTCCTGCTGACAGCTTTTGCTCTTTTACTGTGCACTCTCTCATGGTTTGCTTTAAAGCACTTTACAGTGGGTACTAATTGAGTGATGGTGGTGCTGGTTGTTGCAGGGTTTCCATCAGTTGCCTCAGGTCATATTAATGCCACCATCATACACACATGATATGATGGGCTACAGAAGAGAGAGCAAGGGGACAGGGGTCTTCATCCCTCGCTCCTCTTCGCTTCCAAGATCAAGAAAGAATAGATCCGGGAAGTCCACTTCCAACAACAACAACAACATCAACAGCTTCCAAAGACGTAATGATAGATCGGGAGTCGCAGCTTCTCACGTCGCCAACAGTACTAGTCCTCTACCCTCCAATTGTTACACAAACTCGGCCGCATTGAAGAACCGCGCTTAATTAATTGAGATTCCTGAAGTATCTTCGGTTCATGCTAACCTGTAATTTGCTTATGGTTTGATTTTATTGTCGACGATGAAGGTCCGTTATATAAATATGTATGTTATCGATTGCTATGTACATGGAAAAATAACACCCTTCGGTCTGCTCCTGATTGAGAAATTAAGAACAAGTTTGGTGAAAATGTACAGTTCAAATGTAACGGATGAAGGGAAGTGGAGTTAGGATTATGGCATATTCTTAATGAATGCATTTGATTCCCCTTTGGAAAATCTTGTGATGCATTTGCTATATTTCACTCATACTGTTGGTTAACGGTGAGATAAAATTTGTTGCTCCCAAATATATGATGTTCCACACATATCTCATCTTCCATAAAAATGATGGTGCGCCACCAATTTTATAAAATAACATTCACAGTCGTTGAGATACATAATTTTATGGAAGATGTTACATATTTGGGACATTATATTTGAGAACAGTAAATTTTCAGATTTGGGACTTCATATTTGAGAACAACATATTCCATCGTACCAGTGCCAAGAGGCTTTGCATATATGGGGTGTACATAGGGCATCCCAGGCCACAACCCACAAGGCCTCTCCGCATATTCATGCTCATGCTTAGTTTGTAATTCAAACATTTTCTCCTCTATTATGATTTGAACTTTTGTATAGAATGGTTAATGGTGATAGCATTCGACACCATACTTGTTGGTACGTATGTCAGCTAATATGAACTGCCAGAATAATAATAATATGCAAGACTCTACAAGGCAATATGTTAGCTAATATGAACTGTCAGAATAATAATAATATGGACTGTCAGTAATTCAAACATTTAGACAAGTGAACAACCGCAACCTGATGAAGCTCACGCAAGGTGATCAAATAGTATCCTTTAATTGGAGAGGGTCTGATAGTGTGTATGAGTTAACCTATATGTGAGTGCGTGTTAGATGTAGGTTAGTAGGGTATATAGAAGAGGGCAGCAAGGGAGGAATGAACTAGTGATAGATGGAGGACTTGCCCAATACCATGTATGTGAGTTGTCTATGTGTTAGAGCTTGTGAAGGGTGTACCTATGTACTAGAGTAAAGGCTTGGTAGACTTAGTATGACTTGGGAATGTCTCAAAATTAAAATTTGGGTATGTTATATGCATAGCCTAAATAGGTAATAGATATACCTAGGTTAACTAAGAAGTGAATTCCATGATATCCTAGAATTGACCTAGTTGACTAGCGTTGACCCAATTTGACTTCCATGACATAGAAAAAGCCTAGATACATATAATTAATACATTTAAATACATTGTTTACTCTAGAACACCAAATAACTCTGTATATTTCATATATAGCTCCTTGTGACTCCACTTTGGACGTCGATCCATATTTACTGCTTAGGACGACAGGCGAGTACATTCTCTGATAGTTTTTATTTACCTGATGTTTATTATGATTCAGCTTCTAGTATAGTATTACCTTATTTTCTGCCATAACACGGATTGGTATTTCTAGATTCATTCACTTGTGACCCATGTATTATACTTGTCTGGTCTCTATTTCTGGAATCATCTGCTGGAACCACCTACTGAACACACCTACTGGCATCACTTAGTTTCTGGCTGGACTTGTACTTGATTGACGTGTCGGGATATGAATTCACTTGTATTGGTCAGGGCGGGAAAATACTCGAGTAGACATGTAAACATTTCCAGTCATGCTGGAACTACCCCTATTGGTCTAATCTGGAAAGATAGCCGTCGCACGTTTGCCAAGCGTACGATGTGCCGTATTTATTCCATAGTCGTTTACATGTCGAAAGCGGTATTTCAAAACATATTATTTTAGTGTCTACTACTGGATTCACATTTAACTCCCATTATATTGGCTGGACTCACATCACACCTGTTCTGACCTAGTTATCTTTATTTACAGTCTTATTACCATATTCTTCTGATTCACCATGTTTACTCTCCTTATACTTTAGTTAGCTGTCATTATATTTTTTTTCCTTACTCATTCTATTTTGTTCATCAAGTATTACTTGTTATAAGTGTTTTATAGTTTTCGTCATTTAATTGTCACTGCTAAAGGTGATGTGCTCGTTCCATCCTGACTGGATATATTTTTGAGATGATTGCTCAGGGAATCTGTGCCCCACATTCTTCAAATCCGAGGAGGGGATAGCAATCATGGGTCCTGACACCCAGAAGTGATTACCGAGAGGCTTAGTTACTATTATAACTTGTGTTAGATTTATTGTTAGAACTCTGGGTATGTATAATGGAGAATTTGGTATCATATTTAAGACTTGATTTTGTTATTGTATTAGAAGTTGTGTCACGACCCGCATCCACTGTGAGGGTACGAGAGCGTAACAACGTCCAGCCTACGCCGCAGTGTCGACGGTAGAACGCTGTCCTAGGTCAATCATCTAACAATATAAAGGTACCTGTACAGTATATACACTCCGAATGGAGGTGACATAACAAAACAGTCTCAATCACATCTAAGGCAGATACAGAATAGTAAAGGTAGATAGAGAGATCAAAACCACAATGTAATACAAATGAGAGAGAGAAAATCTAAGTGTCTAAGATAACAACTCAAGAACATCCAGCTCAATACGAGTCTCTAATATATATACAACATCTCAGAAGAACAACTGAAAGTCAAATAACAATGCTGAAAGAAAACTAAAGCCTAGCTATCTAGCCTAGACTATGGGAGTAGCATCCTGTACTGCAGCTGGGTCCTCCAGAGGAACCAGGTCGCAGGTGTCGTCTAAGCCTGCTCCGTAATAGGTGGTACATAGGGCCTCCTCCTCATCCTCTGTAATATTTTCAACAGGTCCAGTCAGGACAGGAGCGAGTACAGTACATCTCAACAGATCATAGCAGGTTAGAAAATATAATCATGCAGTAAAGTAAGATACATGAACTGAAAAAATACAGTATGTAAACAGGAAGAGAACTGTAATAGAAATATCTACTATACATAGAGAACTAACAGTGACTAGTGAGTCAGAGTAAAATATAAACATGTGAATGACATAGGAGATTCATGACTACAGCTAAGAGAGTGATTCATGACTACAGCTACTTGGATAATATTCACATGCCTATTTCTACTCCCCCATCCCCAATCAATACACAAAGATCTGTTCAAGTTATGTTAAGATTCGTAAAACTTCACCTGGCTCATAAAATGAGTGATACGTGAAGGTGATTCATGATGGCTCTGTGAACATGAGAGTACATGTGTCACAAGCAATTCGTGAATCAGAGGAAGCATAGAGATACGTGATGATTCGTGAAACGCACAAAACATGCAGTATTCGATGCTCCCGAGGGAGATAACATCTCATAAAAAGATCCATATAGTACCAATCCGTGTGACCAACGTGACAGTATCAAGTAAAGTAATTTAAAGCAGGAAAATAATTCTAAACAGGATATGAAATGATCAGAGAATGTACTCGCCTGATAACTGAATGTCCAACTGAAAAGTACTATCCGAGGAGTGGTGTTTGGCTCTTATTCAGAACAGTACAAGTCACAATAAGTCTAAAATAAGAAAATAGACTGCTACAATGCATCTACATGATGTTTGTGGTCAATCTAGGCTAAAGTCAACCTTTGGTCAACTCTAGTCAACCATAACAGTCAAACTAGGTCAATTCTAATCTAATTAAGTCAAACTAGGTCAAACGAGGTTAAACTTGGTCAAACTAGTCTAGGTTGGTCAAATCTAGGCTTAACCAGTCAATTCAAGGTCAACTAGCTAAATACCACACAAGTCACCTATCCTAGTGATACACATATGCCATAGGCCAAATACCTAGGCTAATGAAATCCTACCTCACAGCCTACTAAACATTACACATAGGCTAGTATAACTATCACCCACATAATATATATATATGTAAATACACATACATGTATATACATGTAAATACACATGTAAAATAGATTAGGAAATATATATATATATATATATATATATATATATATATATATATATATATATATATATATATTCACTCATATACCATTATTTATATACCTACATAATTATATATGTAATATACATAAACATTTAGATAGAGGGGGAAAAACTAGGCATATGTGTGTGTTAGAGGAGAGTGCAATGTGAGAAAAACAGTATGTGTGTGTGTTGACTGTGTGGATAATGGGGAAAATCAGGAAATCAGTTACAGTAAAAGGGATTTTGTGTGTGTGTGTGTACAGGATGTGTAGGCATGTGTGTGTGAGTGTGTTAGATAGGAATGTGTGTGTATGAAAAACAGTGTGACAAATTATAACAGTGGCAGGAAACTAAAGAGGGCCTGTGTGTGTGATCAGCTCATGTGTGTGTGTGTACTCAGGATTTCAGTGGACAGGAAACAGTGTATATATAATAGGGTGTGAAGGTTAGCATGTATGTAAAGGGTTATGTGTGTGTATCATTTGAGTGTATAGGAAAGCAATAGTGTGTACATCACACGAGGGTGAAATGGCTCAGTTCTCAGGTATATGTGTATATGAGAGTGAATGTCACAATCATTGAATGGTGATAACTTAGGAAATTAAGTTGGCAGTTAACTCCTACAGCTAACACACCAACCCAAACAAAATTGGAACCCAAACCTGAAATGCAAGTTTAAAACCAATGCCACTCTCAGTTTTTACAAATCTCTGTTTTGAATCAAACATTAGTTTTAAAAACGGGATTCAAATGACAGTTTAAATAGGGGAAATCAATTTCAGTTCAGTCCCAATCCCATCCCCTACTCGAAATTCAATACCAAGTGCAAGAAACCAATCCAACGTGTAAAAATCAAACTACTGAAATTAACACACATGTTTAAGTGATCAACATGAATTTAATCATTAATAAAAATAGTTAACAATCAAATTTTTTTAAAAGAAGAACCCCATTCCCTGCGCGTATCAGTGAGGTATCAGAATTTGGGGGATTTTCATAAATTCGAATCTAATAATCAACAAAATCATAATCTAACATGATCATTACTTAATACACATGTAGGTGAGTCTACACTAACATTTAACATCATTTAAAATAGTTAAAAAGCAAATTATAAATCAGAAAAAAAATAATTCAGTGAAGTGGTGTCAGTGTGTGTCAGTCCGATTGGAAAATTCATGAATTCGAACCCAATTTCCCATCCAAATTACAATTAACAAGTTGGTAATTAATGATATACATGTGAGGATACTAGTTAGGGTCTTCGTGTCCAAGAACTGGACACAAATCGTGTCCAAATAGCTGCACGAACACAGACACGCACTGTGCATAATTAATCGTCGTGCACGCGTGCACGCACGTATAACACGCGACACACGACACGACACGACACGTGTTTGTGTCCAGAGGTTCACCTAGGTTAGCCCTAGGTCTGACACACCCTGCACTGGGTCCACGAGTCCCACAGACACGACATGACACGCGTGTCAGTCGTGCCCGTGCACACGCACAGCAGCCCGCGCGCGATAGCGCGCGGCCAATGCAACGTCGATATCTCTATGCACAGACCACGAGGCGCCCCCAAATTTTGGAAGCATGGTCGCAGATGATGCCCTATGAATCCCACAAAAATTCAGGACACGACGTGTCCTGTGTCCAGAGAAAAAGAGCCCGTGATGCAGGACACGGCCTACGGGCCCGTGCTGCGTGTCCACGCACAAAAATAGGTCACAAACGGACACAAAATACCATACAACCTTCACAAAGATTGATACACACATCAAGATCTACAAATCCATCTAATTACATTTCAAAAATATGAAAATTTATTCCTATGTGGCATTTCTACAAACACCTATTCTATCAACACGATACGTGTCCGATACGGACACGAAATGGACACGAATTGTGCCCAAATTTTGGGGATAGCTAGGAAACCCTAAAACCTAACCTTATATGCAAAGAAATCAGGAAAAACTATGAGTTTAGATGATTTACCTATTGATTATCAAAACTCAAGAAAAGCTTCAAAGAGGGGATTCCAAATGGCAACTCCAAATCTCCAAATGGCATGCAAACTGAGGTGGTCCTCCAAAATTAGTATATAAACATAAATTAGATCCTATTGCAAAAGACTAGGACTAAAAAGGAGCTAAAATGAATTAATTAAGAATTTTTAAGGTTGGGGATTTACCTCTTTCTAAACTTGAGATCTATTTCCAAGAGAGGCTAACCCTAAATGAAGGAGGAATTAAATAGGGGTGGAAAACCCTAGGTTGGATGCCATGGGTGGGTTTAATTTGGTTTTGGGCCTAAGTCATGCTCCTATGGCTTAATCACAAGTCTTAAAATTGATAAATCATAAGTCATTGACTTAAGCCATAAGTCATGAACTAATTTCACTTAAGTAATCCTTCCTATCTTAAGACTAATTTCTAATGACTAAAAGTAGGTTAACTAGAGTTAGACTAGAGTCACCAACTAGGGTTAGTTCTAGGTTAGTCTACAAAGTCTCAACTAGTCAAGACTAACATAACACATAGCAATATTTAATTAATATTAAATTCACACAAATTCTCATAAATCATAATAAATTCAAATAAATCCTAAAATGACCAAAATACTCTCTAGGCTAAAATGTACTAGTCAAACATCCTAATCACATGGCTAGGCTCTAAGGTTACACTAGTCAAACACCAAAATCATAAGTCATAATTTAAATAGTTTTAAAATAATTAAAAATTACCAAAAATCATATTATTATTTAAATATCATAATTAAATAAATTAAAATACAAAATTTCAAAATTACCCTTATTTTAGAAACTGGGTGTTACAAGTCTATCCACCTTAGAAAAATTTCGTCCTCGAAATTAAAATGATAGTAGTCTCCTAGGTCAAACACCCCATAATCAAAGTCTCAAACATACCGTCAGATAATCATATACGTCTGTCCAAAATTATGATACTCAGAATCTTCGTCGTGCTAGTGAGCAAGGCTACGATAATCACAGAGTCCTCGACTAAGGTACATACCACTAGAATTATGGTATTTAAAATTTTTGCATTGCCGCATGCTTGGCAGCGAAAATCTTAAATTCCTACACCCGAGAAATACATCCAAAATCTGACTATGTGTCCTCACTATGCCAGCTATCATGACTACAGAAGACACTAGATCCCATAACTTAGGCGACCTAGCCCATACGACTTATCTCGGAAGAAAACCAAATCGAAAAGAAATGCCAGATCAAAACTTATCAACAGATAAGGAAGCAGATAAGAACAGATGGAATTGAATTTTAAGAAAGATATAATAAGGCAAGGTGGGAATGGAATCGAAAAGAACAGAACCTGCAAGCACCTCTCCCACTGCCTGAGCATCCTCGACTGTCATGGCGTAAGCTCGCCCCTGCTGGCCTCCTCCAGCCTGATGCTGATACTGCACAAATCTCTGCTGTTGTATCGGTAACGGTCCCCGCTGCTGACCTACCGGAGCCTTGGCTCCTCCTCCTGGTACTGCTCTGCCTATGTACTGGGAACACTCCCTCAACTGGTGGTCCGCTGCTCCACATAGTAGGCACCTGCCCAGCCTCTTCCTGCACTCACCCCATCCATGCCCCAGCTTCTTACAGTAGGGACAATTGACTGTCTGCTGTCTGGGTGCCTGATGCTGTCTGGGCTGTTGCTGTCCCTGTTGATGGCTCTGACCCTGGAACTGCTGCTGAAACTGATGCTGAACGTGCGGCATCTTGGCCGGTCCTCTACTACTGCTGCCTCCCTGGGAGTCTCGTCCCCTCTTGAGCCTAAGCTCAAGATCATCCTCTGCAGCTAAAGCGTCCACCAGGATCTCCTCATAGGTAGCGCTGCGGGCGTTCTTGGTGTAGGACTTGACCTCCTTTACCAAGCCCTTCCGGAACCTTCGGGCCTTCGTCGTCTCCGACAAGTCCTCCATAAATCTGCTCAGGTGACAGAACTCTCCTGCGTACTCCTCCACGGACTAGCTCCCCTAGACTAGGGCCTCGAACTGAGTCTCAAGGGCTTCCAGCGCTGCGTCTGGAAAGAACTTCTCCTTGAATAGCTTCTTGAATGCTGCCCAAGTCTGTCATGCTGTGCCAACCCTCGGGTCGGTCTAGTACCATGTGCGGGCCAGATCCTGCATCATGCTGGTCGCTGCCTCTATCTGGAGCCTCGTCAGGATCTCAGCCAACCTGAAAATCTCCTCCATATGCTCGATCCACTCATCGGTATACAAGATCCCCTCTATCCCTCGGAAGTCTCTCGGGTGCATCTTCTGGAAATCTTGGATGCCCTTCTCCCATGGCTGGTATGGCTGCGGGGCTACCGCTGGCTGAGCTACGACTCTCTCTATCGCAGTCACTGCCAGCTCAATGCCTCGTGTGAGCTCTGCTGTGTGCCTCTGCTGCTGGGTCTGCTGACCCTCCATGTATTGCCGGAAGAAGGCTAACAGCTGAACGACGTCAACTGTTCCTGTAGGTGGCTGCTGCTGCTGAAGAAGTACATCCGGAATCACCGGACTCGGCTCATGCCTCACTGCTGGTGGGGCTCCTCCAAAAGCTGCTGAAATGCCTACCCCAGCTGGCATGACTGGGCTGCGATACCAGGGGCTGGCTGCTGAGTATGAGAGGTGGCAAACCTCTCATCGGCGTCCCCTTGGCCCTGGCGATGCGATCGCGTCTCAACCATCCTGGAGACACAGATCAAAATGAAACAATTGCTGAGAATGAGTCGAAATATCAAAGGAGGACAGTTTAAATTCAGGGAAGACAATACGCGGTAAAATGTAGATATACAGAATCTTAATAAGAGTTTTTCCTAATGTGATTGAGTACCTCCAAAAATATTCTAATCCTACTGCAGGCTGCAGTGATACTCTAGTTCGAATACCACTATATTAACTCGACCTGCATGGGCCACCACTAAAAACGTGTCACGACCCGCACCCACTGTGAGGGTACAAGAGCGTAACAACGCCCAACCTACACCACAGTATCGGCGGTAGAACGCTGTCCTAGGTCAATCATCTAACAATATAAAGGTACATGTACAGTATATACACTCCGAATGGAGGTGACATAACAGAACAGTCTCAATCACATCTAAGGCAGATACAGAATAGTAAAGGTAGATAGAGAGATCAAAACCACAATGTAATACAAATGAGAGAGAGAAAATCTAAGTGTCTAAGATAACAACTCAAGAACATCCAGCTCAATACGAGTCTCTAATATATATACAACATCTCAGAAGAACAACTGAAAGTCAAATAACAATGCTGAAAGAAAACTAAAGCCTAGCTATCTAGCCTAGACTATGGGAGTAGCATCCTGTACTGCAGCTGGGTCCTCCAGAGGAACCAGGTCGCAGGTGTCGTCTAAGCCTGCTCCGTAATAGGTGGTACATAGGGCCTCCTCCTCATCCTCTGAAATATTTTTAACAGGTCCAGTCAGGACAGGAGCGAGTACAGTACATCTCAACAGATCATAGCAGGTTAAAAAATATAATCATGCAGTAAAGTAAGATACATGAACTGAAGAAATACAGTATGTAAACAGGGAGAGAACTGTAATAGAAATATCTACTATACATAGAGAACTAACAGTGACTAGTGAGTCAGAGTAAAATATAAACATGTGAATGGCATATGAGATTCATGACTACAGTTAAGAGAGTGATTCATGACTACAACTACTTGGATAATATTCACATGCCTATTTCTACTCCCCCATCCCCAATCAATACACAAAGATCTGTTCAAGTTATGTTAAGATTCGTGAAACTTTACATGGCTCATAAAATGAGTGATACGAGAAGGTGATTCATGATGGCTCTGTGAACATGAGAGTACATGTGTCACAAGCGATTCGTGAATCAGAGGAAGCATAGAGATACGTGATGATTCATGAAACGCACAAAACATACAGTATCCGATGCTCCCGAGGGGGATAACATCTCATGAAAAGATCTATATAGTACCAATCCGTGTGACCAACGTGACAGTATCAAGTAAAGTAATTTAAAACAGGAAAATAATTCTAAACAGGATATGAAATGATCAGAGAATGTACTCGCCTAATAACTGAATGTCCAACTGAAAAGTACTGTCCGGGGAGTGGTGTCTGGCTCTTATTCAGAACAGTACAAGTCACAACAAGTCTAAAATAAGGAAATAGACTGCTATAATGCATCTACATGATTTTTGGGGTCAATCTAGGCTAAAGTCAACCTCTGGTCAACTCTAGTCAACCCTAACAGTCAAACTAGGTCAATTCTAATCTAATTAAGTCAAACTAGGTCAAACGAGGTTAAACTTGGTCAAACTAGTCTAGGTTGGTCAAATCTAGGCTTAACCAGTCAATTCTAGGTCAACTAGCTAAATACCACACAAGTCACCTATCCTAGTGATACACACATGCCATAGGCCAAATACCTAGGCTAATGAAATCCTACCTCACAGCCTACTAAACATTACATATAGGCTAATATAACTATCACCCACATAATATATATATGTAAATACACATACATGTATATACATGTAAATACACATGTAAAATAGATTAGGAAATATATATATATATATATATATATATATATATATATATATATATATATATATATATATATATATATATATATATATATATATATATATATATATAAAATATATATATATATATATATATATATTCACTCACATACCATTATTTATATACCCACATAATTATATATGTAATATACATACACATTTAGATAGAGGGGGAAAAACTAGGCATATGTGTGTGTTATAGGAGAGTGCAATGTGAGGAAAACAGTATGTGTGTGTGTTGACTGTGTGGATAATGGGGAAAATCAGGAAATCAGTGACAGTAAAAGGGATTTTGTGTGTGTGTACAGGATGTGTAGGCATGTGTGTGTGAGTGTGTTAGATAGGAATGCGTGTGTATGAAAAACAGTGTGACAAATTGTAACAGTGGCAGGAAACTAAAGAGGGCCTGTGTGTGTGATCAGCTCATGTGTGTGTGTGTGTGTACTCAGGATTTCAGTGGACCGAAAACAGTGTATATATAATAGGGTGTGAAGGTTAGCATGTATGTAAAGGGTTATGTGTGTGTGTCATTTGAGTGTACAGGGAAGCAATAGTGTGTACATCACACGAGGGTGAAATGGCTCAGTTCTCAGGTATATGTGTATATGACAGGAAATGTCACAATCATTGAATGGTGATAACTTAGGAAATTAAGTTGGCAGTTAACTCCTACAGCTAACACACCAACCCAAACAAAATTGGAACCCAAACCTGAAATGCAAGTTTAAAACCAATGCCACTCTCAGTTTTCACAAATCTCTGTTTTGAATCAAACATCAGTTTTAAAAACGGGATTCAAATGACAGTTTAAATAGGGGAAATCAATTTCAGTTCAGTCCCAATCCCATCCCCTACTCGAAATCCAATACCAAGTGCAAGAAACCAATCCAACGTGTAAAAATCAAACTACTGAAATTAACACACATGTTCAAGTGATCAACATGAATTTAATCATTAATAAAAATAGTTAACAATCAAATTTTTTTAAAAGAAGAACCCCATTCCCTGCGCGTATCAGTGAGGTATCAAAATTTGGGGGATTTTCATAAATTCGAATCTAATAATCAACAAAATTATAATCTAACATGATCATTACTTAATACACATGTAGGTGAGTCTACACTAACATTTAACATCATTTAAAACAGTTAAAAAGCAAATTAAAAATCAGAAAGAAAATAATTCAGTGAAGTGGTGTCAGTCCGATTGGAAAATACATGAATTCGAATCCAATTTTCCATCCAAATTACAATTAACAAGTTGGTAATTAATGATATACATGTGAGGATACTAGTTAGGGTCTTCGTGTCCAAGAACTGGACACGAATCGTGTCCAAATAGCTGCACGAACACAGACACGCACTGTGCACAATTAATCGTCGTGCACGGGTGCACGCGCGTATAACACGCGACACACGACACGACACGTGTTTGTGTCCAGAGGTTCACCTAGGTTAGCCCTAGGTCTGAAACACCCTGCACTGGGTCCACGAGTCCCACAGACACGACACGACACGCGTGTCAGTCGTGCCTGTGCACACGCACAGCAGCCCGCGCGCGATAGCGCACGGCCAATGCAATGTCGATATCTCTGTGCACAGACCACGAGGCACCCCCAAATTTTGGGAGCATGGTCGCAGATGATGCCCCATGAATCCCACAAAAATTCAGGACACGACGTGTCCTGTGTCCAGAGAAAAAGAGCCCGTGATGCAGGACACGGCCTACGGGCCCGTGCTACGTGTCCACGCGCAAAAATAGGACACAAACGGACACAAACACCATACAACCTTCACAAAGATTGATACACACATCAAGATCTACAAATCCATCTAATTACATTTCAAAAATATGAAAATTTATTCCTATGTGGCATTTCTACAAACACCTATTCTATCAACACGATACGTGTCCGATACGGACACGAAATGGACACGAATTGTGCCCAAATTTTGGGGACAGCTAGGAAACCCTAAAACCTAACCTTATATACAAAGAAATCAAGAAAAACTATGAGTTTAGATGATTTACCTATTGAGTATCAAAACTCAAGAAAAGCTTCAAAGAGGGGATTCCAAATGGCAACTCCAAATCTCCAAATGGCATGCAAACTGAGGTGCTCCTCCAAAATCAGTATATAAACATAAATTAGATCCTATTGCAAAAGACTAGGACTAAAAAGGAGCTAAAATGAATTAATTAGGAATTTCTAAGGTTGGGGATTTACCTTTTTCTAAACATGAGATCTATTTCCAAGAGAGGCTAACCCTAAATGAAGGAGGCATTAAATAGGGATGGGAAACCCTAGGTTGGCTGCCATGGGTGGGTTTAATTTGGTTTTGGGCCTAAGTCATGGGCCTATGGCTTAATCACAAGTCTTAAAATTGATAAATCATAAGTCATTGACTTAAGCCATAAGTCATGAACTAATTTCACTTAAGTAATCCTTCCTATCTTAAGACTAATTTCTAATGACTAAAAGTAGGTTAACTAGAGTTAGACTAGAGTCACCAACTAGGGTTAGTTCTAGGTTAGTCTATAAAGTCTCAACTAGTCGGGACTAACATAACACATAGCAATATTTAATTAATATTAAATTCACACAAATGCTCATAAATCATAATAAATTCAAATAAATCCTAAAATGACCAAAATACCCTCTAGGCTAAAATGTACTAGTCAAACATCCTAATCACATGGCTAGGCTCTAAGGTTACACTAGTCAAACACCAAAATCATAAGTCATGATTTAAATAGTTTTAAAATGATTAAAAATTACCAAAAATCATATTATTATTTAAATATCATAATTAAATAAATTAAAATACAAAATTTCAAAATTACCCTTATTTTAGAAACTGGGTGTTACAAGTTGTGGTTGTTTGAGACTTTGTAGTTTAATATACTTCTTTGATATCTTATCGTGCCTTAGATTATGTTTGAGTATTCATTGTTATCATTATACTTTGTCATCCATTTTGGAGTTGAGATCTATGATAGGTATATTATACATTGTGTGAGATTGTTAGATAGTGACTTAGACAACGTTCTACCATTGTTGTTACGGCGTAGGCTGGGCATTGTCATGCACTCGTGCCCCTATACGGGTGTGGGTCGTGACACATTTTTAGTGGTGGCCCATGCTGGTTAATATTCGCATTAGTGCGATGTCATGGTAGTGCAATGTATTAGTTGTACTGCTACGAGCCTGCGATTGGAAATAGGAAATAGGACATTAGGATGAGAGGATACTTAATCACAGTTAGGACTTCTTGAGAAATTCCTGGGACGACCCCTAAGAATCTCATTATAAACTATCTTGAAATTCGATTCCACTTATTTCTGTCTACTCTTCCTTGTTCGTTATTGAATTTGATTCTTGGTGTTAATTGTTGACTTTGATTTTATACCAAGATAAATTCTATGAACTATGTTGCCTCGGTTATGGAATCTAGAGTCTATAACAACCATATTAGCTGGCGTGGCGAAGACACGGGGCTTGATTTTGGATATCATTCTCTTGGTTATGGAATTTAGAGTTTTTGCAGCCAAGCATGCGGTAGGACAAAAATTATATATACCATGATACTAGAGATATGTACCTTAGTTATGGACCCTATAGTTTATCGTGGCCATACTTACTGGCGTGACAAGGATTCCGGGTAATATGATTCTGGATAGACGTATAAGGTTATCAGATTGTAGAATAGATACCCTATAGATAGTACCCTAGTATAATAGAGTAAAGTACCAGTGTGAATGTTTCTTGAGTATCATGAAGTAGAGGGAGCTAGGCCACCTGTGGCACAGCATCATGCCCCGCACCATCAGAGGGATATACCCCAGAGGGGCAGGGCTTTTGCAATGACGGTCAAGGAGGGCGAAGCTACGCATGACGACTTAGCAGGTCTGTCGTTTCATGTTCTTCTTCCTGTCTTTTTTCTATCTTAATGTGTGACTTCATTAGTACCTGTAGATTTTTTTATGTTGTGGTAGGTAGTGTAGTGATCCCGTTTGAGACCGTAAAATCAAGACCAATAGGAACATGATCTTGCATGTTGTTAGGTGGATTTTTTGACTTTAATTGTTGAGGTTTTGACCTAGAAGGCGTACGACCAACTTTAAATTTCGATGACAAAATTTTTCTAAGGAGGATAGGTTTGTAACCACCAATTTCCTAGAAGAGGGGTATTTTTGACTTTTTTAATTTCTTGTTATCATTGTGAATTCATCTTATATCTTGAATGATAAATTATTTTTCAAAACTAGAATTTATATTTCGGTTAATTATCTAAATAATTAATATAGTGCATGTGTTATATTTTTTGAATATGACTAATAGCTATTGATTAGTATAGTTGTTAGTGACCCCAGAGGACCTGAACCGACTTGACATAACTATAGAAGCATGAAAAATCTCCGCTGATGACATCCCTTCGCCACAGAGAAAATGATACAAAGGCTCAGCCCAAGTGCTAAAAAGAAAAAACAGAGGATATGGAAAGAAGTCCCTTATGTGTCACGTCTACCAAAGTCTAGTACAGACGCATCGAGACTAAACAAAAAGGACTAATTCTGTTCGTCTACAAAGGATCTGGTACAGATTCGATAGAGCCTAGAGGGGTCTACAAGGGATTCGGTCTTCGTCAAAGCACAGCCCTTCTTCTTCATGCCAGAAGATTGACCTCCATCAAGGCGTATTCTGACCTTTTTATGGACGCAGCCTCCCAGAAGCATATCAGCCTCTCGGCCAAAGCAAGAAGCTTCCTGAAGCAGTCATTGGCCCGAGCCTTCAAAGAGCGCAGCAGGTCACGAAGCCCTGAATGGGAAGGACATAGCACAAACCTGTGGCTCCTCGGGTTGGCTATCCACCCATGACCTAGGTCGTCAGGACCTCGAAGATCCTCCAGACGTCGTCCAGAGTTGAACTTCCTAATGAGGACATTTACATACTCCTTAAGGGCAGCGATGGCCCCTTCTACACAGAGTTCTTCTATAAGAACATGGCTCCTATGAATGAGAAAAGCCTCAACTAGCAGCCAACTTATATAAGGCCGATCGCTGTTCGAAGTTAATTTGGATCTCGCATGGTAGTGAAGGATGCCAAGAAGAAGACAGCGACTCTTCAGAGGAGAGCTTCCCCTTTTATAGGACGGAGAATGGCCCAGAGTGCACCCCACATGGCCGACGGTCAGAATTCCCACATTAATGGGATGAACCTAAGACTCAGCATGACGAGTGTCAGTCTTAGACCCTTGGAATTCCCTATATTATGGTGGCAATTAAGAGGGAAGTTCTTAAAGAGCGGGTATTTCTCACTCTTTACTTCAGAAGCCAAAGCCTTCAAGCCAGAGTCGCAGCTACTCGCCTGCACCAACCTCAGAAGCAAGATGGTGGTAGGCCCCGCCCTTTCCTTTGCTTCAGAAACTAGTGTCTTCAATCCAGAGGAGCAGCTACCTGCCTGCGCTAACCCCAGACACACAAGGGTATTGTACCCTTTCCTCCAAAGCCAATGCCTTCAAAGTTCAGAGGCGTAGCTACTTACATACGTCCACATGAGGCACAGGATGGTGATATGCTCACACCATCTCCATTTCCACGGTACAGTCATCTGCTCCGATCCAGAAGCATAAGTCACTTCTCTACAAGAGACTTGGGAACTCCTACTGCAACCAATGTAAGTCATCTTGTCGCTCCAAAAGCACAGTAACCTCGCCAACCTGAATCATAAGACAACTCATCGCCTACAGCATAGTGACTCTGTTGCTCTGAAATACAGCTTCATCGTTGCTCTAAATGCACAAAAGTCTCATCGTCATTCGAAGCCAAGTCCACTCGTCGCATGAAAGCACAGAGGCTCCGTCGCCTCCAGAAGCACAGTCTACTCATCTTTCCAGAAATATAGCAGTACTTAGTCCTCACCAGAGGGGCAAGAAGCATGGGTCTACTACAATTGGTTTATTTAAACCGCCTCTTGTAGAAAATATTAGGATTGAATCATGATTGATATCATATCAGATTGATTTAAATCTTAGACGAGGATCAATTAGACTCCAAATCTAGGATAAAATCCTAAGATTTACCACAGCTGTATCCGAGCAAGCAAATCGGTATGTTCCACGTGTCACCTCCTTCGATTATATTGATAACCACCAGAGATCTCGATTGATGGAATCTCGATGTCCGCCACGTATAAGTGTCGCAGAAGCCCGCACTGTGTAATGACGACAGATTCTTTCATATCTCAGGATCCTAATGCACATCGCATATGTGCTCGATTCTCTATAAATAGAAGGAGTTCTCCTTCAACTAAAAGAGAGAACCTTCATCTAAGAAGGAACAATCCACCAACCAACCAATAGAAGAACAACCACCTCCAAGGGATTTTCTCCTCCAGATAGCCTCTTGATTGGTGACCCCAGAGTTCCATCAAAGGCGCCAGAGAGCCAGAGCAAGATTAATTCGTCGTCAGATCATCAACGAAGTAAAGGAGCCACTGCAGTGCTCGATCTCTACCGTCACACTTTTCCAGAAATCTCTTCCCCCTGTACTTAGAATATCCTGTTTAGGACTTTCTTCTTTGTATACAGATACCTTATACGTTCAATAAAGAAAAAAAGTTCGTTCAACCTTTTGTTATGTCGAACAAAATGACGACTCTGCTGGGGACTACCTTATCCAATGAGAAGGTGGAGACACAATATGATGACAACTTGTTGGGATCTTCCTAAGACATGTTGGTCGCACGCTTCGACCATCAACCTTTTGAGGATCTTCTCTCTGACAAAAAGTTGAAGACTCGACGTGTCTGGAGGCCTAATACAGCTACAGCTAGCAGCACGATGGCAAAAACTGTGTCTCAGGACCCCCTTAATGCCGAAGCTACGGAGAAGATTCTGGCTGCTACAGCCTTATCCCCTTGCCTAATTCCCGTCCTGGAAAAGCATGGTGAAGAAGACGGTGGTTCTATGGTTGATCTGACGAAGGCACGATGCCAAAGGAAGCACACACCGGTCCAACCCCTCACGACGGGAGCATTGTCGGTAAGAAGATATGTCTTCGTCAGAATCGCTTTCTCTTTAGGCGAGCCTTCGATGGATTCTGAATACTACTCACCCGCTGGAGGTATTAGAAAGAGATCCTAGGTGGTTCGTGCTTCGTACAATAAGTGCATGGCACCTATGGCAGACCAGAGGCCCGCGTTGAGAGCGAAGGATCCACGGTTCTGAAAGCCAAGCCAGGGGGTACATCCTACAGAGAGGGAGCCACGCGAGCAGCGTTCCCGCAAAAGCGATAGGAGGCTTCCCCGCCAGACCCGCTCTGACCATACATCCGTGCAGCTTCCCTACACATACAATGTGGGTGCCATGGCGGAAGATCCGACCCTCTCCCAAGTGGAAGAAGAATCTGTGGCACAGGATGTACCTAAATTAAGGCACCCTTTCACCCAGATTACCATCAACTACTGCTGCCAGCAGACGTCCGCGCCATCATCGAGCCGACGTTCCGTATTTCAGAGACTTCACTCTACGTCGACCCCATGCCAGAGGCTCAACAGGGGCTCGGTGAGCCATAGAGAAGACGAACCTCGCATCGCCACGTGCTACGCGGCACAGGATTCCAGAGTTTTCAAAAAGCCCTCCCAGAATACTTTCGTGTCGGCCACTAAACCGAAGAGGAGGCCTGAGAGCAGCAAAGCTAAGGTACCAGATGCAGGTGTGTTCTAAGGCACCAATTCTAGATCTGCATTGGGTGCCATGGAAAATTCTAGGGGTAGCCAGCCTCCTACCATGCACGACAACCCTGTGTTCCAATATGAGGAGGAACAATACGACACGGATGCCTCCATCGGCACAACCAGTCACTAGACTGGGGGTAGCAACCGTGTTGAGTTCGAGGACGATTACATTCTTACGGTGTATCCTCAAGATGGCGAGGCTCAGGCGTCTGAGCTAGAGAGTGAAGGATCCACGGCTCCTTCGACTCATCCTCACACTTGGTCCTTGTTCATGGCCGATGGCAACGAGGAAGACAACAACGAATCTCTCAGACGTATCGAAGCCATCGAGACAAAGTTAGATATGCCGATGGACACCATGAAGACTTTATCCTCGGTCATAATCGACCTGAAGAGCAATATGGCCCCCGCTACCTCTACACCTGTGCTTGATTCGCAAACCAATGACTGATCCAGCAGGCTGTCTGCTGCCCTCCAGGCAGGACCCTCCTTGTCTACTCCATCGGCTATAGGTTCTGCAATGCCGGCCGAGCTATAGCAGGCCATCAAGGAGCTGTACGCTCGTCATGATGCCAAGGAAAAGCAAGCAGTACTCTGGAAGATGGGTATCCGGTAGCCATACCCTGTCGAGTGGGACAACATCGTCTACCCTCCCAAATACAATCCGTAGACGCTTACACCCTACAAAGGGAAGGGGTCTCCTCGACAATACTTGAGGTACTTTGCCTTGATAACTGGGCACCTGCCAAAGGATGACGCCCTCCTATCCAACATATTCATAGGAGCCCTAGAGGGGGTAGCCTATAAATGGTTCTGCAGTCTTCCAGACGATTCTATCTCGTCATTTGAAGACCTGAAGACTCTGTTCGTGGACCGATTCTACGAAGGAGGGATGGACATGACAATGTCGACCCTCATGGAAATTGTCCAGAGGAAGAAGGAGCATGTCTGCACATACATCGAGTGCTTTCGCCAGATAGCCCTCAGATTACCGCCCAGCATGTCTGAGCCCAAGCTTATGGACTCATGCCGCAAGAACATGCTACCCGCAATCAAATTATGGTACAGTGCTCCCCGTACGGAGTGGATACCTTTTATTACAGAGGCGGACGCTGCACAGAGGAAAGCCCAGGACGTGCAGCTCCTGGGGCTACACTTTTTTGTGCCTGAAGACAAGGGGAGATGCTCGTCCAGCAGCAACCCCAAAGACGGAAAAGGCAAGCAGGCCATGACTGTCAACATCTCCAAAGGTTTAGCGTCCGTGAACCCCAAGTCCGAGGAAACGCAGATACCGAAGGCGACTTACTCCTTCAATAACGAGGATACGCTGGAGCTCTTCAAGATGCTTACGAGGAGTAGCAAACTGTCCATCCCGGCACCCAGGCGTCCTGATGAAGTGGGAAAGGTGGACCATCACAAGTACTGCCATTGCCACCAATACGTCCACCACTCAACACGAGATTTCTATGTGTTAAAAAGGCAAATCCAGTGCCTCATCAACGGCAACGTCATATCATTGGATTATAAGGAGAAGACCATCACGGCCAACATGGTTACTCTCGAGTTTAGGAGTTTTCCAGCCACAAAGGTCCAAGACGGCGTTGTCCCCATTCCAAAGGCGACAATAGATGTAGTCAACCTTCCACCAGCACGGAACAACGCTCAAGGGCTCATTCTGTTCTCCACACATCAAGGCGAAGTCATGTGGATTCATCCTGACTTAGTCCCCCAACATGATGGCACCTACGACCGTTTTTACCAAAGGGAAAAAAAGCAAAACATGTCACATGGTCTCGGCTTCGACTGATGATGCTTTGGTGACCACCTGCTCAGCGCAGCGACAAGAGGATAGCCAGGCTCCAGAGCAAGAGGAGTCTCTATCGACTACTTTCTCTGTCCCAGATATATCAGGAGCAGGTCCATCTCAAGCTCCTGACGCACCAGAGACAGGTCCATCTCGGGCTCCTACCACAGATAAGTAGAAATAGAAGGAGGTTCGCTTCGACAAACCTCTCAGTAAGGATCCGACAATAGGGCCTATCAAGCCCTACAACTTCGATATTCTAGCACAGCTGGCCAACACTCCGGCTAGAATGTCACTTTTTGATCTCCTCCGTCTCTCTAGAGAGACCCGAGACGCACTCAGTGAAGCCTTACAGAATACAGATTCCTTCCTTACTCAGGTTCGACCACCAAAAGATGAGCCCGAAGCTTGCCCATATTGCCACAGTATGGTCAAAATGATTCCTAGTATCACTTTCACCCAGCAAGACATGCTGCTAAAGAATAATCGACACAATCGCCTTATGTATTATACCGGGTATGTCAGTGCCATTAAGGTCGATCGTATCCACATTGACCCTGGTTCCTCTATGAGCATTATCCCAAGAAACCTCCTACAAACTTTAAGGATTCCGATGCATCGGTTGACAGCCTCGAACACAACGATCAACAGCTTCAACGCAGGAAAAAGCAAACCTCTGGACAAAATTCGCCTAAAGTGTCAGATTGGTGACCTCCATACTGAAGTAACTTGCTATGTCATCGATGCAGACATAAATTACAACATGTTACTAGGACGACCATGGATCCATGAGTACATGTTGTCCCTTCCACCCTCCATCAGTGCATGAAGTATGTGGCCAGCGATAGGACCATTAAAACGGAGTTTGCTGATATCGACCCGTTCCGAGGACTTGAAGCCTACTGTACGGATGCTGATCTGTACAAGTCAGTCCCCTGAGATGACGATAGCAATGATGCTGATGACGAGGCAAAGACAGCCTCAAAAAGTGCAGCAGCGACCGAAGAACCTTTAAAGGTTTGACTAAAAGGAAGGCCTCCCAAAGTATCAGCGCCTCTCGTTGTTAAGCTTCGGGACAGAGCTCCACCTTCGCCTCCAGTGATGATCGAAGATGGTCAGAAGCCGATACAAATAAGGCTACCCCAAAGGTCTCCAAGGCCAACAACGAAGGTGCAAAAGAATGCGACCACAGCCCCTTTAGTGGTCAAACTGAAAGGAAAGAGTCCACCCCCCCTCCCGCAATAGCTCTAGTCCTCACAGATAAAGAGCTAGAAGACTACGTTTGTGCCAACATGGAGGCACACACTTTTGAGGATGTCGTCTCCCGGGATAAGATATCCCACATTATTAATAAGAAGTTTTCTTTGAACTACTCCGGTGCATGCCGGAACACCAAATATTTCCTAGACAACTCTCTGCGTAAGCTACAGAAGCAGGTGACGATCGTCAACCATGTGAGACGAGTTGTCCCTACCCAGGGCTCCTACTTCATAGTTCCAGCTAGAAAAAAAGAAGAGAAACCCATCATCGGTCGATTGGAGCATCCGCAGCGAATAACTCTTGATAACCCAGACCTCGATAGTGGCAAGATGCAGTTCTACCACTACACTGTACAGGCCAAAAATCTCATCCAGAAGATGGGTTACGACCTGAAGAGCAATAAGGGGATCAATTATGACAAGGGCCGGCGTCTTCCCTTACGGATTCATGCTCCAAAAGAAAAATCTCAAAACTATTACCAACGTACCCGTCGAGGGTTGGGATACGTTACACCTACTTCTACCTCAGAAGACTCAAAGGAAGAAGTCATGAGGCACTCACACTCTTCTGGCTCCTCTACTTGGGACTCTGACACCAGCACCGATCAAGTCTTTAAGAAGATGTTGTCTGCTAACGTGGCCTCTGCAAGCTTAACCGTCGAAGATAATCAGCG
Organism: Iris pallida; assembly: GCA_029216955.1. Taxonomy (NCBI): domain Eukaryota; kingdom Viridiplantae; phylum Streptophyta; class Magnoliopsida; order Asparagales; family Iridaceae; genus Iris; species Iris pallida. The sequence goes on from JANAVB010022597.1 coordinate 6,257,457, forward strand.
CAGACGGTTACAAGAGTTAGAAGCGCTGGATGAAAAGCACTTGCTTGCACAGCAAACGATCGAGCTTTACCAAGACCGCATCTCTGGGGCCTTCAACAAAAAGGTCCACGAAAGATCATACCAAGTGGGCGACCTCATCTTGGCAGTACAAAGACCGATGGTAGTGACTCACAAGACGGCTGGAAAGTTCGAGCCCAAGTGGGAAGGACCGTTCATCATAGAAACGGTATACTCCAACGGTGCTTATCGGCTAGCTAAGCCTAATGGTGACTTGCTAATGATGCCCATCAACGGCAAGTTTCTAAAGAAATATTATGTCTAAAGGCAGAACCAGCATAGGCGCCCACATCCCCTGAAAAGGGTGCCAATGAGTTTTGGTAAGGGGATCTCCCTCTCTTTCCTATATATTCTCTCAAGTAGATGAAGCACTTCATGTCCACATTACCTCTGGATTGCTCCTTTACACCTGAAAGATGCGGCTACCATGTCCATATTACCTCTGAGTAGTCGTTCTTCTCGCATCAGTTCTATGGTTATTCCGGCAGTCTAGAAAATAGTTCACGTCCATATTACCTCTGGATTGTTGTTCTATATCTCGGCAAAGATTAAGCCTACCACGTCCATATTACCTCTAGTTAGGCAAATCCCTGGTGAAGATTCCTTCTTTATTTTGAAGACAAAAGCAAAGGGGACAGGAAGGCTTCTATATATAAAAATATGTGGCTATAAAGACCTATTACAGACTCTTTGTAGTTACATACACAGAAGCAAAAAAAGGCTAAAATCACAGAGGCTAAAATCACAGTACAAGCTCTCAATAGCGCGGGCGAGGCGGTGACAGAGCCAATAACTTCCTGGTTAAAGGGAAGCCACCGCCCAAAGCAGCTACTGGCCCGAGCCGGGAATGAAGACCAGCACATGACTCCCCTATTTTTCCAACTGGCCATTGGAGCAACCACAGCTGTAGACCTTGTTATTCCTCGAAATGGCAAGTAATCCAAATCCAGGAAGCAGAGATCCAAGACGCCATTGATGCCTATGACATCCCGAGCGTCAGGACGTCTCAAGATCCAGTGGTAGTTCTACTACAGCTTCTTCAGATGAAAAGGTTTGCCATCGACGGCCGCCTCAAGCAAACTCCAGGGTTATCAACAGCCGAGTATCGGGCAAGCAAGGCCATTGTGGAAGTAGGTGAGTCTTCTCTTGGAAGGGTTAGTCATTTATATATACTATTCATGTAGTCCAAGCACGAGCCAGATGTCGGTCAGAAGGAAGCTTACAAGCTAAGCCAAAGCTCCACTCTATATCAGATAACAGTACTGTGAGTGACCGAAGGAACGTGACTCTGGACCTTCTCTGCCAAAGAGATTCACAATCCTTTCAAAGATGTAATGGGCTCCAATATCAAGAAGTCATCAGGAGCACTTACTCTGAAACAATGACTCAGGATAATTAATACTAAAGAGTTAGGCGTGATACTAGCCATCACCCAGCTCGTACAATCCTGCCACGTGTTCATGCTTCTGTTCAAAGTATCCCGAGCTTGACTCAAGTTCGGAAAACTTTGAAGGGGGTCTTGTAGAAGCATGAAAAATCTCAGCTGATGACATCCCTTTGCCACAGAGCAGATGATACAAAGGCTCAGTCCAAGTGCTAAAAAGATAAAACATAGGATATGGAAAGAAGTCCCTTATACATCATGTCTACCAAAGTCTAGTACAGACGCATCGAGACTAGACAAAAAGGACTAATTTTGTTCGTCTACAAAGGATCTGGTACAGATTCGATAGAGCCTAGAGGGGTCTACAAGGGATTCGATCTTCGTCAAAGTGTAGCCCTTCTTTTTCATGCCAGAAGATTAACCTTCCTAGAGGCATATTCTGACCTTTTTATGGATGCAGTCTCCCAAAAGCATATCAGCCACTCGGCTAAAGCAAGCAGCTTCCTGAAGCAGTCATTGGTCCGATCCTTCAAAGAGCGCAGCAGGTCGCGAAGCCCTGAATGGAAAGGACATAGCACAAACCTGTGGCTCCTCGGGTTGGCTATCCACACATGACCTAGGTCGTCAGGACCTCGAAGATCCTCCAGACGTCGCCCAGAGTTGAACTCCCAAGGAGGACATTTACATACTCCTTAAGGGCAACGATGGCTCCTTCTACACAGAGTTCTTCTATGGCTCCTAGGAACGAGAAAAGTCTCAACCAGCAGCCAACTTATACAAGGCCGATCGCCGCTCAAAGTTAAGTTTGGATCTCGTATGGTAGTGAAGGATGCCAAAAAGAAAACATCGACTCTTCAGAGGAGAACTTCCCCCTTTTATAGGACCGAAAATGGCCCAGAGTGCACCCCATATGGCCGAGGTCAGAATTCTTGCATTAATAGAATGAACCTAAGGCTCAACACGATGAGTGTCAGTCTTAGACCCTTGGAATTCCCTATATTACGATGGCAATTAAGAGGGAAGTTCTTAAAGAGTGGGTATTTATCGCTCTTTACTTCAGAAGCCAAAGCCTTCAAGCCAGAGGTACAACTACTCGCCTGCGCCAATCTCAGAAGCAAGATGGTGGTAGGCCCTGTCCTTTATTTTGCTTCAAAAACTAGTGTCTTCACTACAGAGGTGCATCTACCTGCCTGTGCCAACCCCAGACACACAAGGGTGTTATACCCTTTCCTCCAAAGCCAACGCCTTCAAAGTTCAGAGGCGCAGCCACTTACATACGTCCACATAAGGTATAAGACGGTGATATTTTCACACCATCAACATTTCTACGGCACAGTCATCTGTTCCGATCTAAAATCTTAAGTCACTTCTCTACAACAGACTTGGAAACTCCCACTGCAACCAATGCAAGTCAGCATATCGCTCCAAAAGCACAGTAATCTCACCAACCTGACGCATAAGCCTACTCGTTGCCTACAGCACAGTGACTCTGTTGCTCTGAAACATAGCTTCATCGTTGCTCTAAATGCACAGAAGTCTTGTCGTCATTCGAAGCCAAGTCCACTCGTCGCCTGAAAGCACAGAGGCTCCGTTGTCTCCAGAAGCATGGTCTACTCGTTACTCCAGAAGCACAACAGTACTTAGTCCTCACCAGAGGCACATAAAGCATGGATCCACCCCAATTGGTTTGTTTAAACCGTCTCTTACAAAAAAGATTGGGATTAAATCACGATTGAAATCATATCAGATTGATTTAAATCTTAGACGAGAATCAATTAGACTCCAAATCTAGAATGAAATCCCAAGATTTACTCAGCTGTATTCGAGCAAGCAAATCGGCATGTGCCATGTGTCATCTCCTTCGGTTTTGTTGATAACCACTAGAGATCTCGATTGAGGGGAATCTCGATATCCGTCACGTGTCAGCACAGCAGAAGCTCGTACCGTACAATGATGGCAGATTCTTTCATATCTCAGGAACCCTAATGCACATCGCATATGTGCTCGGTTTTCTAGAAAAAAAAGGAGTTTTCCTTCAACTAAAAGAAAGAACCTTCATCTAAGAAGGATCAATCCACCAACCAACCAACAGAAGAACAACAATATCCAAGGGATCTTCTCCTCCATACAGCCGCTTGATCGGTGACCCCAGAGTTCCATCAAAGGTGGCAGAGAGCCAGAGCAAGGTTGATTCGTCGTCAGATCGTCAACGGAGTAAAGGAGCTGCTGTAGTGCTCGATCTCTACCGTCATACTTTTCCAAAAATCTCTTCTCTCTGTACTTAGAATATCATGTTTAGGACTTCCTTCTTTGTACACAGATACCTTATACGTTCAATGAAGCCAAAAGTTTGTTCAACCTTTTATTATGTCGAACAATAACTACCTAACTAAATGGTTAGGACTAGCCTAATTGAACTTTAGTTAGCCTTTAGCAAGATTAGAAGGATTAGTTAGAAAGTTTGACTAAACACATAATTAGAAAGAGAGGCTTATTCCCTAATCTTGACATAACTAAAGAGAAAGGCTTAGAGGACATTTCTCATTAGCTATGACCCTAAATTAAACCTATTATGGTAGTCCATACCTCTATTTAAGCCTCACTTCATCTTCTTCCTCCTTATTTCACTCCAAACCCTAACCCTAATTAGAAGTTTCTTCTCTAATTGTTCCTACCACTAAATTTTCTCCAAATTGACCCAAATTTGTTCCATTCTCTTTCCCATGGAGAGTAGAGGGCTTTAGAAGCTAGCTTGGAGGGATTGGAGCACTTGGAGCTTAGGGATTTCTAGATCTTAGATCCATTTTCATTAGGAATCAATCTCCCAATAGGTATTTGCTTTCTAACCCTTAAATTTCCATCAAATTAGTATAGATGCATCAATTAGGGACCCCCATGCATTAGGTTTGCCATGGAGAGGAGTTTTGACTTTTTCTTCTCTTTTTTGGTGACTTTCCCCTTTGTATTTTGATCCAATTTGGGGGAAATTCAAGAATAAGATTTCTTCGATTTGTGAATAGGTTTGTTAGGCTCTAGTTGTGATTTTGAACATGTGGGTCAGCCTTGGATCAAGTTTGAATCCATTTAGAGTACGTATCATGGACGTATCCGATACGTACCCTAAGTGTTTGACAAAATAACCAAAAGAGCACCAAGTGTTCTAAATTCAGTTTTGATCCTTGGAATTGATGTGCATTGATATATGTTAGCATTTGTGAGACTATCTAATGATTAAGATTAAGATTAAGATTGAGGGAGTTGTGTGCCATAGGGGCTTGTAGACATATATGTGTGGACTGTTTTAATAGATACATTTAGACTGTTGTATTTTGGACCGAATGGTTTGTAACAGTCATTCCACTTATTAGTCAGTCTTATACATGTTCAGTCCCTATTTGGCTTTGTATCAATTTCATTTGTTCAGCCTTGTGGTTTTAGTTTCCTTTCTTTTGTTCAAACTCATAATTGCATCAGTCTTCTTATTGTTCTGTCCTATACTATTTGTTTAATCCCAAATCGATTTACTTTATTGTAGTCTATGTTGTTCAATGACAAGAGAGGTCATATTATAGTATTATTCAGTCCCATTTTTTTTAGCCCTATTTGATTTTATATCAGTTATATGAGCCTACACATAGGTGGATCCCCTGTCAACTAATAGGATAAGGAATTGGACTTATATGCGATTTTGTATCAAGTCCCACATGTGGATTTTGATATCAGTCATGGGTTATTGTTCAGTCAACAAGATATTTGTTATAGTCCCTTACCTTCCTTTGTATCAGTCCCTATAGATAGGTTTGAGTATTCAGTCCCCATATTATTTTGGTTCAGTCCACTGCCATAGAGTATCAGTGAACCTTTGTTCAATCCCTTGGTTGGCCTATTTTTCAGCCCTTGTTGCCTATACATGTCAGTCATGACATAGGCTCTAGTGTGGAGTGCAGTAAGTTAGGGGGCAAGGTGAGGTGTCCACCTACATGAATAAATGGATATTTATATAGCAGTTATATAGTTAGTTAATGCTAACAGTCATGTATTTAGTTAACAGTAGATGTGTCATTCATGATACAGGGTATCAGTTGAAGAGGGGTTCGAGTGAGTAAATTCAGTAGCATTGCTACTTGTTTAGCAATTTATCAGTCCTTGATACTTAGTATTAGCCATCTACTTTATTTTAGTACCAGTCCTACAAATAGATGTGTTAGGCAAGGGGGTTTTCTTTCCCTTGGCAGCATGTACGTGCAACAAGAGAGTGTCTAGTATATGTGTTTGTGAGGGAAATTCAGTGAGCAGTGAGGACTGCAGGCTTATCCCTAGTGCACTGCAGGTGAGTAGAGAGTAGGGAAAACATGTGGCCATCAGTTGGCTAATAAGGTATCAGTTGGTAGCAGGGGACGTTAGGATAGGACCTATATCCAATCTTTGTTAATAGATGAATGAGAGGATATGTCTCAAGTATAAGGAAAATAGGGTACCAGCCCTATATAGGACATATTTTGCATCAGTTATAAGTGGTATATTTTGTATTAACTATGTATATTATATAGTGTATCTACCATATACATAATGGTATCAGTATATATGAGAAGGGATTTTTATATCCCTGAATGTATTAGACATTACATATGTGTACCCAGAGATAGGGGCTACTTGGCCTTGATATCTTGTATCAATATATGGTATAGGTATGTATCAGTCAGTAGGGGACCGATGTTATATGTGGGAATGTATGTGTGGAGAACAGGCTTGGTCAGTGAAAGAAAGAACAAGCAGGGCAGTAGCTAAGTTGGCAAGAGAGAGAGCGAGCTATGGAGGTATAGAGGAATTGGCCAATGGCCAGTGTCAAAGGTGTAAGACAGTGAGTGAAGTGAGGTTATGTTGTGAATTTGAGTGAGAGGTTGGGTGTAGTGAATAGGGCGAGGAGTTGTGCTCAGTTTATGGTGTTTTTTGAGTGATGAGGTATCCTAGGTGAATGAGTGTCTTTGAGATATACAAGTGAGTATGTTAGTGTTAGTGTTAGAGTAATGAGAGATATTGTGATAGAGTGTGTGTTTGTAATAGAGAATTCACTTAGGATAGATAGTGAGATTTGAATAGGAAATGATATAATATTCTTGTATCAGTTTTTAGGAAAGGGGAGAAATTGATGACTCGAGTCTTATGATATTTGTTCAATCCCCTACATTCAAGTTCAGTCATTTACATTGAGTTCATCCCTTTTACTTCTATATTAGTTCAGTCCATTTACATTGCAACATTCCTCACTTGTATTTAGTTCAGTCCTTTGTGTAGTCTATATTTATAATGTATTAGTCCTTGGTTAACTTTCAATAGTTCAGTCACTGATATCTTGTATCAGTAACTGTGAGTAGTAGGAAGGGCATGCAATGGTCATATAGAAGAAGGTTTTGTTTTGACACTGCAACAGCAGGACTCCCTACAACAGGGGTATATCCAAGTGGCAATGCCACATGTGTGGCCTTGGTGCCCTATGCACACACACACCTGGTTGTGCAAGGCCGTGTGCCTTGTATATTGAGTTGGGCAGCAGGGGATTTGGGTTCTCCCTGCATAGGCAAGTGCCACATAGGATTGAGGTTAAGTTGAGTATTAATTAGAGAGGGTCTGATAGTGTGTATGAGTTAACCCATGTGTGAGTGTGTGTTAGATGTAGGTTAGTAGCGTGCATAGAAGATGGCAACAAGGGAGGAATGAACCCATGGTAGATAGAGGACTAGCCCAATACCATGTATGTGAGTTGTCTATGTGTTAGAGCATGTGTAGGGTGTACCTATGTACAAGAGTAAAGGCTTGGTATGACTTGGGAATGTCTCAAAATTAGAATTTGGGTATGTTATACCCATAGCCTAGATAGGTAATAGATATACTTAGGTTAAATAATAAGTAAATACCATAGTATCCTAGAATTGACATAGTTAACTAGCGTTGACCCAATTTGACTTCCATGACCTAGAAAAAGCCTAGATACATATAATTAATACATTTAAATACATTGTTTACTCTAGAACAACAAATAACTCTATATATCTCATACATAGGTCCTTGTGACTCCACCTAGGGCTTCGATCTATATTTACTGCTCAGGACGACAGACGAGTACATTCTCTGATAGTTTTCATTTACCTGATGATTATTATGATTCAGCTTCTAGTTTAGTATTACCTTATCCTCTATCATGACACGGATTGGTATTTCTGGATTTATTCACTTGCGATACATGTATTATACTTGTCTGACCTCTATTTTTGGAATCTCCCACTAGAACCACCTACTGAAAACACCTACTGGCATCACTTAGTTTCTGACTAGAATTGTACTTGATTTAAGTGTCGGGATATGGATTCACTTGTACTGGTTAGGGCAGGAAAATACTCGAGTAGACATAATGCCAAAACCACTCCTACTGGTCTAATCTGAAAAGATAGCCATCGCACGCTTGTCAAGCGTGCGATGTGCCGTATTTATCTCAAATTTGTTTACATGTCGAAAGCGGTATTTCAAAACACACTATTTAGTGACTACACTGGATTCAAATTTGACTCTCATTATACTAGCTTGACTCACATCACACATGTTCTGACCTTGTTATCTTTATTTGCAGTCTTATTATCATGTTCTTTTGATTCACCATGTTTACTCTCCTTGTACTTTAGTTAGCTATTATTATATTTTATTTCCTTACTCATTCTATTCTGTTCATTAAGTATTACTTACTATAACTGTTTTATAGTTTTTGTTAGTTAATTGGAACTGCTAGAGGCGATGTGCTCGTTCCATCCCGACTGGATATATTTTTCAGATAATTGCTCAGGGGATCTGCGCCCCACATTCTACGGATCCGAGAAGGGGATAGCAACCATGGGTCCTGACACCCAGGAGTGATTATCGAGATGCTTAGTTACTATTATAGCTTCTGTTAGATTTACTGTTAAAACTTTGGGCATGTATAATGGAGATTTAATATCATATTTAAGACTTGATTTTGTTATTGTATTAGAAGTTGTGGATGTTTGAGACTTTGTAGTTTAATAGACTTCTTTGATATCTTATCGTGCCTTAGATTGTGATTGAGTATTCATTGTTATCATTATACTTTGTCATCCATTTTTGATTTGAGATCTATGACAGGTACATTATACATTATGTGAGATTGTTAGATAGTAAACTAGACAGCGTTCTACTGCCGATTCTGCAGTATAGGCTGGGCACTGTCACGCACTCGTGCCCCTATATGGGAGTGGGTCGTGACATCAGGTTCAAAGTAAAGCCTCAACCAAATAAAAAATTCCTGCATCCATCATGCTTTTAAAGGATCACAATCAAGGAACGCTTAAGCTCATTAAAGTATCACAATCAAGAAATGAAGAAGCTTCACAGAAGTCAAAGATCCAGCTTCTTAAGAGTCTATAATACATAGGAAACCCGTGTAAACTTGTTATGCTCTAATTATTTCTTAATAATAATTAACAAATGATGGTAATGATAATCATAATAATTTTATTATATATATATATATATATATATATATATATATATATATATATATATATATATATATATATATATATATATATATATATATATTACATTTGGACCCCTAGGAATTTTTTTATAATTGCATAAATTGATTTACCTACTCATTTAGCTTAGGTGTCAATAGATGGCAACCACCAAGCCATGTGTCAACAAGAAAAGAATTAGGTGTCCATATCCTAAGACATGTGGCATTGTTCATGCCACATGTCCACTTATGAAGAGAAAAACTCTTCTCATATGACACATTTCCCCTTCCCTCTTCTTTATTTATTTCACCTCCTTCCTCTACTTCTTCATTATTTCCTTCACTCTCCTCCATTCCACCTCCCTCTCCTTCCAACCATTTGTTGCTGCTGTTACTACAACTGCTGCTATTGTTATTGCTCATATTGCTGCTACTACTGCTGCTGCACTGCTGCCGCAGCTCCTGCTCTTGCCGACCGCTGCTGGCCACCCCGTTGCCAGCCACCACCACCTCCAGCACCTTCTTCTTCTCCTCCCCATCCACTCCCAAAACCTAGGTAAAACCCCTCTTTTCATTCTCATTTCTTTCCAATTTCAATCCTAGGTTAAGATTTTTACTAACAAAATTTATTTTGAACTATTGTTTGGGTTCAAAATTAGGAATTTGTTGGGAAAGCTAAATCTAGGTCTAATCCAAGGAACCAAGGCAAGTCCTCCCCCTCTTTTCCTTTGAATTTTTTGCATTTGATATCATATTTGTCTTGTATCAATACCATTTAGCTTTATCTTCTGAAAATTATGAAATTCAGGGCCAATCCAAATAAATTGACACAACACACTTATGGATACAATACACTTTTTGACACAACACACTTGTGGACACAATACATCTATGGTATAAAGGCTGTGTTGTTATTTAATGTTGTTGTAGATAGAATATTTCACTAATACTAATCAATTGAAATATACATTTAGTGCTCAAGCCTTCAGATGACATTTCTTAATGGAGTTGTGCTAGTAAATTTCTAATTGTATTAACTAGTCAAAAAAAAGGAGAGAGGAAAAAGAATTACATTAATGTCAGTATCACAGCCCACGATATCTTCCAACATGACTAATATATCGGCTTACATGTCAAAGGCAAATCTTAAAGCTAAATGGTTTGAGAAATAAGTAAGTGAAAACACATAAGCCAATATATCAAATTGTAAACCCCCTAAAATTTCACTAAATATTTTTTTTACATTTAATATATAGAATTCTATATAGTTTCAATTATAAAAGTTCAATTGTAAAAGTTAGATATACAGTTGTAATTAAAAAGTTTTTTAAAAAAAACATAGATTCATAATTTTTATTTCTTATGAATATGTATGAAATTTCTTAATACAAATATGTACAAAATATTTTTAAGGTTTTGTTGAGGGAATTAATTAGGTTATGGGTGTAGCCAGTTATAGTTAAATTATATTATATGTGTATTTTGGTGTATAGGAATAAATTGTTCTAACTTAGATACGTTACTCAAAAAGTTATTTTAATATTTTAGGATTTTAGGATAAATGTATAGGGATGTGAGTGAGAAATATTTTTACAATATGAAATAGGGTACAATAAGTTGTAGATCTTTTTTAGAATTTTCTTTTAATATTTTAGGAACTTTTTTTTGGAATTTAAAAGGGGTTCGTAACAGTAATATAAATTGCCATTAGACTTTATTGAATACAAAGTAATAATAACATATATACCAACCCCTGGGTTACTTTTCACGTAAACAGTAACCCAAAAGGGCCCGACATCTCCCTTCCCCATCTTTTCTGCGTACAACAGCAGATGGAAATATTTGGTCGATCCAAATCTTGAATCAAAACTTCTTCCAATCCTTTTCCAACTCCTACTCCTATCCATTCGTGATTTTCTCTCCAAATTAGGGTTACGAATCCAAAGAAGGCAAGCCTAAACCGATCAAACTCGGTTTTAAAACTTGCGTATATGTTATATATGTTGTCGACCCGGAGAAGGAAAAACCCGTGAGAAGAAACCCAACTCTTCCACTCCGACTTCACCTAACTAGCCCAGAGGGTCCCGAAGATCAGCGCGCGTCCCTTCGACAGCCTGAACAACGTCGCCGGCCGCCGCACGGTTGATAGGACACCTAAACCCGAGAGAAGGCAGGGCACCCCGGTTCTCGAACAACAGCCAGGTACCACCCTTGTTGATTCAAATTCTCCTCGTATACAAGGTCGATTTTAGGTTCGTAAATTTCTGTAGAGAGGCTACTTGATCTTCTCGAAACCTATTCAAAAAATCCGACTTAGTTTGGCCTAATCAATTTATGAGAATTCTTGAAACATCGAGAAAAATCACGAGAAAATAGTAGAACAAAGCTGTTTTAGAACCCTAATTGGAAGTCGGTTCTGCTGCAATGGACCAATAGACCTAAAAATCTATCTGATGTCAGACCTAGACAACCTATACAAGATTACAACCCACTTTGTAGTTTCTAAATTCATCAAATATACAGTAAGATAATCGATTTCATAAATTTAAGAAAAATTTGGTTTTCGAAAACTAAAAACTAAAAATTTCTCCCGATACGACGTGCACCCCGACAACCGGAGCAACGTGGTCGCACATTATATGCATCGAAAGGCGCATATGGATGTTGTCGATGTGTGGGAACTGAAGGAACTCAATTTTATTGCGTGTGCACGACGAAATCAGTATGTATCCGTCGAGATACCTCCGTATCGACCTTTTACAAACTTGGCCATAACTTCGTGTACATTCGTCGTATCGTGACGAAACTTACGCCAGCAAGACCGAATCAAAATTTTGGTCCTGTAGGCCAAGTTTGGTCTGATTCTGAGAAGGTCGATCGGAACGTCTATTTTGTGGGCCTGCGACCCGATCCAATGAACGAAATTATACACGGTCTGTCGGAATCCAACTTTAGACATACGGTTGGGTTCGTCTCCTCAATCCGTATCTATAGACATATAATTTGATGACTTTAGAGACTATAGACATTGGCACGCGTTTCAGGACAAAACGGGTCCAACGACGGACATCGTTTTGACCCAAAATTATAATTTTGCCCATATTCTAGAATTAGACTTTTGGACAAGCATTTTCTAGATATATCTTTTACATCGAGAATGTTCTTGATGCTTGTTTCAGCATCCGGAGCCGTTCGTGGATTTTGAGATTCATTGCTGACGTGATTGATTGCTTGGAGTTGCCATTTCTGCACTGCCAGGCAAGATATCTTGACACCTTTCTCTGTGATTACTTTACTTTATTTTTAGTTATTTATTTTTAGTTTCATATATTTTTTCTATATTTTATATTGTTATGCGTGCTAGTCACATTTGGGTGCAAGCGACTATATCGGTCATTCTATTTGCTTTTATATTATTTTGTATTGACTTAGCTTAGTGACCACCCATTGGATGATAAGGTATTGGTATATCTCATACGGCCTTGACACATACTTTACCATGCGTTGTGAGTCACATATAAGACACGTACTCGCGTAGTCGGCCGACCACCGATACATATGAGACGTACGACGGTTAGGAGTAACTGCCAATAGAATTGCATGCTAGTAGACTTGGCAGTTGCTAGAGGTTCATAGGAGTCATGGATGTGACTCTACTAGGCATTAGGTAGGAAGAATAGTTCCTTGATGTATGAGCCACATATACATTGCTATTGTACCTGAAGCTCCACTAGAGATGCAGGTTCACCTTACTATTACTGATTCCCTATGACGTTCATGGAGCGCTATGGACATTTTCTTACTGATTCCCTCTGACATTCATCGAGCATATGGACGGAGGCAATTGGTTCTCAAGGAAGGGACAATGCCACTGCTATACAGCCCGAGTGCCCATATGTGAAGGTGGGTCTTAATTGCATATTCACTATAGAACGAGTAGGCACCCTATTGCATGCATCCTTCTTTTTTACTTATTATATATCATAGTTTATAGGGCATGATGTTTTTTTGTATCTTGTTGCATCCCTCTAAGACCTGGTTATCTCTCTAAGATTAGATGATTTCTCGCAGGAGTATGGAACGGCACTGGATCCATCATACTTCGATGATGAGGCATCTCCTGCTGATTTCTAGTATATTTATTTATTGAGACATTAGTGGACATCTTTTATATCTATTTTCTTTCTATTTTGCGGAGGTTGGGCTCCGATCATTATGACTATTTTTTATAGCTGGTTAGAGTGGGTATGTCCACCCGGCTATCTCTTTGATACACTCATTTATTATTTGGGGTCTATTATCTTCTGTGGTAAGCTGTGATGAAATTAGATGATTATATTCTGGCCTGTGATTATTTTATATATACAGCTTATGTACGTATACGAGGATTCCATATATTGGAGTATTCTTCGTATATGTGCAGCTGGCATGTCTACGTACTCAATCCTAAGTATTTTGGGACTCGGCGCTACATGTTTTTGTGGTGGCCCATGCAGGTCAGAATATATTATTGGGTTACATGACTGCGTCCAACAAGCCTGCATATAGGAATAGGAATAGTATCTCATCCAGAACTACTACGTCCTTTGACTTCCAATCTTCTCAAAATTTTCTTGATTACTGAAATTGCCTCACATCTAACCTTTCCTATTATCATCTTATTTTCTTTGTGCCAACAACATGAATCTAAAAAGCGGTCACACCTCTATCCTGGCCCTCACATCGGGTGAAGAGGCTACCCCGGAGGGACAGAATCCTCTGATAACTCCGGTGACACCATACCAGCCAGGACAGTCGTAGCCTACTACGACTCCAACGATGGTGCACCAGGAGATCGAAGCACCCCTAGTTAGCCGGGCTGGACAGACCACGACCATGCCACCGGAAGGGAATGTACCACCACCACTACCATTCCCTCAGTAATTCCTACCACAGTCGGGCCCACAGATGCCTCCACCACCAACTAATGGGAGCCCTACTACTCAGTTCATGTATGCCATGATACAGGCTCAGTGGCAACAGACTGAGCTGATAAGGCAGAGCATGATGACGACACTGACTAGGTCCCCACATCTACCTTCGATACCGACACCAGCACCGACTCTGTACCCTTATGAAGGCTCTATCAAGAACTTTACAGACATGAACTCCAAGACCTTTAGAGGAACGGAGAAGCCACTAGAGGTGTTTCAATGGCTTATTAGCACAGAGAAGCTACTGAAGGCATCCCAGTTGCCAGCTCGAGATTGGATGACAGCAGTGGACCTACTACTAAAAGATAATGCTCACCACTGGTGGAAGGCAGAAGAAAGGCAATTAGGTACTAGGATCACCTGAAAGCAGTTTTATAATCTATTCTGTGAGAGATTCTTTCCTATTCATGTTCGAGATGGTCTATACGACCAGTTCCTTCATCTGAAGCAAGGAAATATGTCAGTTGATGAGTACGACTCAGAGTTCAATCGCCTAAGTAGATTTGTTGTGGGACTGATCTCGACAGAGTTAGAGAAGGCCAGAGATTCTATCAGGGGCTTGCTCCAGAGCTCAAGTCTTATACGACTACACAGTCTTGAGTCTCCCTTTCAGCTGTCTTGGAGGAAGCTCATGCTCAGGAGATTCTTCGTAAGGAGCAACAGCAGACATCGAGATGCCATACACTAGCAGTTGTACCGGCTAGAGCTACTCAGGATGGACCTATCAGAAGGCCAGCAGGACAACACCAACAGAGGCCTACCCCCTATCAGAAGTTCGTTTGCCATTACTGTGGAAAGTAAGGACATATCCAGAGAGACTGCCAGATCCGACATGGATAGTGCTTGAGGTGCGGATCCAGTCACCATATGGTCAAGAATTGTCCCGAGTAGCAGGCGATATTATATGCTCGATAGACCCTGAAGCCAACAACTCCTACACTCCTAGCCCCCCGACCAAGACAACAGGTGTCGGGGCTTATAGCACCAACAGTAGGAGCTTTTCGCCCACCATTACCACCCCAACCAGTGTAGCACAACAGGACTAGAGCTCAGGACCCCGGCTAGAATTACGGACATGCCTTCTCGCTAGTAGTAGAGAATGTGGAAACAGAAGGAGTAGACGTAGCAGGTATGATTTTAATTGTCGTATTTCCTATTCTCATAATTTTTGACACACGATCCATACATCATGAGTTTAGCCAAGACCATAGAAAATCAGACAGTAGGATGACTGTATAACCACGAACACCGGACATGACTTAGATGCTTAAACCTTGAACTACTTGTGTTTTCATCCAATCATAAATCCCGCGTACTTATATTTTGATTAACTTGACTAACGCCGCAAGTATAGCCCAGTTTTTGCAAGCTTATCCTTTATCAAGCTTGTTCACGATATGTGTTTATCGGGGATGCCCACTAACATATTGTCTAATTAGAACCGGTGTATTATGGTCTGATCAACCTTAGCGCAGTTGGTTCGCTTTCATTTGATTATCTTACGTGGATTGACATATAGTTAAACTTTTCCTTTAGGGTCTCATCCACAACGGTCTTGACAAACTTCCTCTTCGAACTGTTCAATCGTCCTTGAAACCCATATTTTTAATTCGATCTTGTCTTCCTCGAATTCATATTGTTTTTCGTCAACTATTTCGAAAAACAACGCTCAAAGTGTAACATCCAGTTTTTCAGATGAGGGTAATTTTGAAATTTTGTAATTATAATTATTATTTATTGATAATTATTTTATATTATGATTTTTGGTGATTTTTAATTATTTTTAAACTATTTAAAATTATGACTTGTGATTTTGACATTTTACTATTGTTTGGTTTTAATTTCGAGGAATTTGTCACCCCCAGTTTTCAGAAATAGGGGTATTTTTGTCATTTTATATTTTTGAAATATTTTTAAAATTTATTTTATTATTTATGATATTGTTTTGGGGTTATTTGAGTCGGGTTCGAATTTCAACTCAATCCGACTTGAAACGGGGACCTGGGGGTAGTGTTGACTTTAGTGGACCCACACACTAGTTAGGCATGGCCCACATAATATTAATTTTAGTTAGAGGTTAGACTAATTATTATGGATAAGGTTAGTGTGATTAGAGACTTTAGAATGACTAATTTAGCCCCAACCAATTAGCCCTTTCCTAATACTAATAGAATAGGTTAGTGGGGGCATTTTGGACCTTACCATAATAGAACAAATAGCCCCATATGGCCAGCCACTTTGGGAGAGGACAGGCTCAAGTTCATTTCATTATTCTCATCCACACTCTCTCTCTTGTTCTTCCCCAAATTTCTAGAGAGCAATTCCTAGCAATTTCTCCACCAAATCCTTCCATTTCGCCACAAAATCTTCTTCTTTCCTTCTCCATTCTAGCCAAGGAGGAAGCTACCCAAGTTTCGGAGGATTCGGAGCTCGTCCGTGTCCTTTTGGAATCTCTACGTGTTGGTGTCGCTCCGGGAAGGTTTTTTTTCGATTCGAT
The DNA here is from genome assembly GCA_029216955.1 of Iris pallida. Taxonomy (NCBI): domain Eukaryota; kingdom Viridiplantae; phylum Streptophyta; class Magnoliopsida; order Asparagales; family Iridaceae; genus Iris; species Iris pallida. Next base: position 6,273,893 of record JANAVB010022597.1, read on the forward strand.
CTACCGGGAGGTATAAATCTCTTCTCCTTTTCATTTTCTCATGCATATAGGTCTATTTTGAACCCATAGGAATGACCCCCATGGTTGTATCTCCATTTGTGTCCATTTCGTGTCCATTTGGAAGTCATAGGAGTGTCTTTTGTGTTGTGGTTGTGTCCATGTGGGAAAACCCCAAATTTGGACACACTATGTGTTGTTGTTATGTATGAATAAATTATTACATGTTTAATCTCATATTTTTGTATTGGAGATGTGTTCTATAGTGTCTCATATATATATATTAGTGTAGAGAGTGAGTTTTTGCTATATTATGTTATATACTTGTGTTCTTTTGTCTCAAACTACCCAAATCTGTCATAATTTTTATCCACATTTTTAGTAGCAATAGCAACTTAGAAATGTCATAACTTTTAGCTTAAAATTCCGATTTTTTTAAAATAACCGTATCAAAGTTAGCTTTCCAAATATATATTTTAATAAGTCAAATTCCTTCTGTAACTTTCTGTAGAATTATTTGAGTGTCAGCTGTACGAAAGACGAACGTGTTTCGGTATTTTCGCGATTTCGGGAGCTTTCGGACAAGAAAATGCGATCCGTTTGAAGTTTCGAAAAGCTAACATAAAGTACTACAACATACTTTAATCCTAGAATTTAGTGAATGTCCAATTGGTACAGTATTGGTTTTAAGTAAAAGAGTGACTATACGATATATGCATTTTGTGTAACCTATGAGCCTATGTAGTATGGATATTAAATGAATATAGAGTATGTAATGCATGATATGTTAGATGAATGAAATGATATATATATGATATATATCCTCTTTACATTAATGTATATATATGGTTGAATGCAAGCATGTAGGAATGCAATTAATGTAATATATGTAAGCAATGCATGAATGAAAGAATGATATACAATGCATGCATGAAAGTATATAATGAATGCTAGATATAAATGCAAGGTATATATGTAATGATAGATATGAATGCATAATGTATAGATATTGTAAATGCAATATCAGATTTCATATGTAGACATTGAACCAATGCATAGCTGATATTTAGTTGAATGTTAGTTCATTTTAGGTTGTTCGAACACTGAACTGTCCATGTAAGCATATATACCTTCCTTTTTCTATTGCTAAGCCAATTTTAGTTTTCAATATAGTGGAATGTCTATGAATGTAATGTTAACCTTCAACCCCTTAATTCAACATGTTAGTTAATTTCAGTATTAGACAATGCATGAGCTGTATGCATATGGGATGTTGGCTTAATGGCAGATTTCAGATAACATGGTTTATTTTATGTGGTTAGTTACACCAGTTTATGGGATAGCTCACTTTAGTTTATATGTAAATGTGGAACTAAACTGAGAATGAACTTCACCCTCTGCACAAGGATACCCCACTCTATATCAACCACCATGCCATGTAACCCTTCTCTAAATGATTGCTATAATATATATATAGATTTATGTAAAGTATAGATGCATGTTAGTTATAACTTAAATAGTCTCTACTCTAATGTATATAGATGTATTCTTGTAGCCATGCATGTTAAGTATAATACATGTGTAATGTAGATGGGTTAGCTTTGTGCCATGTGTAGTGTAAACTCATAACTAGTGTTGATTTCTCTTTTCATGTACACCTCCATGATCACACACACACACACAGCTTTATATGTTAGTTCTTTTCTCTTATATATATATATATATATATATATATATATATATAATATTAAAAAAAATATATATATATATAATGTTGAATATGCATGAATATGATATATCTTGATGTGTGACTTGTGTTGGCTTGTATAGCCTTGTGATTGGTGTGTGACTGCTAGCCTAGGCTTGGTTAGGCCTAGTGAGACTTATTTGACTTGTTTGGGCTAGGACTTGACCTAGTTGACTAGTGTGGTTGACTAGAGTTGACCAAGTGTTGACTTTAGTCTAGTTTGACCTAGACAACATGTAGATGCATTGTAGCAGTCTATTCCTTATTTTAGACATGTTATAACTTGTGTTGCTCTGGTTAGGAGACAGACACCTCTCCTCAGGCAGTACACCCTCTTCGAACATTCAGTTATCAGACGAGTACATTATCTGACCGTTTCATACTTGTCTGGATTTATATTCTTGCTCTAGATTACTGTACTTGATGCTGACACGATCATTATCACGGATTGGTACTATACAGATCTTCTTCTGAGATGTTATCTCCTTGTATTCACTAAATACATATTGTTATGTGCGTTTCACTTACATATTGTATTTATTGAATACCCTTATCATTGTACACTCATTGTGCATATTGTACTCTCATTATCACATTGAGCCATTGTACAAGCCATTGTACAAGCTATTGTACAAGCCATTGTACAAGCCATTGTATAAGGTAACGTAACTGAATTGGATCCTTGTGTATTTATTGGGGAGGGAGAGTAGAAGTGGTTATGTGATTAATCCTATTATATAAGAAATTGTATATGTCTATTGTACACCCACGTACAAAGGAGTCCCATTTTATTGTATAACCTAACCCGTTTACATAACCATATTGTGCTCTAAATCAGATGTTGCTTACAGTTCTTACTTATCATATATAGATATTTTCCATTATCAAATCTCTGCTGTTTTTCATATACTTCTTTCTTTCAGCGTTTCATGTACCTTACTCTATTGCATGCTTTATATTTCCTAATATGATATGAACTGCGTGAGATGTTTTATGCTCGCTCCCGTCCTGACTGGACCTGTTGAAAATTTTACAGAGGATGATGAGGAACCCTGCACCCTTACTTGGAGTTTGCCTAGTTGACACTCGCGACCTGGACCCCTAGGGAGGTTCAGGCAGCTGCTCAGGATGATACCTTGTATAGTATAGATAGCTTAGACTGTCCTTTCTTTTTATGTTTAGCTGTTGTCTTATTTTCAGAGTTGTATATTTTAGAGATGTTGAGACTTTGTTATTTCTTTCTGCTGTACCTCAGTTGAGGATTTCTTATCTATTTCCATTATGCTACATTCTGTCTTAGATTGTGATTGAGTTGTACCTCTGTGTTGGCCTCCTTTTGGAGAGTATATTCATGTTATGTAGTTATAGTTCATGACCTAGAACAGCGTTCTACCACCGACACTGCAGCGTAGGCTGGGCGCTGTTACGTACTCGTACCCTTCCGGTGGGTGCGGGTCGTGACACGTTTTTTAGTGGTGGCCCATGCAGGTCGAGTTTATGTAGTGGTATTCGAACTAGAGTATCACTACAGCCTGCAGTAGGATTAGGATATTTTTGGGGTACTCAATCACATTAGGAAAAACTCTTAATCAGATTCCTTTTATCCAATTGCTGCTTATTGATTTCCCTTGAATATAAACTGTCCTCCCTTGATTTTTTGCTTCATTCTCAGTAATTGCTTCTTGTTTTGATCTGTCTTCATGATGGTTATGAAGACACGATCTCATCGCTTCGGTTCGGGGGATACTATCGAGAGGCTGGCCACCTCTCGTCCTATTCATCAGGGCCTCGATACCGCAGCTTCTGTTGTGCCGACTCAGGTTGGCGTTTCTGCTATATTAGAGATGCACCTCCGTCTGTACAGAGACTTTTCCTTTCATTTTTGGTTTCTCTCAGCAGCAGCGATTCATGCAGCATCAGCAGCAGAGATTTGTGCAGTATCAGCATCAGGCTGGAGGAAACAAGCAGGACGAGCTATCGTCAGGACAGTCGAGGATGCACAGACCGTTGGAGATCTTGCTGCAAGTTTCGTTCTTCTCAGTTCCATTCCCGCAATTGTCTTTTATAATTACCTTGAAATCCGATTCCATCTGTTCCTTGTTGATTGATTAATTTTGTCATGTTACTTTTTTGTTGTGTTTGTTTTTTTTTCTTCTGAGAAAATCATATGGGCTAGGTCGCCTAAATCATGGGATCTAGAATCCTCGATAGTCGTATTAGTTGGCATAGTGAGGACATGTAGTCAGATTTTGGATGTATTCTCGGGTATGAGAATTTAAGGTTTTTGCCTTCGCATGCGACAGTACGAAAATTTTAAATACCATGAACCTAGAGGTACGTACCTTAGTCAAGGACTCTGTGATTATCGTATCCTTGCTCACTAGCATGATGAAGACTCTGGACAACATGATTTTGGACAGACGCATATGATTAACAGATTGTATCTTGAGAAGGTTTAAACATCATACCCTTTTGATTGTTATAAATGACTTAGGAGTAGGGATATTTAGTTTTGTAGAGCTTATTCATAGGTAGTTCCTTCATAGTATAATGGTATGATGACTTGTAGAGTGTCTGTACCCTAGAGGTGATAGTTAGCATTGGTGTTAGAATAGTAACCCATTACAGATAATTCTCCTTTTATCTATAATACCAACCAGTTACACATAGGATGTTAGTATACCTTACATCCTTGATGATTATTACTACTTTTCCTTACCTTTTCCAGTGAGGCACCCATGACCAGAGCCTGCCTTTGAGTATAGTTGTAGTTTTACCTAAGACCGTGAGGTCTATTTGCATAGATAGATTGCAGATGATATTGGCATATGGGATATAGGTTAGTTGGTATCTATAGGCCATTGTTGTATAGGGTTATAAACATGTTGTTTAGCCTATACTTGGTTCAGTTTTCCATTTTAGTTAAGTTCCCTTCGTGTTGAGTTCCTTTGTGTTGATCACCTTTATAGGCAGTGTGCAGACCCTTCACTAGATACAATGTCCCCTTGATTCAGACCATTCATCCTTAGCCTAGTTCTAAGCATTGTTTCAGACCCTTATAAGTTTAGTCTGCCTTAACCCTTGGTTGATCAGTCATGTATATATATAGATGATATACTTAGGATATATGTGATGGGTTGTTATTCTTGAGCATATATATATATATATATATATATATATATATATATATATATATATATATGTGGTATTTGGTATTTATGTGCTTAGCTTGTAGGTATTTAGTTATAGGTGACTTGATAGGATTGGGAAGTTAAGAGCTAGTCTATTGTAGAGTTTCTCTTTTGCTAAATTCTAGTTGCAAACACCTAAATAGCTAGCATAGGGAAAACCCTAAGAAGTTGACCAGTTGATGACTAAGTACTTGGATGTTGAGAAATTGACTAGTGATTGACCCTTGACTATGTTTGACATAGAAGGGGGTGCGATCATCTTAATTTCGAGGACGAAATTTTTATAAGGTGGGTAGAATTATAACACCCAGTTTTCCAGATGAGGATAATTTTGAAATTTTGTAATTATAATTATTATTTATTGATAATTATTTTATATTATGATTTTTGGTGATTTTTAATCATTTTTAAACTATTTAAAATTATGACTTGTGATTTTGACATTTTACTATTGTTTGGTTTTAATTTCGAGGAATTTATCACCCCCAGTTTTTAGGAACAGGGGTATTTTTGTCATTTTGTATTTTTGAAATATTTTTAAAATTTATTTTATTATTTATGATATTGTTTTGGGGTTATTTGAGTCGGGTTCGAATTTCAACTCAATCCGACTTGAAACGGGGACCCGGGGGTAGTGTTGACTTTAGTGGACCCACACACTAGTTAGGCATGGCCCACATGATATTAATTTTAGTTAGAGGTTAGACTAATTATTATGGATAAGGTTAGTGTGATTAGAGACTTTAGAATGACTAATTTAGCCCCAACCAATTAGCCCTTTCCTAATACTAGTAGAATATGTTAGTAGGGGCATTTTGGACCTTACCATAATAGGACAAATAGCCCCATATGGCTAGCCACTTTGGGAGAGGATAGGCTCAAGTTCATTTCATTATTCTCATCCACACTCTCTCTTGTTCTTCCCCAAATTTCTAGAGAGCAATCCCTAGCAATTTCTCCACCAAATCCTTCCATTTTGCAACCAAATCTTCTTCTTTCCTTCTCCATTCTAGCCAAGGAGGAAGCTACCCAAGTTTGGGAAGATTCGGAGCTCGTTCGTGTCCTTTTGGAATCTCTACGTGTCGGTGTCGCTCCGGGAAGGCTTTTCTTCGATTCGATCTACCGGAAGGTATAAATCTCTTCTCCTTTTCATTTCCTCTTGCATATAGGTCTATTTTGAACCCATAGAAATGACCCCCATGGTTGTATCTTCATTTGTGTCCATTTCGTGTCCATTTGGAGGTCATAGGAGTGTCCTTTGTGTTGTGGTTGTGTCCATGTGGAAAAACCCCAAATTTGGACACACTATGTGTTGTTGTTATGTATGAATGAATTATTACATGTTTAATCTCATATTTTTGTATTGGAGATGTGTTCTATAGTGTCTCATATATATATTAGTGTAGAGAGTGAGTTCTTGCTATATTATGTTATATACTTGTGTTCTTTTGTCTCAAACTACCCAAATCCGTCATAATTTTTATCCACGTTTTTAGTAGCAATAGCAACTTAGAAATGTCATAACTTTTAGCTTAAAATTCTGATTTATCTTCTATTTTTTTTAAAAGAACCGTATCGAAGTTAGATTTCTAAATATATATTTTAATAAGTCAAATTCTTTCTGTAACTTTCTGTAGAATTATTTGAGTGTCAGCTGTACGAAAGACGAACGTGTTTCGGTATTTTTGTAATTTCGGAAGCTTCCGGACACGAAAATGCGATCCGTTTGAAGTTTCAGAAAGCTAACATGAAGTACTACAACATACTTTAATCCTAGAATTTAGTGAATGTCCAATTGGTACAGTATTGGTTTTAAGTAAAAGAGTGACTATACGATATATGCATTTTGTGTAACCTATGAGCCTATGTAGTATAGATATTAAATAAATATAGAGTATGTAATACATGATATGTTAGATGAATGAAATGATATATATATATGATATATATCCTCTTTACATTAATGTATATATATGGTTGAATGCAAGCATGTAGGAATGCAATTAATGTAATATATGTAAGCAATGCATGAATGAAAGAATGATATACAATGCATGCATGAAAGTATATAATGAATGCTAGATATAAATGCAAGGTATATATGTAATGATAGATATGAATGCATAATGTATAAATATTGTAAATGCAATATCAGATTTCATATATAGACATTGAACCAATGCATAGCTGATATTTAGATTGAATGTTAGTTCATTTTAGGTTGTTCGAACACTGAACTGTCCATGTAAGCATATATACCTTCCTTTTCCTATTGCCAAGCCAATTTTAGTTTTTAATATAGTGGAATGTCTATGAATGTAATGTTAACCTTCAACCCCTTAATTCGAAATGTTAGTTAATTTCAGTATTAGACAATGCATGAGCTGTATGCATATGGGATGTTGGCTTAATGGCAGATTTCAGATAACATGGTTTATTTTATGTGGTTAGTTACACCAGTTTATGGGATAGCTCACTTTAGTTTATATGTAAATGTGGAACTAAACTGAGAATGAACTTCACCCTCTGCACAAGGACACCCCACTCTATATCAACCATCATGCCATGTAACCCTTCTTTAAATGATTGCTATAATATATATAGATTTATGTAAAGTATAGATGCATGTTAGTTATAACTTAAATAGTCTCTACTCTAATGTATATAGATGTATTCTTGTAGCCATGCATGTTAAGTATAATACATGGGTAATGTAGATGGGTTAGCTTTGTGCCATGTGTAGTGTAAACTCATAACTAGTGTTGATTTCTCTTTTCATGTACACCTCCATGTTCACACACACACACACACACACATAGCTTTACATGTTAGTTCTTTTCTCTTATATATATATATATATATATATTTTATATTTATATATATATATATATATATATATATATATATATATATATATATATATATATATATATATATATATATTATGTTGAATATGCATGAATGTGATGTATCTTGATGTGTGACTTGTGTTGGCTTGTATAGCCTTGTGATTGGTGTGTGACTGCTAGCCTAGGCTTGGTTAGGCCTGGTGAGACTTATTAGACTTGTTTGGGCTAGGACTTGACCTAGTTGACTAGTGTGGTTGACTAAAGTTGACCAAGTTTTGACTTTAGTCTAGTTTACCCTAGACAGCATTTAGATGCATTATAACAGTCTATTCCTTATTTTAGACATGTTGTAACTTGTGTTGCTCTGGTTAGGAGACAGACACCTCTCCTCAGGTAATACACCCTCTTCGAACATTCAGTTATCAGGCGAGCACATTATCTGACCGTTTTATTCTTGTTTGGATTTATATTCTTGCTCTAGATTACTGTACTTGATGCTGACACGATCATTATCACGGATTGGTACTATACGGATCTTCTTCTGAGATGTTATCTCCTTGTATTCACTAAATACATATTGTGATGTGCGTTTCACTTATATATTGTATTTATTGAATACCCTTATCATTGTACACTCATTGTGCATATTGTACTCTCATTATCACATTGAGCCATTGTACAAGCCATTGTACAAGCCATTGTACAAGCCATTGTACAAGGTAACGTAACTGAATTGGATCCCTGTGTATTGATTGGGGAGGGAGAGTAGAAGTGATTATGTGATCAATCCTATTGTATAAGAAATTGTATATGTCCATTGTACACCCACGTACAAAGGAGTTCCATTTTATTGTATAACCTAACCCGTTTACATAACCATATTGTGTTCTAAATCACATGTTGCTTACAGTTCTTACTTATCATATATAGATATTTCCCATTATCAAATCTCTGCTATTTTTATATACTTCTTTCTTTCAGCGTTTCATGTACCTTACTCTATTGCATGCTTTATATTTCCTAACATGATATGAACTGCGTGAGATGTTTTGTGCTCGCTCCCGTCCTGACTGGATCTGTTGAAAATTTTACAGAGGATGATGAGGAACCCTGCACCCTTACTTGGAGTTTGCCTAGTTGACACTCGCGACCTGGACCCCTGGGGAGGTTCAGGCAGCTGCTAAGGATGATACCTTGTATAGTGTAGATAGCTTAGACTGTCCTTTCTTTTCATGTTTAGCTGTTGTCTTATTTTCAGAGTTGTATATTTTAGAGATGTTGAGACTTTGTTATTTCTTTCTGCTGTACCTCAGTTGAGGATTTCTTATCTATTTCCATCGTGCTACATTCTGCCTTAGATTGTGATTGAGTTGTACCTCTGTGTTGGCCTCCTTTTGGAGAGTATATTCATGTTATGTAGTTATATTTCATGACCTAGAACAGCATTCTACCGCCGACACTACGGCGTAGGCTGGGAGCTGTTACGTACTCGTACCCTCCCGATGGGTGCGGGTCGTGACACAAAGACATGAAGTATTCTTCTATGGCCATGAAGCTATATATACACAATCATTTTCGTCCCTTTCAAAATCGGAGAACTAACTCCAAACTTGATGCATATATATCATATCTTATTATCTATTATGTCATCTAGTATCCTTTTATAATCTAGAGTCGAGGTACTGTACCACGACTTTGAGATTCCTTCTAACAACATTAATCCTAAAAATCGTGATTTAGCTTCTAGAGTGAGTAGAGTATAAGCTTTCTAAATTTTTATACTAGTATTACCGATTGATTAGAATAAGTGGTTTCTATTAGAGTGATAATTAGTGCCTTATGAACCCCCACTTTCTATCTAGATCATTTTGGGTCCCTGACCGTGACATTTAGATTTGGAGAACGAGACTAGCTGTTACCTTCCAACAAACTACATATGCAAGACCTAGACGAGTCTACCTTCATGTAGACATATCATGTCTTGCTAAAACACGTCCCCTTGAACTCTATTTTTATGATACGACTTTCAAGTCGAAAAGGCTAACTATAACCCCTACCATACTACCGATGTACCTTCTGATTGCAATTAGAGAACCAAACTCGACTTAATTCTTTCGACCAAATATGTGGTTATGATCTACTCAAAGCCCACTATGCACATGCCCTAGTGTGCCACTCAATTGAGTCTCCATGTGCTACTTATATACAAAAGTCACGGAAGGCACATTTTTCAGATTTAGGACACATGTCTAACCGACCCGGTTCGGATCTAGCCCAACCTTTTGAGTTATAACTTGTTCTAGGCTACCATAGCCTAGTAAGGATGGTATAGATTGATCTTACGAGATTTTGTCCCACCAATGTAGCCAAGATGGATACATCCAACCTGAAATTTTCTCTTGTACCTTTTAGTCCCGCTCAGTAGACGATTCTTACTGTTAGCCAACTTTTATAAGTTGGGTAGAGTCTTGAACCAATGATGCCTTACGGGAAATGAAGCCAATAAGGTTTTCTTGTATGACTACCTCATTTGTTCAAAACTGAAGGTACGTCCCCCCCTCGTCTTAGCTTAATTTCGAAGGCGAAATTCTTATAAGTTGGGTAGGATGTAAACCCCATAAAATTTCACTAATTTTTTTTTGCATTTAATATATAAAATTCTATATAGTTTCAATTATAAAAGTTCAATTGTTAAAGTTAGATATACAGTTGTAATTAAAAAGTTTTTTTAAAAAACATAGATTCATAATTTTTATTTCTTATGAATATGTATGAATTTTTTAATACAAATATATACAAAATATTTTAAGGTTTAGTTGAGGGAATTAATTCGGTTATGGGTGTAGCCAGTTAAAGTTAAATTATATTATATGTATATTTTGGTGTATAGGAATAAATTGTTCTAAATTATATATGTTACTCAAAAAGTTATTTTAATATTTTAGGATTTCAAGATAAATGTATAGGGATATGAGTGAGAAATATTTTTACAATATGAAA